>VWZK01011091.1:0-206230 GCA_013396935.1 Baryphthengus martii
TTAATGGTTGGACTCAATGATCTTGAAGACCTCTTCCAACTGAAACAATCCTGTGATTCTGATTCCTAAGCAGCTCTAATGGAAACCAGGCACTGGCTTAGTTGCGGCTTATCAAATGAGGTGCATGCTGCCACCACTGCGCTCCCTGGCCAAGAAAAGCTCCCTTCCTTTCTCCTTTTTTTTTTATTATTATTCTTTTGCTTGAAGAATGAGGTGGTCTATGAGGATTTTCTTCACAGGAGAAAAAAATTTTCTCCAAATACCCAGCCTGTGCAGGTAGGGAATAATTTTAAAGTGTTGAAAAATCAGCTTATGTCACAAAGGCCCAGGAAGAGGCTTTGGCCAATCTCAAAACGGAGAATCCAATAGAAGGCAGAGGGTGATTAACTTAAACCAGCGTTTCCAGAGAAATAACATCCACACAAACAGCCACGCGCTTTGTTTCGCTTGGTGACTCACAAGCCCTTCGGCCGCCGCCAAGTGTCTTTTTATTTTTTTTTTAAATTAAAAAAACCTAGATTTGGAAAAGTTGGCTCTTTTACATAAAATGTTGTGTTGGGAGTCAAAGTTGTACCAGATGGGCCTGACCTCGAGAAGTTTGACCATCATGGGGAGGGCCCCCCTGCAGTGCTGGGTCCAGCTCTGGAGTCCTCAGCACAGGAGGGACTGGGACCTGGATCTTAATGAAATACTAGACTGGAAACAAACAAACAAAAAGAAATAGATACATAAAATAAATAAAAAACTAAAATAAATTAAAAAATACAATGAAACACTAATGTAAAATAAACGAAAATGCTAAAAAGTGAAATAAACATATAAAATAAATAAAATAATAAACGAAACCAATAAGATAAACTAAATAATGAAATACTAAATTAAAATAAAATAAAAAGTAAAATAAACTAAGCTAAACTACCATGATAAACTAAATAATGCAATACTTAATTAAAATAAAATAATAAAAAGTAAAATAAATACATGAAATAAAATAATAAGCTAAACTGATAGGATAAACTAAATAATGAAATAATTAAAATAAAATTATAACAAGCAAAATAAATACATGAAATAAAACAATAAAATAAGCTACAATAACTAAAAATAAAATATCAAATAAAATACCAAAAAGCAATATAAATACATGAAATAAATAAAATAATAAGATAAACTAAACAAAATACTAAATAAAAATAATATAGTACACTAAATAAGATAAAATAAATAATATACTAAAGAAAAATAAAATGCTGAAAAGATAAGTACATAAATAAAATAACTATGAAAAATAATATACTAAAATAAAATACTAACAAGTAAAATAAATGCATAAAATAAAATATTAAACTAATTAGATAAAAGTAGTAAAACACTAAATAAAAACAAAATACTAAAAAGGAAAATAAATATATAAAACAACTAAAATAATAAACTAAGACAAAATAAATAACATACTAAATTAAAATAAAATACTAACAAGCAAAACAAACGCACAAAATGAAAACTAATAAAATAAACTAGTAAGATTAACAACCAAATACTAAATGAAAATCAAATAAAAATACCAAAAAGCAAAATGGATGCATAAAAAAAGTAGTAAAACAAACTAATAAGAACAAATAAATCAGAAAATACTACATTATAACAGAAGAAAAACAACAACACCAACAAAATCTTTACAAAATTTTACAAATCCCCCCTCGTCAGAGCAGGAGGGGCAGCCCCTGGGTTGGGCAAGGGCCTAAAGCCGGCGAAGGCTAGGCCTTGGCGGGAAGTTTCCTCTGGCACACCCTATAGCTCTATATGGCACACCCTATAGCACTCTCTCCATGGAACACCCTATCGTTCTATAGGGAACACCGCACAATTCTATATGGGACACTGGATAGAGGAGCTGGAAGCACTGGAGCGAACGGCTTCGGCAGGGCCCTCTCCTCGGCACAGCCTGTGCCGCCGGCCCCCGGTTGCCATGGCAAAGGGGGAATCTCGGATGTAAATAGTCTGCGCGGTGACGGCCTGGCTCGGCTCAGAGACTCGCATCATCCCAGGCCCGTTTTAGTCCCATTTCCCCCTCTCTGACACTGCCTCTTTTAAGCCGAGAGGAGCCCAGAGATCCTCTCGGTGAACACCCGTGCGTTGTGCTGCAGTGCCACCGAGACTTCAGTTCAAAAGCTTTCCGGGATTAAAAGCGACCCAGAAATGGCAAAGGCAGGTCAAACAGGGTAGAAAACAACCTTGGAGCTTCATCAGTCTCAAGAGTCATCATCTAAACCCTGACACAGGAGGACAGTGGAGTGCTGAGCTGAAGATAAGCAGGTGCTTAAGCTCATTCCTACCCTTAAACACGCAAACTCATCACAAGAGTCATCACAGGGACTTCATGGACACAGGGGAGTTGCAGAAATGACTTGTGGCTGAGGAAAGTGCAAGGCAGTTTCTGGCTGGGACAGAAACTTCCCTAGCCAGGCAATTCAGGTCATGAGCAAATTTTGGGCACATGTGGCCCAAGTACAAAGCTCAGAGCCTTGAATCCAGAACCCATCCCTCCACAGCAGTTGCAAATCAACCATAAACAATACATGAACAAAACATGCCAGGAAATTAATGCATTAGTAGGTTCACACACTCTCATCGCTTAAGATAACCACAAGTAGATGTGCATCTTGCTTCTCTGCCAACTTCCAGTCCCATTAAGGGGCTGGAGCATCTGTGTGGCCAGGAAAGGCTGAGAGCCCTGGGGCTGTTCAGCTGCAGAAGAGCAGCCCCAGAGGGGAGCTGAGCAAGGCTGAGCAAGAGCTCAAGGGACCCCGGGGGGCAAGAGGCTGGGGCCAGACTCTGCTCAGGGGTGCCCAGCACCAGGACAAGGGGCACCGGGCACCAACTGGAACCCAGGAGGTTCCCTGGGAGTGGGAGGAGCAACTTCTTTGGTGGGAGGGGGTTGGAGCCTGGCCCAGGCTGCCCAGAGAGCTTGGGGAGTCTCCTTCTCCAGAGAGATTCCAAAGGCGCCTGGACACTGCGCTGCTGGGCCCCCTGCTCTGGGTGACCCTGCTGGAGTGGGGCAGGGAGTGCACCAGATGATCTCCAGAAGTCTTTTCCAACCCTTACCACGCTGGGACTCAGTGATTCCCTCCCCGGAGCTTGGGGTGCAAAACAGGAGAATGGAAATAAGCGTTAGTGCACAAGGTGGAGGATTCACAGGCTTGAAACTAGCCCCACGAAAACTGGCACAGTGGCAGCAGGGACTGCGTGAGAGAAAAGGCAGAAGCTTCCCTCAAAAGCTGTTGAGAGGCAGGAAAGCTCTCTGGAGGAAACATGCTCGTTGCCAGTAAGGCAGAGGTGTGGAAATACGGAGCAATTAAGACAAATGGCAACTGCGGAGCAGGAGTCTGTTGGACCGCGAGACGTTGCTTCCAACCGATAAATAAACCCAGAGCCTGATGGCAAAGACAGAAGCTCACGGGAGCCACTTCTGCAGCAGGAGCTGGAGCCTCCCCACAGCCAACGATCGCTCCGTAACTGAGGACTCCCCCAAACCCTTCCAAACCCCCTCACCTGCCACCTCTGTGAGATGCGTTGCGGCCATGGCCGTCCTTTTAATTAAAAATTTGTCATCAGATTGACAGCAAATAAACGAAGTCACAACCATGACGAAAGCGAACGACCTGATGGGGTGGAAGGAGGGGAAGCAACCCATAGGAATATCTCATTAGTGCAGCTGCAATTAGCGGCTGCTCTGGTTTAAGTGGACAACACTCTTAATCACTTTCCCTCCTGGCACAGGCTTCTTCCTCCTTTAATTAGCTGCATGGCAACAGCTCATTAATACACACATAATCAAAGCTTGCTCAGGCCCGGAATAATTAGGTGCTATCTGTTTTGCTTACGTTACCCTGGCTTTGGACATCTCAAAGCCTCAGACCTGAGCTCCAGAAGATGTCCCCGGGAATCTTCTGCAATCACTGTACGTGGAGAAACTCTTTGAACGTGCTCAGAAATTGTTGCTATTGATCTGAGAAGTTTATTGGGGGAAAATGGTGGGAAATGAGTATATTTTAGCAGAACAGGAGGCTGTGGCACGACAGAAAGGTGAGATGTTGAGCTGAGAGCTCTCATCCTGCATCTGATAAGCCGAAAACTCAACACAACCCGCAGAAGGTCCTCAGGGGGCTAATGAGGAGCTGGGATTAGAAGAAGGCCTTGGCTGCTCTGGTCCTAGGAGCTGGTGCTTGCAGGAGGAATTGATGTGGCCGGGAGATGCCGGCTGCCACTGCGGCTGATGCTACTGGAACCAGCCACTTGCTCCAAGATAGGCACCATTTCGGGAGTGTTATGGAAAAAACAGAGTTAAAGCTGATGATGAGGAGCAGTATCAAAGACTGATTAAACCGAAAGAAGGAAGAAGTTTAAAATAAATCAGGCTTCTTAGATTAGAGCAGGTGCTGCAGCTGGATTTAGGTTCAAGACGAACAAAACTGTTCAAGCGGCAAAATCCTTCAAGAAAAGATCTGCACGGGATAAAAAGAGCGTAAAAACGCAACACGTGCAGGCAAATTCCTAATAACTTCCCGGATTCAGTCAAGGGAATATTGGGATTACTTTGCATTTTGGCAGAAAAATAATCCCCAGGACAACAGCAGAAAGGCTTTGAAGGTATGAGCCAAGCAAATGGGCTGGCTGAAGCCACGCTCTAGATGGATCTGGAGATAAGCTGGGGTAGATATTGTCTTTTCAGTGCTAGCCGAGAGAAATGTCTCTCTGGGCTCTTCCCTTTCTGACGAACTTAATCGCTTCACGACGAACCAATGGCATCTCCGCTTCCATATGCTTTTGATATTCCTTAATAAACATCATTAGAAAGCAGCCATCCTACTGGAAAAAAAAAAAAGAACATTTCAGAGGGTTCCCTCTCCCACATTACCTAACTGGATTTCGTCGCTGCTCTGTATCAGCACAATTGGGTTAAATTCCCCTATTCATTTTGACAATACACGGTCGAGCTAATAACCGTAATCAAGTAGGTAATAAAATGCCTCCCTGCCCAAGCTCGCAGGTAATGCCTTAAAAGATACTGGGTATTATTAATAAAGGATGTCTCAGTCTGCAGCTCCTCCTACACAATTTACGAATTAAAACCATGAACACCCTGTGTGAAGGAGGAAAAAAGGGAAAAAAATGAGGGTAAACTACAAAGAGGTGAATGACGTTACCCATAGGGCTGCTGAGATGGAACCTGCCCAGATAAATCCCCCTCTTCTCTGTCTTACTGAAGCCACATCTAGAGTGCTGTGTCCAGTTCTGGGCTCCCCAGTTCAAGAGAGACAAAGAACTACTGGAGAGAGTGCAACAGAGGCTGGGAAGCTGCTGAAGGGCCTGGAGCATCTCTGCCCAGGAAAGGCTGAGAGCCCTGGGGCTGTTCAGCTGGAGAAGAGCAGCCCCAGAGGGGAGCTGAGCAAGGCTGAGCAAGAGCTCAAGGGCCCCCGGGGGGCAAGAGGCTGGGGCCAGACTCTGCTCAGGGGTGCCCAGCGCCAGGACGAGGGGCACCGGGCACCAACTGGAACCCAGGAGGTTCCCTGGGAGCGGGAGGAGCAACTTCTTTGGTGGGAGGGGGTTGGAGCCTGGCCCAGGCTGCCCAGAGAGGTTGTGCAGTCTCCTTCTCCAGAGAGATTCCAGACCCTCCTGGGCCCCCTGCTCTGGGTGACCCTGCTGGAGTGGGGCAGGGAGTGCACCAGATGATCTCCAGAAGTCTTTTCCAACCCTTACCACGCTGGGATTTGGTGATTCTGGGGAGAAGATGAAATTCAGGAGGAGACCCTTCCTTGAGGTCACCCAAACTGAGTGAAGCAGACACTGGGGTGCATTTCTCTTCTGACTTGCCCTGCATCCCACTGAGCCCGGCTGCTCGGCATCTGCGTCACCCACGTGCTCCGGTGATGGGCATGCACGTCCTTTCCAGACGATTGGAACAGAAAGCAAAACCATCTGTATGGGTTTGAGGGCAGGTAGAAACAACTAATATACATTTCAGCCTTAACGTACAGCACATTGCTGGTATTTGTGTGAGTGCTTGGCTGCAGATAAATCTTGTCATCCGACCGGGATGAGCCTGCACCACGGGATGCAGGGAAGCAGCAAAGCTCGGTCGCTATTTCAGCATCTACGGCACGCTGTGCGAGCTCGCACCGGGAGCTACTGGGATAACAGGGTCTCTCTAGGCAAATCCCAGAGCTGTTCCTTGTGAGCTGCGTCCCCACCAGGGTCCGCTCGGATGATTTAGTACGAATCCCTCTCACCATCAGGCTCTGGTCCTTCTTCCTTGTGACAAACTCAAGAGGTTTCCATATTTTGGAACTTACGGGACGTTATCCGATGGACTGTGTTTCTTTAGTCACAACCAATCTCCTTACGGTTTGCAAATTACACTCTACGAGAAAGAAGCTGGCGAGTTCAACCAGCCATTAAGGGTTTGTTCTTTTGGGAAATTATTTGCTTCAACAGGCAGAAAACTGGACCAGCTTTAGCAGCTCCTCCCCCCTTTGGAGGCATTTCAGGGGCAATATAAATTTAAAGGCTTTTCTACAATGTGTAAGAAGAGTACAGAAGCCTTCCAGGTTCAAAGGTGAGTCTCCCACCTCAGGATCTTCCCATCTGCAATAGGAAGTCATCACACATGAGCCGTGGGACGGTAGGAAAGGTTTCTGGGGCTACAAATAAGACAACCACAAACAGAGCAGAGATGAGATCGGTTTTCAACCCTCAACCAATTTTTAAGACTGAGTATTTTCTTCCTCCTTTGCTTTTGTGTGACAAATTGCCAGGCTTAGTACAATATTCCATAAAAAATATGATTAGCTTACAAGAAATGGGATGACCTTGTGATGGTTTTGGGAGCTTAAGTACCGTCTGTGAATTCTGTTTGGTCACTGAGGACGTTTTATGTTTATGTTTTACGATTTTTCAGTCTTGAACGGGGAGTTTTATCTGTTTTTCCCATTGTCTTTTTCCACCGACGAGCCTCTGGAAGCTCAGCAGCCAGAAACACAGGTACCATTTAGGCAAATAATTTTTAAAAGCTGAATTCCAGTGCCGAAAAAACAAAGCAACAGACTTGGTGAGATGCCTGGATCGTAGGCTGGGGCTGAGCAAGAATCATCTGGAAAAGGATGGGAAGATTATGAAAGAGAAGATCTCTCAGCGGTTGTTTTTGGAAACCGGCCGCAAAAGGAAGGAGGTCTCCATGTGCTGGAGGAGAGCTCAGGTGCATCAAAGCAGGAGGAGGGAGAATATGGGATTATTTAGAGGGCCTGGACTTGCGTTCAAAGACCTTTCAAGAAGCATTAAAGAAAAAGAGGCAGGAAAACATACTTGGGCCTTTATTATTTTGTCTAAATCTATGTGTTTCTTGGGTTAGCTAAAATAAAGCACTGGGGTTTCTTTGGAATTGCTGGTCTTCTCCAAGGCAAAGCTGGCACTGGGACAGCACACGCTCCCATCACACTGTACAGACTCTGAGGTGCTGAGGGACTTGGTTTAGCGCTGCCCTGGCAGTGCTGGGATAACGGTTGGATTCAATGATCTTAAACATCTCTTCCAACCCAAACGATTCTATGACTCCGTGCTCACTGCAGAGCACCCGAGGGACCCTGGGTGAATTCCTTAATCCATTTCTAGTCTTGGAGCCCAGTCTGCCACAGACCAGATGCTCGTAGCCACAGCTCTGCTCTCCTTGGACAAACTCGCGTTGTCTCCTTGGACAACAGCACCAACTAGCCGAGCTGAGAGGAGGAAGGCGGAGCTTCAGTCACACAAGTTATACACGGGTTACACCACCACGCACAACCTGGGGAGGGAGGGGGGTCATCACAACACCTGGCTGCAACACAAGCGGTCAAAGGCAGCCTTCAACTCGGATTTTTCTGGCAGTCGAGTAAGAACTACAAGGTTGTCGTAACGTAACGTCGAGTCTTTCACTCGCGATCGTAAGGGTACGGACTGGGAGACAGGATGCGCTCGTGTTTGCCAGCGAGATGGAACAGAAGACAAGAGATAAAGAACAGGATTACGCACGGCACGCTACGTACCCGACACAATAAAGAGCATTATTTCATTGCTCTCGGGACTGTCGTGCAAACTAATTAAAATGGTATTTCAGCATATTGAATTAATGACTCCACTGAGGGCATGAAAGATCTTATCAACGGGCGTTTTGAAACCTCATTTGCTTTAAAATAAAAGGTGCCGGGTTGGTAATAATCTCACCGGGGAACTGGCAGAGTCAAGTAGAAACACTCGTTTTTGTCACGGTTTGCGTGGAGATCAACGTCACCGTTTGGTAGCCCCATGGATGGCATCAGCCAGGAGCACGAGGACCGAGCGTCACCCTGTGCTCCACGCTCGGGTATCAATCTCTTTGTGGGAACTCTTATCTTCTCCTTAGCTCAAGGAAAGGATTTCTGCCTGGAAAGAAAGGCTGCAAGGAACAAGGCATTTCGACCCATGTGCTTCTCCTGAAGGAGGTGCCGTGTTGTCTCCTTGCAGCCATGTAAAACACCATCCACACCACTCCCAGCTCATGACTGGGGCTTTGCTTTGGGATGTTTCCTACTCACTGCAGTTCCTAGATGGGAGATGCTTTGTATATGATTGACAGGGGCCTCCTGTATCACATACTAATGCCAAAAATTACGTCAGATAGTCCTCTTCACAGACACAACCAAGCTTCAGCCCAGAACCACCCAAGATTTTCCCCTCACTTCTCCCACGAGAAGGACATGCATGACTCACGGCCACGTACTACGTCAAAGGATGGATTGGTGTGTCTGAAGCATAAAAAGAGAAATGAAATGCCTTGGCTTCACTCCTCACTCCTCCCCAAGCTCCCAGCACCCTGGATCAGACCCTTGCGTGGTGCAGCCCACCATAGGTGATGACATGGGCTTCACTGCCTATGTGGTTCTCACACAGTCCAGGGTCTACAGGGTGAGCAGCGTCCCTACTCAGACATACCACTGATCCATCGCAGCCATAAAGTCTTTCCCATGGTCCCGAAGTCAAGTCTCAGAGTAAGAATCAGTGCAAAACCAACAGAGTCCTGGAGAGCGTGAGCAGATGCCAAAAAGACAGATGGGAAAACTTGCATTTTCAAGTGCCAGAGAAGACAATGAGACATAACAAAGCTCTTTGTTTGGGAGAGGATTTTCTTTAGGGAAGAGGGGAGAAGACTGGAGAGGGAGTGGGGGGAAATAATAGTCCATCCCACACCCGATCCAACAGTCAAATAATTCTACTGAAGCCAAAAAAATTTTCATATCCAACCATCACATTTTGGTGCCAGAGAACTCCCCGTCCAAATAAAGTCCCTGAGAAGAGACATACCCTGGGCTGGTCTAGTCAACTCTCCTTAGTTCACAGAAACCCCACCACCCTTTGGTTCAGCAGAGCTGGCAGCAGGGCTGTGCCGGGTTCATCACGTGTACGGACACACAACCACCCCGTTCAGGTCCAACCGGGACCGGGATGGGTGCAGAGGATCAATTGGAGGGAGGGGAAAGGTGACATGTCCAGGGGAGGAGCAGGAAAGCAGGATGAGATGTCATCTCACCTACCAGCTGAGAAATCAGAGCTGAACCACTTGGCTGTGCAGACGGGTGTTGCTGTGAAGGTGTCGGCACAGTCAAACCCACCCTGAGTACACCGAGATTCCGACCGGCAGCTGATTGGGAACGACTGGGAGCTTAATTGGGAGCCTGACCGTGTTGCAGCAAAGCTTCCAGAAACCAGCACAAACATCTGGGTGCTTTAAAGCAGCTCTGGGTGCTTTCTGGACGGCTGCTGCACATCAAGGAAACACCCATTACCGCTCAGAAGGATTCAGGTTAAGCAAAGGTCTCTTTTTAAAAGGTGCCGGAGTGTGTAGACCTTGGCCTCTGCTTCCAGAGGAGGTGATGTGTTGTAAAGGCAAGCACACGATAAACAGAGCACACAGCTTGCCCGTGGCAACCGTTCAGGTCTCCCACCCCAGGGTCTCGCCTTGGCTCAGTCTAACGGCACAGCAAGACCTGACATTCCTTCCCCTCCAGCCCTGCAACACCTTGACCTTGGCCAGTGAGAACGTGGCTGTGAAGGAAGCCAGGAGAGCACCCCCTGACCTTCAGAGCGGGATTCAGGATGTGTTACATCTGCTGAGCACCAGGCTTGGTGGTCACAGCAAGAGTAAGGCTCGTGATGTGCTCTTGGGTAATGTGAGGTGAAGGATTGTTCCCCTGAAAAGTCTAGAGCAGGAGTCCGGTGAGGAGCGGCTGAGGGAGCTGGGCTTGTGCAGCTTGGAGCAAAGGAGGCTCAGGGGAGACCTTCTGGCTCTCCACAACTCCCTGACATTCAGGAGCTTGGAGCCAGGGGGGTCGGGCTCTGCTCCCCAGGAACAAGGGACAGGACAAGAGGAAGTGGCCTCCAGTTGCTCCATGAGGTGTTTAGGTTGGAGCTGAGGAACAATTTGTTCCAGCCCTTGCAGGGTTGTCCAGGCCTGTGCCAGGCTGCCCAGGGCAGGGCTGGAGTCCCCCCTGATCCCTGGAGGGGTTTCCAAGGTGTGGAGCTGTGGTGCTGAGGGACAGGGCTCAGTGGTGCCCTGGCAGGGATGGGGGCAACACTTGGACTCCATCAGCTCCAAGGTCTCTTCCAACCAAAGCAATTCTATGAGGACTCGGAGACATAAACCCCCACCCTCAGCAGGCTGCTGATGCAACTCCCCATTGACACCCATTTTAGAATGTGCCAGGTGCCTTCCCAGGGCTGTTTAGGGGTGATTCACACTGGCCTCGGTGCCCGAGCTTTTGATACTCAAGGTACGGCAGGTGAATCCACTCTGCGTCCACCAAGGAGTTACCACTTGGGAGGAAGGACGAGCTAAGCCAGAAAAGTCTTCACTACGACAGAAACAACAACAACAAAAGTCTCCCAAGTGCGTTGACCTCCCAGTGAACTGCACGGGGAGGAAAAACAACCTGTCAGTTAGGAGTAGCTCCGACCCCACCCTATCTCATCGCTGTTACCTGCAACGGTGGAGCTGACAGATCTCACCTGACAGTGGGCACGGTGCTGCCCCAGGGACTGCAGCTCTTCCCTCTCCCCAGCCAGCCGGGATGTTTAGGGAGCAGGGATTCAGGATCCCCAAGGATGGGAGGTCCCAGGTAGACAGCTACACCAGGGACCCCAAAAAGGAGCGGGGATTGTGCAAAGCAACAGCCACGAACGCTGGTAGTTGAGGTGGTTAGAACAGCAGTTCACACCGCCCCTTTTTTTTCCAGCTGGAATTTGCCAACAGCCAAGACAGTCTCCGACACAACGTGACTTAACACCGAGGCCACCGCTGCTGACTCACAGAATTCACAGACAGGGCTCCTTCTAGGCTTAAAAAAACCCTTAATTTAGGTGGGCTGTTGATTATTCTCTGCCACTCCGGTAAAGCAGGTTAGTGGAGACGTCAGCCTGCGGCTGGCAGCCCAGCCCTGCAGCAAGCACCCTCCCAGGACCTGCATCTCCTTCCTGCTTGGACGCCACCGATGCTCACCCCGTCGTCATAGTGTTAGGCTTTGCAACAGCAGGTCTGGAGAAATTACACACATATTGCATACAAATTACAAACGTCAACATTTTTTTGATGCTGTTTCCCATCCAGGAACAGAGAACGACACGGAGCGCGCTGGGAACCAGGCCCAGGGAAGGGAAGAGGCCTGTGCAGAGCAGAGACGGCTCTCGCTTAATGCTTATTTAAATTTTTAAAATCTCTCTCCCTCATCATCAGTTCGGTGTCTGGATTCTGAGGAAGCCCAAGGACATTTCCCAGCTCGCTCTGATGTTTCCCCATAGTTTTGTTTCTAAGAGAGAAATACCACAGTAAACAGGCAAAGCAAGGTGCTTGAGCTTACTCACAGCAGGCAAACTCAGGCTTCAGCTTTTGCAAAAGCCCTTTTGAAACCCCTTGCTCTCCTTATTCGTGGCCCCCTGTTAAGTCTCAAGACACCCACGACAAGACTCACTGAGAAACAGCATCGGGACGAGGGCCGGCGCACCAACAGAAACACTCTGGGACATTGACGGCGTGTGTTTGACAGCCTTTGGATGCAAAAGGGCTTTGCAAGGCTCTCTGCTGGCCCGGCCTTTGGGAAGCCCAACACCACAAAAGGGGACGTGCAGGTCCTTTACTCCTCCGAGCAGTAGCTGAGCAAGTCGGCTGCCTTTAAAAGCAAGAGCATCTGTTCCCTTCCAAATCATAAACCGCGTGGTCATTATTATCCAGTATTCCCTAATGACTTCCTCTCGCCTTGGCATCTCCTCTTGCTGGAACAAGCCCTAGGATGACTGAAATAATATGGTCAGAAATGCCCTAACGTGCTGCCTGGACCTCAACAAATGCATCCAACCTCCCGGTGCCTGCTCCTCACTCCCGCAGCAAAGCGGCACGAGCCTGTTGACATCTCCAAGCGCTCGCCAAAAAAAGAAAATCAGGCAGCTCTGTCGCAGTTTCTATGGTGAAAATGTACAAAGCGAATCAGTTCAAGCACCAAAAGGCTTCCCTGCGCTGGAGACCAAGATAGGAGCTGCTGGAAGAGCTTAACCCCCACAGGTGGAGGGACAAGGCAGCTCCAAGGCACCCTGGCCACCCCGGCCACCCGAGCCCTGCCATCACCACAGCAACTCACCCTGTTTGCATCGCCCGTGCTGCTATTTCGGGGCTGTTCTCCCGCCAGCCAAGGGCAGCGCTTCGGTTGCTACAATAACAGGGCCCTGTTTTCCACCCGTCCCCATTCGCACCTGACGCTGAAGGAGTTTGACCTTTCCTTCCTTCCCTCGCCTCCGACAGCTCATTACGGTCAGCAGGAGATGGCAAGGAGAGGGGGGCGGCGTGTGCTCCAGCAGAAGGAATTGGAGCCCAGCTTGAAAACACAGCTAATAAACTTGAAAGCCTGAGTCTAGCTGAAGCCAGTTCCTCGATTTTTATGATAATCCAAAGAATTGAGAAAAATGCAGCCTCCCCCCAGCTGGAGCTGGGGCTTGGGGCAGAAGCATCTTCCTCTGACAGTGCTGAGCTGAAGCGCCTTTGGCACCTCCAAATCCACCATCTGGACCAGTCTGCTTCAAGCCATCAGATATCTCTGCTCCAAAACTGTGCCATGCCCTCGAGATGATAAATAATCATCTAATAATTATCCAAATAATGATCTGAGGGTTGACACCCCTCTGCTGGGAGGCCAGGCTGGGAGAGTTGGGCTTGTGCAGCCTGCAGAAGAGAAGGCTCCGAGGAGACCTTCTGGGGGCCTTTCAGGGCTTCCAGGGGCCTGTCAGAAAGATGGGGACAGAGTTTGGAGCAGGGCCTGGTGGGACAGGACAAGGGGGGTGGTTTGAAATTAAAAGAGGGAGATTTAGACTGGAGAGAAGGGAGGAATTGTTGGTGCTGAGGGTGGTGAGAGCCTGGCCCAGGTTGCCCCGAGAGGTGGTGGCTGCCCCATCCCTGGCCCCATTGCAGGGGAGGTTGGATGGGGCTCTGAGCAACCTGCTCTGGTTGCAGATGTCCCTGCTCCCTGCAGGGGGGTTGGACTCAATGACCTTGGAAGGGCCCTTCCAACCCCAACAATTCTAGGATTCTATGAACTAGAGACTGCTGAATACCCACCAGGGTCAAGTGCATTTTCCTGGAATCTTTTCATCCTCCCTGTTTGTCCGACTGAACTTTGCGCTTCCCCCATAGTGGTAGGAATTTCCTGCTTCCTGAGGCAGCCATAAATACTTAAATACGCTCAATGAGCCGCTGTGCTTTTACTCATATTTTGGAGAACAGATCCTTGGTTTCTGTGAGAGCCACCCCACGCTGCCCATCACCCACCTATCCCAGTCCCACCCTTTCTCCTTACCCTGGGGCGATGCAATTTTAAATGAAGTCTTGGCAACAAGGTCCCACCATTTTTCTGGTACCAGCAAATATCTCTGTGTTGGAGAGAAATCCCAATTCAGCAGAATTTCATGGAGCTTGAGAATAAAATATTTTTTTTTTCTTTTTTTTTTTTTAAATAGAAATCTTTTTCCCTGTTGCTGCTCTGCTTCTAATTCTTAATTGGACGAGGCAGGTTCTTTCCTATTTCCAATAGAGCTGTGCAAAATTATGAGATCCATTAGCTTTGCAAAAAAAAAAAAGCCTTCTCAAATGATTTTTAAAATTCTTCCTTGGAACACATGTGCTCTGTGGCAGGGTAATTTTGTTTAGAGTAATTCACTTGTGCTAATTTCCTGTAAGTCTTGCAAGATATATGACTATATTTTTTGGTGATTTTCCACATATATTCAGCACTAATTTCCCTTGGAGCAATATTTATGTGCAATATATCCCCAGAGACAGTGGAGGGGTTTGGTTGTTTTTTTTTGTTTTGTTTGCAGGAACAGTGGAAATACCCTGTGGATCAGATCATTGGCTTGTTCAGTCCAGCGACCATCAGAGCTGCTATCCCAAAATCCAGAGATATTGCCTCAAACGAAGCCCCAACTTTCCCCAAGGTCCTGAGCTCTCAGAATTGTAGTTTCTAATTAGTTTGAGTGACTTCAATAAATTGCTCATAACTGAAAAATGTCATTTCTGTAAACTGCAAGATATTAGCGAGCAGGTTGCATGGTGAATATTTTTATGCTGAACGTCAGGAGTTCAGTGGAATATTTCAGATATATGCTCAAAATGAATAAAATTCCAGGAGGAGGCAGATGCTCAGTGTCCAGAAAAGAAGAGGCGAGGCTGGAAATGCAGAAGTAGGAACAAAAACGCTTCAGCCACCAAACCCAAAAGAAACCTGAGGTTGGGAGAGGAGATCCCTTAATTCAAATCCTCACTCCTGGCCCCCCAAATCTTACTGTTTTCCTCAGGATAGAGGCAACGGGGCTGGAAAAAGATGCTGGGAGAGATGCAGCCCAGCGTAGGAGCATCTCCTTCGCTGCCTTCCCGTCAAGCAGAAGGGCTTTGCACGCTTCCATCTAGCTTCTCTTCTAAACCAGGGATTCTTTTCCCCGCTATAACCTCCGTTTCGGGTCGGCACAAGGTAAACATCTCCCCTTTGCATTTTTCCAGTTCAGCTGCCGAGCTCCAAATCCCAGCCGGCCCCCGAGCCCCCGTTGTAATTTGCTTTCACCTCCAGGTGGAGCGGTTCGGTTGCAGTTGCAGGGCTGAGCCACCCGCTCCTCTCCAGCTCGGTAACCGCAGGGCCTCAACTGGCCACCACACCGGGCAGGAGAGAAAAAAAATCCACCCGTGCACAGATTCCACACGCTTTGAGACCCCGCTTGCTAAGACAGATGGATGGCAGCCAAGAGGTCCCTCGCCTTGGTGGAAGGGACTGGCCCTGCCTTGGTGCGTGAGCTATGAGACCCACCACCATCTCTTGATGGTGGCAGCAAGGATGGGAAAATAATGGGTCCAGTTTTGGGCCCCTCACTCCAAAACGGACCTGGAGGGGTTGGAGCGTGGCCAGAGAAGGGCAACGGAGCTGGGGAAGGGGCTGGAGCAGGAGTGTGGGGAGGAGAGGCTGAGGGAGCTGGGCTTGTGCAGCCTGGAGCAAAGGAGGCTCAGGGGAGACCTTCTGGCTCTCCACAACTCCCTGAAATTCAGGAGCTTGGAGCCAAGGGGGGTTGGGCTCCTCTTCCAAGGAATGAGGGACAGGACAAGAGGAAGAGGCCTCCAGTTGCCCCAGGGGAGGTTTAGGTTGGAGCTGAGGAACAATTTCTTGTGATTCTACGGACTGGATTTTGGGGATGTCCCAAGGAGGTGATGGGTTGAAGGGATGCAGGTCTTGAGCACTTTCCCCACGGCAGCGTTAGCTCCCCTGGAAGCAGAACATTTTTGGTTCTGTCTTGTTCCAGGGCAGATTTTTGTGCTCCGAGAGGCCGAACTGGAAAGCCGGTCGCAAGCCAGGAAGGGAAAATTGCAAAACAAGTGGGGAAGAGAAGAGACCTGGATCAAAACCCATTCTCATCGCTTACAGAAAAGCAACTAGGAGAAAGCAGAGTGTGGAAATGAGCTTCCCAAAATAAAGGGAATTTAACGCTAACGAAAACACCCAGGCGCAGATGAACTTAATCATCCTGAAGTGAGGGAAGGTCATTAAATAAACAGCCAAAGTCAAAGTGTTGAGATGGGGAATATATTCAGCTATCAGCTCTTAGGGTAAAACAAAATAAACATTGGGGGCTGCACGGCAAAAAGTTATCTGAAGCACCGAGACAAAGAGGAAAAAACCAAATCCGAGCCTTTGCCGACGCGTAACGTGCATAATGGCTCTTTCAGGAGGAGGTGGGCAGGGGTTCGGAAGGGAACGCTGCAGCGGCAGAGGGATTTCCAAGGTGCTTTTATATGCACTTGCCTTCTCTGATTTCTTCGTCTTCTGCACCGTAATCCCAACCTCACTATAAAAAAATTTTAAGGCTGCCTGTGGTTGGTACAAGTCTCGACGGCCACGGGCTGCTCCTCGGCCGCTGGCTGACCCTCGCGTTTCATCTCCCATTATTGCCGTCAGGTTCCCTTCCTTGGAACGCGCGGTGGCTTGGGCGGCCTTGCTGACCGTTTGCAACTCCGCGGCGTAAAACAGGGTATAAATTTTTACGCTCGTCCTCCGGTTTTCCTTTCTGTCAGCTCGGCACGAGCCCGCGGTTTTTTTCCGACGGACGATCCGGGGTTCGAGCCTCGCTAATTAATTTCACGTTCGGGTTTTGCCGTTGCAAGCAAGCGTGCGCGGCTTTCCGGCCGTTGCGTAAATCCGACGCCCTGGAAACCCGTCGGCGAGCGTTTGCGCAGCGGGATCCCGTCGCCGGGCTCGGCGGTGGTGGTTACTTGCAGCGCTCGCCTCTACGTGCAAAGGTGTCCGTGGAACGCGTGGGACCCATAAAACGGGAATTGGCCGGTGAGTCATATGGAGTTTTTGACCTTCAATCGTTTTTCTGATTGAGGAGTTTCACTGGTTTTAACAGGACACGTGCTGAACAAAGCACTTGGGCTGATCTTTTCTGTCACGCCTGCACTACAGAAACATCTTTGCAAAGAGCAGAAGGGTAATTTTCCTGATGCGAACAAGCCAGAGACACCTCTTTACACGTAGAACGCGGTGTTTGGGAGGGCGGATGGACACAGACTGTAGGAAGGATTGTTCGTGGAGCGATCGCTCGGAAACGCAAAGGAATAAATCACCCTCTTTGAATCGCGAGTCGCTACCAAAGAGGTACCTGGACTGCAAGCACACACGCTCAGCAGAAGGAAAGAAATAAAAATCAGCTCAAAACCAGACCTAAATTCGTTCTGTTCTAACTCAAACCAGGACACATGGCTAAAATCCTCCCCCCCAAGAGCCAACAAGGATGTGCATCTGACTCCTATAGCTGCTTTTCCAAGTATTAACCGGAGCTCTAATGCCAACAAAACCTCTGCCGGGCCCTCTAGACCTTCCTGAGTCATTAGACGGTCAAGAAAACAGCAGGTCACTGGATGGTTGTCAAACCCCGGAGACGGACGCGATAAAGCCATTTATTCTATACAGGAATCAAAACCACCGCGTACACGTTTCTGCTCCCAAAAAACATTTTGATGATTAGCTTTGATTAATGGCGCTGCCAGAGGATCATTCATCAGTATTAACTAACAACATCTTTTTCCAACTCCGTAGAAGCTGGAAAGTAAAATCCGTTTCTCTCTTACGACATTCTTTTTACCCTTTTCCCATCTACGTACTGGTTTTGTGGGGTTTTTTTTGGGGGGAGTTGCCCACAAGACCTGCTCAAGACAAGAGGGTTGGTGGAAACCTTTGCACGGTACACGCCGGTGGGCACCTCTCTTCCATTTGTTATTGCAAGGTTGCTCAGGAGCACCCCGTACTAGAAGGTTGCGCAGTGGTGTTGACCTTCTAGAATGACCTTTTTTCCCCCCTCCCCAGGTTTTTTTCCTGCAGGACCAGGAGCTCTGAGCAATCCTGGAGCACCCACAAAAACATGGAAACAAAGCCCACACAACCACGATGGCCAAAGTCTCTATTCTGCCTGAGGTATTCCCTACTTCCCGAGTGCCAAACATCGGAGTTTCTAGAGAGGAATTATTTTGGAAGGCGCAGAATAATCGTGACCCACCCTGTAAGTAGCATCACGTCATAAGAAGGTACGACCCAGACCTATAAATTGGGAAGGGACGGCACAACTTGTACGGCTCCAGGAATCTGGGAGCAGCCAGAGGTGGCTGGGGTGGCCGACAGCAAACGGGGCGCCTTCAAGCCAACAAAAACCTCACAAGCAAAATCCACACACGTGCTCACGGCACCGATTTATCGATCCAGGAGAAATAAGAAGCTATTTTCTTACCGTCGCTTGGCCGGGTCCACGCTCCAGCAGGAAGCAGCTCTGTCTGAGGATGGTCTTGGTGTTAAGCCGTGCTCCTGCTCCGGTTCCAGCCCCTCACCTGCTGCCAGACACCTTTGGGATAAAGAAAAAAAAAAACAACAAAACAAACCATTAAGAGATTTTGTTAACAAACAGAAAGGTCTGAGTCACTGCTCCTCTGTTTTTTTCAGTAATCGCTTTATCTGGGGATATTAGCAATAGAAACAGCAATTAGGCAAAGCACCCAAGAAATTTTAGCAGAAGAAAACTGACAGGCAGAGCAAACATCTCTTGGGATAGTGGTGCTAATGTCTGCCCTCCAGGTATGGAGCTGGGAAGGATTTTCCACCCAGCTACTTATCTTCCTCCAGCTGGGGTGATGCTGTGGATGGCATTAGGGCCCCTTTTAGCCCCCAAAACTTCAGTGCTTCCCCCAAACACCTTCTAGTCTTTCTAGTCACCGGCCAGCCCCTTGGGAGAAGTGGTTCCTCCCAGCTTGAGACGATGAACTGGTGGGAACCCAGACTGCTCCTCTCCAACACCATCTTCCCAGTGCTAAATTTGGGCATTTCCAGGAGATCAGAGAAGGCAACAGTGAACCTCAGGGGAAGGCAGGACTCTCTCTGTGCTTTCTCCTCATCCCCTGTTCCTCTCCAAAGTCAACCAACGGAGCAACCAGAGACCACCTCCCGTGGTAGGGTGTTTCTAGCCTCCCCCCCAGCAGATCAGCCCACGACAACGGGCAGAGGGGCCGAGCTGCCCGCCGGCTCTCGCTGTAGCCTGCCATGGGTCAGCTTTCCACCGAGCCACTGAGAGCAACCATCATTCTTCTGACAGCTCAGGGGCTGTTTCCAGACCACTGGACTCACTTTCTGTCACTGCAGATAGGAAAAAATCTCCAGTCATCCAAAAATGGATTCCAGGGGGCCCTCCAGGTAATTCTTAAACCTTGAGACAGGCTTGGAGAACGATCGTTCTCCTCTTAATCCCCTAAAAACATCCATGGGAATGGCAAGCTGGCTTTGCCCGCATGTCTACCCCTTCCCCCGGAGCCCCATCTCTCTCTGTTCGGAGTCGGACAGACAAAGGCTGCCTCAAAATCTCAGCTTTCCCGAGAGTTTAGTTTCAGGTCAACGAGCCCATGAAGAATAATTGCATCGGAGGAATGGCACATGCCAGCGCCGTGATGTGATGTGGCTCGAAGGGCTTTCCCCAGCTGATGCTGCCCCATCCTGGGAATGCCGAGACTGGAAGCCCCGGGAGATGTGCTCCACCCGCTGACCCTTCGCTCCTGTTTCCACCAACGCGTGGTTTTTATTTCTGTGTTAACGCAGCATCTAATGTATCGATAATGTTTATAAACACACTCTGTGCGTTTATGTTTTGCATCAAGTCAATGTTGATGCAGGTGTCTCAACTAAGAAGAGAGAGAAATAAAATGAATAATTGCCCACTCTTTCACAGCATCCACTCACTCCAGCTCCAGGCAGGCTCATATCACGCTTCAGGGACAATTTTCCCAACACAAACACCACCAACCCTTCCCAAAAATGAGCTGCTGGCCAAAATCACCCCCTTCCAGGCCACCTCCACTTCCCTTTTGGCCACCGGGCAGTATTCTCCCCCACGATACACACGTGTGTACGCCCTCCCACGATACCCTCCATCCTTTACTGACCAAAACTACCAAAACCGACCCGAAAAGGCGGCAGCGCAGGTCAACCAGAGGGATTGCCACAAATGGGCAGAACTAGGGGCAGCTCTTTGGATTCGTGCTTTTTTTTTTGATAGGAAATGCTAGAAAGTGACGGCTCCTGTATCCAAACAGCCTCGGTTTGCTTCAAGCTCTTCTCCTTTTTAAAGCCAGTCTGCAGTTGTGTGTCTAGAGCTCTATAAATATTTCAGCGAGCTCCTTTCCTCCGACGCTTCCTTTGCGCTCTTCAGCGACGCTCAAGTGGGAGCTGCCTGGGGCTGACCCCGAGTTGTCAGATCTCTCCCCACGCAGCACAGACCGAGGAGGGAGGAGTGATGACAACAGCTAGTGGGATCACCTACTTATCATTTCTAGAGTTAGGATCATCAAAACACACTGGAAACTCCATTGTAAAAGATTTTTTTCCCCTCCTTTGCTAATCATCAGCTCACTTGAGTAATGGGAAGAAAGAAAGATGGTCTACCACCTTCTACTTAAAATGGACACGGCAGCGTTTCAAGGGACTGCCGTGTTGAAAATGAGAATCATACAATGTTTTGGGTTGGAAAGGATCTCTTAAAGGTCATCTAGAACACAGGGTACAAAGAAAGAGAAACTGGGCATCTCCTCAACTCTGCCAACGACCTGCTGAGACAAGCACAAGCGCCGCTTACAAGGTCTCTTTTCCCAGTCAAGGTTCACAGAGGAGGAGCAAAGGTTAGTGGATTAAGGTTTCTCCTCCAAGTCCCTACTGACACCGATGGGGGTCCCCAGTTTTCTCATTGTGACTTATCTGCAGAATGTTGCTCACCCCCTTCTCCTCCGCCCTTTAAGGACCTTGCTCTTTGTTCACATTAATACCAGGCCTACTCCTCCCAGCCTCTCCAGGACTGGATCGGTCCTTTGGTAGGTCTAAGCCGGTGCAAAGGATCCTACCATCCAATCCCAAGAGAAAAAGTAGGTCCTACATGAATGAAGGAAAGGAAAGGAGGAGAGAAAGCATGACTCCAGCAGTTTTCATGGCATTTAGCAGGGCTGGAAACAATGATGGGAATAATTGCCCGTAGCCTGCCCAAAAAACTGCTTGTCACAGATTTTCCAAACGCCGAAAAACACAGAGCTATATATTTGTAAGTAACCACCAGACTCGACCAGCTCCTCTCGACCAAATGCTCCACAATGACATTATTCCACAATGGCATAATCCTTAAAGAAAAAAAACCCACAGCATTCTTGGACCCTAAACAGAAACTCGACACATGTAATACCTAATACTAGAGTGTACTTTATACCCTGTTTTCCTATGAGTCATTTTCCATCCCACTGTCTGTCGAAAAACGCTTTTTTTTGTTGTTGTTGTTGTTTATTTATCAAAGATTCTCTCAATGGCTTTATTAATGACAGAAGAAGCGAGCGAACGAGGCAGAGATTTGGCATCTCAGAGACCTGCCACCAGATCTGGCCTAACTAGAGCCATCTGCTCGGGACAGGAGCCGCAGCCACCGGACCTGCTGCCAAAAATCCGATTTTAAAGGGACAGCTCTAAAGCGGGCGGGACGCGGCCCGGGCTTTGCATTTTCTACCAATAGTCGTGTTACGAACACAAAAAAAAGGACGACACATGCTTTTTCATTTACTGGGAGGGACACGGGATGGAAGGACGAAGATGTTTTGTTTTGACTGTCGAAGCCCAGTTTTCTTGGCACAAACGGAAGCACCCCCAGGCCTATCTGGAAGAACCCGCGCTCGGCAGCTGTTCAGCCGGCGCAAGAAAACGGGCAAATGAAACCATGAGCCGACCCCTCAGAAAAGCGAAACTGGCCGGTCTAGCTCAACGGTGCGAAGCGCAAGCGTCCGTGTAGTGGGATCCACGCAAAGCCAGCAAAAGGCACCTCACCATCAGCCCCACGGTGTGAGGCAAAAGATAAACCACCCATTCATTTAATAAATGACATTCAGTTGTGCTATTTGATTGATCTACAATCCCAACGGCTCAAGCCTGAGCCACGGGGGTTTAATTTTCCAGTTTAATCTTGGCAAGACCTGTTTGACCGCTATAAAGTGAGCGGCAGCATCTCGTGGGGCTGGTGCAGGGAGCTGAAGGACACCGGCTGGAGTTGGGGCTGCCGTGGGCTCGTACAAAGCTGGGTGAACACAACGGGGGTGCCCCAGCACCACCAGCAACAACTCCAATCTTCAAGAGATGTTTGACCAACTAAACCTGCTCCCTTTTGAGTTAGGACACTCAACCCTGCTGCTTCCAGTCTGGTTTGGTGGCAAGCTATCCGGTCACTCGATAAATAAAAGACTGATCTTTCCTTCCCCCTCCAAAAAAAGGAACTCCAAGATTATAACGGGTTTTTGCTGGATATTAGAACTTTCTAAATGGAAAGAAAGTGGCAGGCCTGCAGGGTTTCAGCAATGCTCCAGCTCTGGCTAGCCAATTCCAGCTGACGACTGCGGAGAGGGACCCATCCTAGCTTGCTCCATCATGTTTCAACTACACAAGACTAACAGCCACCAGCCCACCTACTGAACATCCCAAATACGGGAGATCACCAAACAACGCAACCCGTCTGTGCTAACGACCGATGAAACAAGAAACAAGGCGTTCACGGTCTGCAGGAGCTCAGATTAACCGACGGTCACGATCCATGCAAACGGCCGCCATGAATCAAAGGACTCACAGCGGATACGTTCACCTCTCGATGACGACCGTGCCACCGCCGTGAAGGAGCACATTGTGCGGAGCTCTCGGCATGTGGTGGGACTGGCCGGTCGCGTTAAAACTAATAATCACAGATCTAGAATGATAACATTAGAAACACCCTTACTTCAAAGAAAGGTTCTGTCTTCCCCAGCTTCAGCCAAGTGCAAAGAATAAACTCAAATAGATGCCTTTCTCTACACGTACCATAAATACCTGACCCAAGCGAGCCGGCCAAGTCAGCTCTCCCGACCCATCTGCAGTGGTGACAGGAGATCCCCGGTGCAAACGTTACACGTTTGTCTTACATTCATTCTTAAATAAAACGAGCAAAGGTCAAAACTGAGTTGCTGTAGGAGGGCACATTTGCTGTCCAGATGGTAACAAGGTATGAAGGCCTTTTCTGTGAGCAGAATGGACAAGCCGACGCTCCGCAGCCCTAACGTCATCCCTACCTTCACGCTGCACAGTTCACATACGTTTTAGCCCTCGGGCTTATGTATCAGAGACAGAGTTTAGGACTAGGAAAGCAGAGCACAGGGAAGGTACCTTGTTCATACGGTACCCGGTCTGGTATTGCACCAAGCCCAATGAAGCTCACCCTGTAACTCAAGCACCTTCATAAAACCCTGATGGGAAGTTCACAGAATCACTAAGGTTGGAAAATACCTCCAAGATCATCGAGTCCAACCATCTACCCAACGTTATCATGACCATTAAAACGTGTTCTGAAGTGCCACGTCTTCCACCTGGGGATGAAATCCCTGTCTGCGGCGCATTGAGTTTCATTTCCAACATTTGGCACAACCATAAAGTGACTCAAGAGTAGCCTCTAAAAACAGGAGGTGGTCTGTTGAGGGAAGAAGAGAAAATAGATCCAAGGCTGGGATCAACAACAGTTTAACGATATTTCCCCAGACAGGTGGGTTAACTTGCTGGTTTCTAAAAAGAACACAAAAAAAAAATTCTCAGCCATTGGTCTCTCTTGGGAAGAAGCATCAAGGCTCAGTGGAGCGGCCTTCAACCAGCAACAGTTTCTCACCCTTTTGCAAGACGGTTTAACTGGGGATTCCTGTTCTGATGGTGCTGCACAGAGACGAGAGAGCTTGTGAAGAGCTCCAAGAGGAGGGAACAGCGCTGCAGTGCCCTGCCCCGTTGGTGCTACAGTCATGCCTACCCTATGCCTGGCCACACAGGAGAAGACAAGGAGAGGCAGAACTCTCAGAGCCTTCATCCTGCCATCAGCCAGTGGTTTGGTCACCGTGCTCCAGGCCCCACGACGAGGAAGACGCGCATCGCGGCTTCACCCAGACCGCAGACCCCAGCTCCCCCGCGGAAAGCGCTGAGCGAAATCTCAAAGAGAGGAAAAAAAAGCAACCAACCACCAGGGCCATGGCCCCGAGTCAAAGCGCCTGGGTTGTAGGGTCCTGGAAGCAACGCTGCAGACTGAAAGCTGCAACGAGTCCCAGTTGTTTCTGTTTTGTTTTCTTAGCCTAATTTCTTTCAGGCTGTCAATGGCTGCACGTCCTCCGCAGAGCCAAGCATAAATTCTAGTCAAATCCTGACTTATCCCAGAGCGAAAAAAACCATCCTGATTGTTATTCCAGCCAGGAACACATGCATTTTTATTGGCCCGAGAAGTGCAGTCAATACCCTCGGAGCAAAGGTACGGCACACCTGCCACCTCCTCTTTCTCTATCTTGCAAAGAGATCCAAGCTTCTCTCAACCTGTTGGCTTATTTTTTTTTTTTCCCTAGGTTGAACTACCAGGTAAAGGAATGAAGGTCTTCTCCAAGGGCAGGAGAATCGACGCTCTTCAGCTGCAGCTTTTTGCATCTCACTCCAAAGGTTGAAGCTAACGCGATGTGAAAACGATTACCCAATTGCAGGGGAAAGCTAATTCTTCAGGACACTCTGAAACATGCAAATAGAACCGTGATCTTTGCCATTTGCAACACAATGGAAAATTGCTAATAAAAGTTCCTATTGTGTCGGGGATGTAATACTAACCGCGTGGTATTTCTCCCTCTCTCCCTCCTCCCACCCTTCCCCTTTGCAGCCAGGCAGCTAAAAATGGCTTCAGACTTCCCAGCTCAAACGCTCGAGGTCAGCCAGTGATGCTGAAGCACCACAACGAAAGGGCTGAAGGCCATCTACTACTCCCTTCCAGGCTCAGGGCATTCAGTGCTCCCGCTCCACACTCGAAGCCCAGAAGCACCGCCCGCGACTCTGGTTCGAAGGTGGACCTCCTCAAGGCGCCGAAGGCTGTAGGACTCCCCCAGCTGATGCCACTCTGCACTCACAGCACCATGCCATGGGGTAAGCCTGCCCTCCCACATCCCCAACATCTCCAGAACACCACACCAGTGCCATCCTTCCCACCCCACGTGGCCTCTGTCCCAAGCAAGACGATAAGAGACCTTTCTCCATCCTCAGAGCTGTGAAGGCACCTTGCTTTGGACATGGTTCTCCCGCCTCCTTCCCCTGAAGGGAAAACATGTGCATGTACACGGGCTGCGCTGATGTCTGCCCTCACCCTGGTCCCAGCCACAGGAAAGGAAGCTCAGACACAGGAATTAAACACTGGGCCAGTATTTTCGAGGCTGGATGCCTAGAGTAAGGCTCCTTGATCCATCTTTCGGCACGGAGACAAACCACCTGATGGCTTCACAACCGCGGGAGCACCCGCAGCTCCCGGCAGCCACCTCCTCAAACCGGGGCGGCATTTGCGGGGATGCCAAAGGAGGGATTTGAAAACCCAGCTCCAGGATCCCTGTTTTGTGGGCTGTGAGTTTTCCTGAGGGTCTTTCTGATTCCCTTCCTTCCTCCCCAGACTTTTTCACTCAAGCAAGGAAGCAGCAGCTCCAGGCCAAGGTGAGAAGAGGCAAGCACAGCTCACATCTTTGCTCTGCTTCCTTCGATGGCCACTCGTCTCTCCCACTTTGCGCTTTTTTTCCCCCAGCATCCTTTCTCCTGCCAACATCTCATGCCCCAGAGCGTCAGCATCTCCGCTCTGCCCCAGCCTCTCCTCCGGCCCTTCCGTGGGAGGGAAGCGTAGGATTAAACTGTGGCTCACACAAGAGAAAAAACCCAACACGGAACCTCAGGTCTTGACAAACTGTTGGAAAAACACCCGTTACAGGGCAGGAGGGGGCAATTAAGAGATTTCAGCTGAGATCAGTGGCTTCAGCGTTTCACCGAGGCAGCCAAATGGCTTTATTTCTGTGTATTTGTTAATAATCTCATTATTTACGGGATCCATGTGCTCTCTATTACCTTCCCTATTCCAGTACCAAAGGGACATCTGAGGCTGGTTAGTCTGTTTGTAACGGGTCCATCTTCAGCTTTTTGGTATTTCCTGGTTGGCACGTGACCAAATCAACACACTCCTCTTTCCACTTAAAGAAGAGTCCCTCCAAGGGACTGCAGTAAGCAATCACCTCCATCAGCAATTCCTAAAGTACAAGCTGCCTTGGGATTTTATAGGTTTTAGGGGAATAAAACACCACCAAACCTGAAAAACAACAAGATATAAAGTCTCTCTGGTTCCTGCAGGCGTCCACTGGTGAATGCAGGCAAGGAGAACGGTTTGGGGATTGGGACATTTCAGATGAGAAAGTATTTCAGGGTTCTGTTCTGTTTGGGAGGGGTGGTGGTGCTCAGTTTTAGGAGGATGGGAGTTAGCCGCAGATGTCAGCTGGACGTCTGCAAGCGGAGGACACGCTGCCAGCACCTGAACCGCTTCCTCTCAGTTTTCCCTTTTCACTTGCAGCTGACAGAGGCTCAGATGGAAGAAGCCTCACAAAGCAGCAGCATCCCTTCCTGGATGTTGAAAGCATCTGCTCCAGCTGATTTAAGCAGCAGCTGTCAGAACACCAAGCGGTGTTCACATCTCTCTCCTGAGTATTACCGCTCCACGAGGCGCAGGTTTGCTTTCTCTGCCCGCATTCCGACATCTCATGGCGCTGGTGTTTAGCAAACCTTCACTTAGAACATGTTTCTTTCATCCTGGGAATCTCAGTTTGGGTTCAACATTTGCTACTTTCAAGGAGATGAAGTTTGAGGAGGGTTTCCAAGCTGGTGGCTTCAAGCAGAGTAAGTGACCCACCGACAGCTTCAGCAGAAGGTGGTGACCCACGCTCAGGCCCAAAACAGGCACCCTCGGCTTGGTTCCCTTATGCCCACTCCCACCTAGCACAAAATTTGGGTAGCAAACGTGCTGCCTTCCCGACTTCACCATCCTCTGAAGCTTGTCCCACAGAGCAGCCCACCCAACGATCAGCCAACCAAGTGGAAATCCTTTGAATGCAATATGGGCAGTTTAGGAGACTTCTGCAAACCACATTATGGGACCAACACGCTGATTTCCCCTCTAAGTACATGCCCACGCGCCCCTCGTGAATAAGAGACACATTTCTGGATACTTTGCCTACCAGAGTTATCACCAAAACTAGGAATGTGAAATGAGTCAGATTAAATTATTTCTCAGGGCAGTCAAAGACAGGTCCCAGCTGGAATCCAGAGGTTGACATGGCGGGTCTAAAACTCCATCAGAATACCACTTGTCTTGTCCTGTCCTCTTGAGGGATGAAACCATGCCTGGTGCTTCCTGCAGGGAGAGGGCTGCCCTTTGAGATGCACAAGAGGCATGGCCTGCTAGGAAAGCTTCATTGCCCTTGTCACGCTTGGAGCAGAGGGAATTCAAGGGACAATTCCCAGGCAGCTGTAGGGAGCACCTTCAGAGACGCTAATGCAGACCTCACCTCTCCTCCACCCCGCTGCAGACTCCCAAGAGCAGCTAAAAGCCAAGCAAACCCAACCCCTGACAAGCCTGCCTCTATCAATCCCAGAAGCCACCTTCAACACCGTGACCTTACACATCACAGAGGTTACAGCTACCAGCAAGGATCCGACTCTGCACGTGCCGGTCAGCCGGAAGCGGTGGGGACCACGGCAAGCTGCAGCTCGTGACCATCTTTACCGCCGGCAGATCCCGCCGGCACAGCGAGATAAGCAGGTCTGCTGGCGTTTCTGACTTCTCTGAGGTTCACGGGTGGCCCAGAACATGACAAAATATCGAGCTGTTAGCAAAGCAAAGCGATCTGGGCTGGAGTTCCTGGGTAAAACTGCCAGATGTGTCACTTTACTCAGAGCTGAATTGGCAGGTCGTCGCTGCTGGGGAAAAAAAAAGCTGGAGGGGAAGGAAAGGAAATCAAACCCTTTCCCAAGTCACCTGTTTCCTTCACGCCAACGCTGCCACTTTCATACCGGAAAAGTACGACCTGCAGGTTGAACTTCTGCTAAACCCGATCCCTCCTCTGCTCATTCTTCCGCTCCCTCGGCATCCCTTGACCGGAGCCCTCCCCAGACACTTCACGCCTAATTATTTATTATCCCTAATGAGCGCTCCTCCTGCATCCACTCCCCCTCTGCTCATCTGTAGCTGGTTTTAATCGGGCAGCTCCGTCCATCCTCAGCGGCGAGGAGTTGTGCAATCTCTCGCACGCATCCGCCACCGGCCCTGCTCCGCCTCGACCGCTGTTTATTTTATTCCCAAACAACGAGTCTCGAGGACTTTCTCCGCTCTGTCTGTTCAGGGAGAAGCCTCAGTTGCTGCAGAGAGAGAGAGAGAGAGACCTCTCCAAGATCACGTTGGAGGCTGAGGCTTAATCAACACGATGGCCTCATTAACAGCACAACCCAGATAACGCAACGGGTGCGGGGCTGGCGTAACTCCGTGCTGAGCAGGCGCGGGATAAATCAAGAAGAGATTTGGTGGGAAAGAAAAACCCTGCTCTGTTCCCACGCGCTCTGGAGGCACAGCTTTCCAGCCCACAGGCCCCAACACACTTCTGCTGGGATGGAGTAACTGGAGATAATCAGCACCTCCTGCAAACACCTCCCTGAGCCTCAAATGCACCCGTCCCCAGCCGGGTTCCTACTGATGGTGGAGGCAGCGACAGGACCCTGTGACGGCGGCAAATCTGCGGCAGAAATCAGCAGAGATGCTACAATCAGTTCTCCTCAGGTGAAATCAGCGCTTCCAACATCAGTCAGCCACTTCAAAATCCATGCTTGGCTTCCTCTTTCCATTGCTTGGACTCTCAAAATTGATATGGGGGGCAAGGGAAACGTTGGTCCATTTTTATTTTTCCCTCTTGGGTCTCTCTTCGCCTGCCTGTGATTGCAACCTGAGCTCCTGCCGACAAATAAATAGGGATCAACCACTGGCAAACCACAGATGAAACCAGAGCGTCCTCGCCCCAGAGAAGTGCTCCTTGTGAAGCCGGCTCGGCATGAGCCGCGCTCCCAGGAGCACATCCATTCACTTGAAAGCCTGAATGGAAACCCTTTGAAAATGGTGGGAATAAAAAGGGCACAGATCGGCCCTCGGTCCTGCAGAACAGAGCTCTGCCTGGCAGCTGCCCATCCCACAGGGGAAAAAAAAAATAAAAATAAAAATTCCACAACATCTGTTTATTTTCCATTCATCCTTTCTAGGTAGCCTGGGCTGTGTGCTCGCCTTGTGAAGGAGCAAGAAGGTGAATCCAGGCACCTTATGGACAACTTCCCTCATCCCACAAATGCTCGCAGCCTCCTGATACTGCTGGCATCCTCTGAGGGCTAAGAGATGAAGAATCGACCCAAGGCAGAGCATGGTCTTCTCCTCATAACCACCAGGTCGCCTGGAAATACCACAGGGAAGATTATAGCTGGGAGTATCCCAGCAGAGGTTGCACGCTGGAGAAATTCAAGGGAGAGGGATGGAGGGAAGGGCCAAGAAGCAATCCAACAGCACAGCAAGTTTTCATTAAGGCTGACTTCAGATTTGGCTTTCAGACGCTTTTCTGAGCCAGGCTGCTTCGCATAACAGGACAGTTTTTACCCCAGTGAACATCATGGTTTAGATTTACATCAAGGCTTTGGGTTTGAGACTGTTTTGCCTGCTGTGGGAATTGATGGGTAGCTAAGTTTTGCTTGGGAGCTCTGGAGATGATGGAGGCCTTTTCCACAAAAGCCTGCCACGTACTCCTCGGGATTTCACCTTGTACTTGGCAGCCAGAAGAATTTGACTGCATCTACCTGACATATGGAAAAAAAAAAAATCAAATCCATGTGGTTTGGATTCAGAGGAACAGTTGCGAATTTTGAAAGAGGAGGACACAAAGAGTCCCACAGACAAAAACCACTAACGTTCAAACAACCTCATGTCAAATGCCTCGGTGCTGCTCTCATGTTCCCCGGCACAAGATTCTTGTTGAGTCTCTTGAGCTATTTGAAGGAAAGCAGTAGCTCACGCAGAGCAGCCAACGCCGCTCCCTTCAACAGGTCTACCCGTTCACAGCTCTATAATCGAAGACAGGCCTGAAGAAAGTCCCAGAATGTGGTGGAAGAGGAATCTTCAAAATCCAAACCCCAGTTTTCTAAGAGACCTTGAGCTTTTTCATGGAGCTCAGTACAAATCCAACTCAAGAATTTTTGATATCTGAACCAATTGACACTACAGGGCTTGGACCCTTCTCTCCAGTTGATTTTCCAGCTCCCCTTTGACTTGAGAAACCCTAGTCTTCCTGCTGACTTCAGCAGACTTATTTTTCCATTTATTCCAGAATAACAGAATTCCTTCTCTGAGGGTTCCCCTGCAGGGTACCAGTACCTTCTAGAGAACATCTTGCCAACTTGAGATGAAAATCTTCACAGCAGCTCCAGTGCAAATGCTACATGTGGTTTGCAGCTCTGCCTGAAAACATGGAGATACTGACTTTAGCAGATCTTCTGGAAACGGGTCCTGACTCTCAGCGAACTTCACCTCCATTTCCTCTGGGACTCTGGGACCTGCGTCATTCCAAAGCCCTTTTAAAATGTCATCACTTCAGGAGAGGCAAGTCAGTGCTTGAGCCAGGGCTGGCCTGCTGGGTGACGGAGTGATGAGACTAAAGCTTTGAACTTTGAACAAGTCTGGAAAGCCGGGAGAAGCCAGAGCAGGAGCTTACGTCACCCTATCTCCGAGGCGAGCGAGCACAGATCCTCCCCAGGCCCGAGCCTTGTAGCCGCTGTCGGACAGTTACGGGAAGCCAGGATGATGAACGTGTGACTCATTGCGGCCAGATGCTCTCCTGGGAGGAAGGAGCAAGAAGTTTCCTCACAAGAAATAGCTCTTTCCCCACCCCCCACCTCTACTGTAAATCTTCTAAGCACAGTGATGAGTCTGAAAGGTCACTGGGGCTTGGCACTGGTTTGGCAACTGAGAGCCAGATGGCTTTGATGGGAAAGAGGATAAAGCTGTCTCCTTCTGAGTGCCTCCGTTAGCAGGCTTCACCTACAGCTTCTCTGGTTCACTCTGGACCAGCCTTCTTCACCTCCTGGCTGCTCTAAGGTAGGCAGAGGTCAAACACAGGCTTCTGCAGGGCTGAAAAATCTTGATCCTACTTAAGAGAAGAAGAATTTTGTCTTTGATTTCAACAAAGGGAGGATGTTCAACTAAGATCCCCATTTGTGTTTTGAGAGGGGATCTCTGGTGAATCGTGACCTAAATCTGCATGGATTCTAAGGGTCCTAAGTGGGCCCAGAGCTTTTGAATTTGAGGTGATGGTCCTGAACGTGTGTACCATCAACACTTCACTCCCATTCAGACCTCAGCTTTGTCATTCAAATCCATGGGGATCCTGATGTGAGACAGTTCCTTCCGCACACAATTGTCATTGACCGAAAAATCCCTTCTCTTGGATTTGGGAGAGGAGCGTCAACATTAAAGGGCACGTAGATAGGAAATCCTTCCTCTGGAACTGTGGAGGAGAAGATTTGCAGTGCTCCATGATGGAGCTGACACTGCTCTGGCAGCAGCGGGACCCACAAGGAAAACACTCAGCTACTAGAGGCTTGAGCATCCTCAGGAGCGCTCCGGAGGGTGGGAGATAAAACCCCATGAAACGCCAGTTAAAAGCCTCCCCCGCTGTCAGAGGAAGGGCGAGAAGAAAAGCAGGGTGATGAAGATGACAAAACCTCCTCTGTTGAATCGTCCCTCAGCACTTCTATAACATTCATCAAAAGACATCGGAACAACCTGATGACCCTGACTGTAATGATGGCTTTCCAGGGTCTATCCAGCTCAGGTTTTCCTGTCACTAGGAAGTGGCCAAAAGCAGATGCCTAGGGAAGGGTTTAAGAATACAATAAACATGCTGTGATTTATTTTTTCCCCAAAATATTCTCCTAGCCTCAAAAAAAACCCCAAAACCAAAAAAAACCCACAGCGCAGGGATTTCCTGAGCTGAAAGAGGTGTTGTCTTTGTATTAAACAGGACTCGGGGGATTCCTCTTCTACAAACCTCTCCCTTGTCCCTCAGTTAATAACAGAAGAAGAGAAAGGAACATTGCAAGCGATCGTGATGATGAGGTGTCGGCCGCGAACACAGGCAAAGAGGTCGAAATGGATTCACCTGCACCTAAAAGCCAGCTCAGAGAAAGCCCCACTTCTCCCTCCGACAACAGCAGCGTGCTTCATTAACAAAACCTTTGCAGTAAAATCTTTCCCCAGCTTAATGGGACTGCTCAGAGGTCCTTGGAACGATTATTTCAACACGACAGGCTGAAGCAGTTGGTTCATTAAGCAGCAAAGGTTGAGAAAATGCACAAGGGATTTCTTCAGTGAACGTTGTTATTATTACTCCTACGAAATGTCTCCCCTGATTTTTTCAACCAGCTGCAAGCGCGTTTTTGCCGTTAAAGCCATCGAATTGGGGACCCATCAGCACCCAAACACATCTGTGTGGAAGTGTTAATGGGCCTTTTGGGGCGACCCGCAGGGCTGGAGAAGGGTATTTAAAGGCTTCAACCAGGAGGGATGGGGGGGGAGAGAAGTCCTCCTTCATCCCCCATCTGGAAGGGGCTGCAGCTGCACACGTCACCCCTCCCCAAAACCCCTTCTCTAAGGAATTTGCCATTTGCTCTGCCTTGTTCCCAGCAAACCTGGGCAACCACAGAATCTCACCCACCAGGTAATGACCCTTTCGTGCATCCCTCCCTGGATGGCATCCCAAGAATGCCGCTAGAGCTTTCTGCTCCGCTGGAGACAGCCCTGAGCGTCTTCAGCAGGACATGTCTGGGTAGAACACTTGGCCCAGAGGACCTGCCTTTGCCTAATTTCCGAATCAGGAATTTCTGCCTGGCTTAAGCAACGATAATTTTCTTTGCCGTTCTCAGTGATCATTATAGAAAATTCATCACTCCCGGATGTTTTTTTTTTGTTTTTCTTACTATGTCACCCTTTCATTGGCTTGACACTGCTTTGTGTCATCTTTCTTGGCCATCTACCGACACACTACAAATCTAAACTCCGGACTAGTTACAACATCTTCGCTGTGTATCACAAATCTAAGACACGATCAGGGGATGTACCTCCAACTCCCTTCAGTACCCACAGGCTTATTTTGTAATATCCTATCAAAACTGAGCATGAAAGGATCAAGAAAAAAAATGACACGGCCCAGCAGCTCCAGGTACCACCGGTATCCTGGAAAGCAGCTGAAAAGGGAAATCCATCCACAGGCACAGTCCAGCTCCTGCAAACAGAGCAAACACAGTGTAGGAAAAAAAATAAACTTAAATCAAATAGCAAATGAAAGCTCAAAGATTAGCTTCATTTTTTGGTCATTCTGAAAAGCGACCGCTTGCCTGGGCACTGCCTTGATCGACAAATCAAAAATCTCCCAGCCAGTATAACCTGAGCAAGTTCAAAGCCACTTGTAACACCACAGGGGCAGCAAAAAAATTACCAGTTTCAGCTCTGCTTTAGCAATATGGAAAAGGGTCATTTGTCTGGGGGATGTTTCCCAGGTTACTTCCATGCAGATCCACACGTATGAAGCACCTCCTGATATCGCAACAATCCCACTGAGCGTGAAAAACTACTTTTTTTTTTCCCCCCTGGGAAACAGCAGAAAGAAGTGACTGGAGGAGTGTCCCCACCTTGGCTCTGCCTTCACCCAAATCCTTCAAAACAACCCAGTGCTGAGGCCTTTGAGGACACGGTGGTGTATGTGGAGGAGCACGCAACCAAGAAGTGACGGGAAGAGGATTTCAGACCCCAGAAACCTGGTCTAGTCGGAGGTGTCCTTGCTCACAGCAAGGGGGGGTGGAATGAGATGATCTTTAAGGTCCCTTCCAACTGAAGCCATTCTAGGATTCTCTGATTTCAGAGAAAAGTGAGAAGAGCAGAACTGAGTCAACACAGCAGCAGAGCCAATGAAGAGAAGAAGTGGGACAGAAACTTCATCCCGCAAAACTGCCAAATTCCTTATTTCCAGGGCATATACAAACACATCCCACCCTCTCCACACCTTGGGTTCGGGGCCCACAGGCTCAGGACTTCCACCTAGCACACCAAATTAGTGCCAGGGTTTCCTGCACCCTTGGGCTGCTGGTTTATTTTAGTAGCCCCTGATCCCAGAGAGGAGACCCTGCTCATTGTTAATGAGGCTTTTCAGCACCTACTCAGGACCGTTACTGGTCTCTAATGAGGGCAGAGGTGTTTGTGGTATTTGACCACTTGCCTAATTAGTTTATAGCACCAAGGCTCCCTGCTGAGAAGGAGATTTATGAGCTTGAGTTTGTCCCGGAGAGCAGTGCTGGGAAGCGAGCTGGTGGCTGCAAATGCTGCTGGTTTCTCAACGCACAGCTCCCACCTATCCACTGGTGAGACATCAAAACTCCAACCAGGCGGTTTCTGGGGAGCAGCACCGCCCCACAGAGCCCAGCTCACTGTCCCTGTGACTCACCCACCTGTGGGTTTTCCCCCCCGTGCATCTCTGGGGACATCTGCGGGGATGAAGGTTTTCCTTGCAAGCACTGGAGTTCAACCATTCTCAAGAGCCTTGGGTGAGACAGTTTCCCCCATGGCACACCCAGTCCACAGCAGAACAGGGTCAACTGCTAACATGAAACCTCCTCCAACTCAGTCCCTGGCTTACAGACCTCTCAGCAGCCACGGCCCACCCCACCAGACCTCTGCTCCGTGGGCAGGAACTTCTGGCTATCAATAGACATCTCTTGCTGGTGTTGAGCAGCAGGCATGGGTGAAATCCTGCCCTTGCTTTTGGAGGAGTACGCTCCTGCTGCTAGGCATGGGCATCGGAGTGCTACCACCACGAGCTGTACCACTGCAGATGGAGATAACACCCCCATGTCTTTATCCTCCTCCCTGAAGCCACATCTGGATGATCTACAAACTGGTTTTGCTGCATCACGACTCTACCCTAAGTCCCTGGCAATGCCAGGAGGCCATCACTCGAGGTGAGAACAAACTCAATTTGACCTGGGCTTGCACTGCTCCTCACCACTGACAAGCAGCAGCATCACTGAGCACCAAGGATGATTCCACATCCCCAGTTTTGGTTGTATCAGCTTGGTTTGGTTTGGTTCGGTTGTATCAGTTTGGGTTTCATCGCCAATGGGAGAACAATTCTGGTGGAGCTTCAGAACCTCCTCATGTTGAACAGAAAAAAGCATCAGAAATTCAGAGCTTGGACAGAATTCCATCCAGGAACCCTTGGGATTGGAAATTCCCCATGCAACGGCAGCACCAAGAGAAGAGCTACTATTTGTTGACAGCCTCTTGAAATCATACGCTTAAAAATGTCCAATGACTGGGAAGCATTTCCCTCAAAATTTTCAGCTAATTAAAAAATGTTATACACGCATCTCGGACGGCTAAAAATGGTTTAGTTCGCTTTGCTTTCAAAACTATTGGATTCTCCCATATACATTTTTTGAGTATGATTTCAGAGAGCTTCCAACGAAGCAGCGGTTTCAACCACCAGAAGGCGGCCTCCCGTACAAAAACCCCGAAGCCTTAACATCTCAAAAACGTGATGCAAATGAAAAGAAGAAACCAACCCAGCACGCACACGCCATCGGCTGCGTACGCGCCCGTGTCTTCTGCGCGGGATGAAAAGAACATTTAACGCAAAACACGTTGCGGCAGCTCAGCTTCGCCGCCGGCGAGCCCGGCGCCGCGCCCAGGAGCTGCCCCCACGCCTGGAGCTCTGGTCCCTGAGGGCAGGCGCTGGCTCTGGGATACAAATTCCCCTTCCAACGTCCTCTTTTCTGTTTGCCTCAGCAGGAAGAGTTGTTTGTTTGGGTTTGGGTTTTTTTTAAAGTCGTGGCAAAGAGCTTAATGTGAAGCAGGAGCAAAGGAGCCGCGGGGCTTGCCAGGCTTCGCAGAGCGTCCCTCCTGCCTTTTGCCCGTGGCCGTACCGGTTCCCTTTGTGTTTTTTTGTTCCTTTGAGCGTTTGGGTTGAGTTCATAAATTATTTCTGACAGTCCCCATCGGTAATTGTGATGCCAGCACATGCAGAGGACTGGAAACCAGTGCTAGGATAAGGCTTCTAGGATAAGGCTTAGCTTGACTGGGATAGCAACTCCCCCCACCACAAATAGTCCAGTGCCTCCTTTCCCCTGTTTTCCCCTTTCTCTGCTCCCCAAGACATTTGTCATTACAGGGACACACAGCGTCAGCAACCCCCCAGCTCCTCTCCAAAATCCACATGGTACAGAAATAATCAATGCTAATCCTTCAGACCCATTTCCCTCTGGCTTTTTTTTCCCCAATATCCACTCTGGAGTCCTTGGTAGACACCCATGTGGGCTGTCCAAGGGTTGCTCCACGGCAGCGGTTCCCACCACCTCCCCTCATTCAGCACCATCAGCTTAACAGGGGGTTGGGTAATAGCTGGAGGACAAGTGGGAAAAAAAAACCAAAATAAAATAAAACCAAATCCACTTCCAAGCGGGAGGTAATGAGATGCAATGCTGTCTGTATCTAATAAATCACCTCAGAGATTTTTCCAGCCTTAAAATATGTGGAGCAAAGGGCAAAGACGCGGCCGACGAAGGAAGACTGGAAGGACTGAGGTTGCTCTTGCCAGAAGGAAAAGATGACAGCTGAAGAAAGATGCAACAGCAGCCTTCAGATCTGCGGCAAAGGAGGGAGGGAAGCAAACATGCTCCACATCCACTGTGCAAAAGACAAGACACGCTTGAAGATACCACCGCTGCCTAAATCATGAATCACGCTTTGTAGGCAACATCACATTCCTGAAAAGTCTCCATGAAAAGGCACATTTTGGACAACAACAAAGCAAAACCACGCGAAGTGCGGTCAACACATCTCACCAAAGCGTGGCCGACATCTCACCAAAGCTTCTCAGCCCCCTTCGGGGGATTTTTAAGCTGTAATTGGTTTAATTGCTGGCTGGAGATCATTTGGTGTTTATTAATAGGGCCAAGGAAGAGGATTTGACAGTGGAGTAGAGCTGAAGAAAACAAAATACCACCTTTCTCTGAAAATTTAGGAAGGGTTGGGAAGGAGGGAGAACTAACTGGAGGGAGAACTGATTGAGTCCAACGAGAGCTACATGCCGGGGTCAAGCTGGTGCCACTCAACAAGAACATTCAGCCACCAGTTCCGTTACTGGCCTGTTAGATGATGGTCTCAACCAGGCTCATTCACCGTTCCCTGCCTCTCTTCTCACCTACAAAACGGGGGCGACGCGACGCGCAGGGACGTGGGGGTTACGCAGGGAGAAATAGGAGATGAAAGCCACGCTCAGATGGTGACGAGCTCAACATCTCCCTCTCCTACCGGGCTTTCAATTTTTTTTTAAAAAAAAAGCATTACACAGCTGTAATTGGATTCAATTGCTACCGCACATGCCATCTGGGGCTGCAGCCACCCAGTAATATTCAATATCAAAAAGCCTGTGTTTGGCACAGCCCCTAATGAGGGCAGCTGCAGCTCAAGCCCGGCCAAGAAACTGTCAGAAAACGACAACCACAAATAATGATGGAAAAATAAAAACTAAAGAAAAAGGAGAAAAGAGAAAAAAGAAAAAAAAAAGAAGGTACAATCGCCGCGACAACAAACGGGCGATACGTTTACCTCGTACGGCCACGGAGGACAAGCTGGATGTTTAGCAGGTTCTGCTTTAAATCAGCAGGACCAGCACCGGCGGCGGGGGAAAGCAGCGCGGAGCAGCTGCTGACAGGAGAGGCCCAAAGGTGCAAATTCGACGCGTGTTTTGCCTCCGTCACAGAAAAGACACAGACCGCTGCCAGAGCCGTGCCTTTGCAGCGCCGTTACCCGCTCCGAGGGGACAACGTCTCCTCGCTGGGACAGCTCAGCAGCTTCCACCGGGGCTCCGGAAAGTCTCCTCCAAAGGAGATCCACCCCTGTTTTAATCACCATGAAGCAGCATCCCAATTGTGCACCATCAGCACGTGCTAGAGGAGCGCTTCCTTCAATCCAGGACAACTTTCTCCGAAAGAGGAGCGTTTTCCCCAGAAAGTCTGGAGCTGCCTGCACAACACACCTGCTGTTGGCTCCTCTTCATCTCCAGCTGCTAAATAATCACTCAAACTTCTGCTGTGTTTACGTCACGCGTTCCCTGAATTTTCTCCCGCGGTGGCTTCCCAAGGAAAATCTTCAATGCCAACACATCCAGGAATGCAAACCGTGACCTCTCCTGGAAGCACAGCCATTGTCATCTGCTTGAATGAGACTGGGTGGAGCTGAGCTGTTTCGTTTGTTAACATTTCGAAACAAGGCACGTTAAAAATCCAGCAGTAAGGTCATTTAGTAACCAAAGCAGATCTGAACTGAACTCCAGATTCACACTGGCATGACACGGTTCCCCTCCAACCCTTTTTCCTGGAGAAACCCCTTCAGAAACGCGGGTTGGGTTTCAGCCTTTCTGCTGAGGTCACCAGCACGTTTGCCAGTTCCACCACTCGTGATAGCAGCTTTTGCTGCGTGGGCATCTTTTCTGCCGTGTCGGCGACTGAGATCCACCACCTTGGTTTCCATAAGATACCAAACCCTCACCAGCCATCAGGGCTCTTCAGTCGTGGGCTGGACACTAACCATGGAAGACTCCATATAGCACATTACCAACCTCCTGAGCTGCTCCACGTTCCCCGAACCTGGGTATTAACTTCTCTCCTCTACATCATTTTGTGGTTTGTGGCGCTCTCGGAGGAGCCCGGCTGAGCTGTAACAGCCCCATATGTAACCAAATAAGGGGGGAGCGGACAAAGCTATGGCATTTTGGAGGCAGCTCCAGCCAGCGCAGATGGACTCAGAGAACAGCATCTCCCTCCCACCACCGCCTCTTTGTTACCATGAGGTCATTTCTTGTCGGAGGCTTCCTGAGGTACGGACGTTTCTGTCATGTGCCGCTATATTCCTGCTCAGATAAATGACACGTTGTGACTTTAAAGTTAATAAATAAAAATGCAGAACGGACACGGTGTGGGCGCAGAACACAACGCACATTCAGTCACAAAGGTCTTCACCAACACGCTCCCCGGTGCTCGGCAGTAGGGGAGCAAAGCACACCCCAGGTAAGTTACGCATCTTTACGGACCAAGCCCTTGGCTAACTATTCTCATTATCAATTCAAGCTTTGCAATCAAAGCATCCAAACATCCTGCTGCTGATGCGCAATTAAGAGGCAGGAGTCTCTGCTCTCTTTGCTGCAGACACAACTTCCACTGACCACAGGCATTATACAGAGGAAAGAAGAGAACCAGAAAATTAATTCGACTTCTCCATCTCTTTGAAAGTCAAATGATGTTTTTGTTTTCAGGGGCTCTGAAAGTAAATATTCAAACGGGCCCAAACCCACAACATTCAGCTCCAAATCTGAACTTTCCCAGAGTTCAGGAACAAGAGGCTCCAAAACTTTGGTTCAGCAGTGAAGTCTGGCCTTCAAGTTCTCTCAAGTCCAGGGATGTGTGGACCAGAAGTACAGCTTTTGGTCCACCTCCAGGAAGCATCCCCCCCACCTAGAGCAAGCAGAGAACCTGACCCAATGAGCAACGCACCAAAATCTTCATATAGGAGAGAAAAATGAGACACATGGTGGGTACCCCCACAGCCGAGGGGAACCCCAGGAGGAGTTCACCAGGGGCTGAAGAGGTCAGAGAGGTAAGAAGCTGACCTGGCACTTTGAATCCCTCCTCCACAACCAACTTGCTAAGCAACATTTTTTTTTTCTTTGTCACACCTTTGATCAATACCTAAAGGGCAGGAGGCCAAAGGCTGGGGCCAGACTCTGCTCGGTGGTGCCCAGCACCAGGACAAGGGGCACCGGGCTCCAGAGCTCCCTTCCAACTCCCACCACGCTGGGATTCAGTGATTCTGTGACAAGCTGAAGATGCTGGAACAAGTAGCACTCTACATACTTGATCATTCTACTCCTCTCCCATTTCCATTTCCTTATAACGGCTCACCAGCACTTGGACTAAACTCAGAGAAGAAAAAAAACATAAACATTCCAGCAACATCTACCGAGACACTTCAATAACTGGTAAACGTGGCGAAAAAAACCCCCTCCACCACACTTTCCCCATCTGTTCCTGAGTACACGGAGTGTTTATGGTACCAACCACAAGGCTGCATTAACTGTGCCTCTCACAAGATCACTGTGCACAGCTGGAAGTCACGATCCTGTCCTCAGACCCAGAAAGAAGACAAAACAATGACAATTTAAAGAATAAAGAATTAATAACAACGTCGAGCACTAATAAGCCTTTCCGCGGTATGCGTGGGGGTTGGACTAGATGGCCTTCAAAGGTCCTTCCCAACAGACTAGATGATCTCCAAAGGTCCTTTGCAATGGACTAGATGACCTTCAAAGGTCTTTTCCAATCCAAACCTCTTTGTGATTCTCTGATTTTACATCTCCCAAGTTTTATGCCAATTAGTTATTCCCACAAGCAACATAAACGGCTCACGATGCACGACTCCAGAAGGAACGTGGACAATCTCGAAGCAAACCTTTGCAAACCAGTTGTCACCCCAGACTGCCTGCCTTCCCCTGGAGAAGATGACAGCCCAAAAGGGAGGAGACTCAAAGCTCTGCACACCGCATATATCGAAGCATCCAGGAGCACCACGGGAGAATCATCCAAGGAGACAGCCGGGTGCCACCGCCCCGTCATGACAAAAGGCAACTCTAATCACATCTGAAATAGGGGCTTTAACAGCTCAAGCCGGATCCATAAATAAACCTAGATTAGGGATCGCAATTTATTTGGCTTTCTGTAATAATATCCAGACCCGAGGGTTAAGAGGGAAGCTCTGCGTCACGTCACCATCCTGCGCTGCTGACAGAAACACCCGCCTGGCTCCCGCGGCCGTGTCACGCCAATGGCACCGCTCTGTCGCGGAGCATCCTGCTGGGTGATGGTCACCGTCACAGCACGGCTCAGGGATGTGCCCACACGGAGCCCTGCACCAGCCCAAACGGCAGCAGCGAGAGGGGAAAAGCGCCTCAAAGCAGCTTTATGGGACCCCGGAGAGAGTAAAGTAAGGACTTTATTTGGGTGCGTGAGGAATAACCCTCTGGATCAGTACAGGGGAGGGGTCACCTGCTAGGAAGCAGCTCCACAGAGAAGGACCTGAGAGCCCTGGTGGACAAGTGGCCCATGAGTCAGCAATGGGCCCTCATGGCCAAGAGGCCAGTGGTCTCCTGGGGGGTAGGTGGGGAGGGGGCACGAGAAGAGCGTGGGCAGCAGGGTGAGGGAAGTTCTCCTCCCCTCTACTCTGCCCTGGTGAGACCACATCCGGAGTATTGGGTCCAGTTCTGGGCTCCCCAGTTCAAGAGAGAAAAGGAGCTACTGGAGAGAGTCCAGGGGAGGCTCCAAAGCTGCTGATGGGCCTGGAGCATCTGTGTGCCCAGGAAAGGCTGAAGCCCTGGGAGTGTTCAGCTGGAGAAGAGCAGCCGGAGAGGGGATGTGATCAATGCTGAGCTCCCTTCCAACTCCTACCATGCTGGGATTCCGTGACTTGGAAAGGTTTCCAAGCAGAAGCACGCAGGCACCGTTTAGAGAGGCAGACGCCCTTCCTGCACACACGCTTGGCTTCCAGAGCTTGCACAGAGGATCTCTGGCTCGTTTCAGGAACATCCCCAGGAAGGGTTCGTGGACTGCAAGGGTCTATAGTAACTCATCTGTGACAGTTTCTAGAAGTAGATAAGTCCAGTTGGGTCTCCACACACATTTTCATGCACTTGAAAAGCACCTTTATTTTCAGAGTTGCTCAACAGTCACATTTTCTGGTAAAGTCATTTTGAGGACTCACCAGCTCCAAAACTCACTTCCCTATCCAAAGGCCGAGTTCAGCAAACACGAGAGAAACAATCGAAGCACTTGGGTAAAGCCAACTGAGGTGGCTTGGCCTCACATGCTGCACTCCAAATCAGCCACTGGCAAGCGGCAAGGAGGCCACAAGGATGACTATTTAATATCTACGGAGGCATCCAGAAGCTCCACACAGAGCAGGGCTCCGTCCCGCTACGCTCTGTGCAAACAAAACCCTTTGAAGGTGACAACTGAGATGCTACAGGAGCTGCAGCAGAGGCTTCTCAGGTGTTCTGCAAACCCAGACAAAAAAAAAGTTATAAAATCCGTGCCGCAGGGAAGAACCGGGAGGTGGAGGATGCAAGAGAAGGAATTTCTCCATCTCTAAGCATCGCAAGGCCATGAGGTTGTTTAAAATGGGGAAGGCAGACTGTTGTCTTTGTGGAAATCCTGTGTTTATTATTAATTATGCCTCCGAGTATAAATAACTACATAATGGATTGCATATTGCTTAATTCCCTTCCTTGTGCCCTTAATTGCTTCCCTGTTCGCTTTGTACTTTCCACCCTGCCACAGCCTCAGATTTCAGCGTAAGCTCATCCCTTTCCCTTCCATGTTTGTTTATTGTGTCTACGTTTCCAGAAACTGAAAGGTCAGGAGAAAATATGATTTGTTATGGAACTCCCTAACACTCCCATCACTATAACATACAGCACAGCTCCCCGCCCTCCCTTGGCACCCGGCTGAGCCCGGCTTCTCTCCAAGCAAAGACACCCACCAGCCTCAACACCAGGCAAGCCAGCTTGGTTCCAGCAAGGAGGCAACTTCCCTGAAACATCCTCCTCCGTCTTCTTGCCGGGACAGGAGGCTTGTGTTTGAGCCCTCGGCTCACAGCCTTGAAGAGGACATTCTCCTAACCCACAGGACCGACGCTCCTCGGGCAGGGATGCTGCCAAAGTGGACGGCACCCTGCCAGCTCCTCCTCAGCCTGGTTTTTGGAAGGCCACCCTCGGCCGAGAAAGGAGTCGCCAGCCCTTTTGGCACCATCTGATGACGCTTCCCAGCAGGACTGGTGGTTTTTGCTACGTGGATGCCCCCACGTGCGAGGCAGAGCTGAAATTGCCTCTTGCTCCAGAGCATCCTAAGGAGACCCACAGGGCGGGCGCGCTCGGCCAGGGCGCTTCGGGGGCTGGAGCAGCGATGGTGGTTTTGAATGGTGAAGGTGTCACCTAGAACTGACAGCCTCTAAATCTGCTCCCCAGACCCTGCTTCAAGATGAGAGCTTATTTTGAAAGTTGAGGGAAGTTGCTCTGAGTTCACTATTCGAAGGATAGAGGAACACATGCTTTTTCCAAACTAATATTAGATCAAGATGACGCTTGCGCGCGGTGTACGGAGGCACCAGGGAGGGCAGGAAGAAACGGGTCCCGTAGGTCCAGTAACAGCTGGACAAGTCAGGTGTGTTGCGGAGGGTTTTTTGGTGTCCTCCATAAAGCAACTGATTGCAGCCAGACCTGGAGGCACCAACGGGATCACGCAGTGCGGGGAAACGGGAATTGGACGGAGACATTCACACCCTCCAGGAACAAGATGCTGAGACTTGGAGAGACGGGGCTGAACACAAATAATCTTAACGTGGCGGAAAGAAAGGAGAAAAGAGGAGCTTTGTCCAAATATCCTGAAGAAAGAGGAGCTTTGTCCAACTATCCTGCAACCCTCCCTTTGCACCACGGTCCCAGCGAGCAAACTTCATCTTTGCTACAGGGCCGTCATTCTTCTCCCAGCAAAACGATGCCCCGTAGATGCTTCCTTGGGCAAGAAGGTGGTGTTACAACTCTCAGGACCAACAGTTGGTCCTGTTGCAGAGGTGAATCAGGCCATGCGCAATGTTTTCCTACCCTGTCAGCACCGCCAGCCCCCGACTAGCACTGGATTTTATTTTATGTTTTGATTTTTTGGTTTGTTGCTCTCTGTTTTTTGTTTTTTTTTTTATTCAAACCTGTCCTCAGACTATAAAGCTGCCGAGAGTTTCCAATAGGCAGCTGTCTGTTAGGATTCCCGCCCTCGGTCCGGTCAGTCCTTGTGCTTCTCCAAAAAAAGGGCTGATTTTTGGTAAGCAACCAGAGGCTTAAAATTCCTAACTCACCCTTATTAGAGGTAAGGAGAAAAATATGCAGGGACGTGAGGCACATTCCTGCCTAATTCCTCGGGAGACCCAATCAATGGAAGACTTCTCCTCTCTGTTTATTTTCTTCCCAGCAGAAGTCCCAGTCTGTCCTCATCTTCCTCCAAAAAAACCCGATCGTGCTCCACACCCAGGAGCCATGACATCAGAGGATATTTTAGGAAGGCAAATTTGTCCCCAACCCAGGTCTGGTCTCGTTCCCTTTCCCTCGCACAACCCCAGCCCAACCCCACAGCTCGCTGCAGAAGAAAGCCGAAGCTGGCTACTGGATGCCAAACCTGGAGGTAAAGTGGGAATTTAAAAAAGAAGGAATTGTCTTTTCCAGTAATTTCCCTCCGAAGAAATAATATGCTTGGCTTGTCTCTATGTTGATACAAGGGTGACTCATTAATCCAACAATGTGAGACTGTTTTAAGGTTAATGGCAGGCATCTAGAACTGGCATCGTGTCAGTTGGCAGCTTCCGAGCTCAGCTAAAAAAAAATAAAAATAAAATAACGCGCTTTTATCGCTGTAATATATCCGGAATGCGGCTGTACCTAAAGATTTAATTCTCCAACTCATTTCTAAAGGCTATTCTCAGAGTCCATTTGCTCCTGGCTCTGAGCTTTGCTTGAAAATTACCCTTGCAAACCACACTCGTGCCCACCCTTCGTGTCTTTGTGGTGTATTAGAGGCTAAAGGCACCTCCGCGTATTCTCGTCCTACCCAGGTTTGGTTTAACCTGAAATTCCACGGATGCCCACGAAGCGGGTCAGCTCGCTGCAAGAGGGCGGCACAAGCACCTTTAGAACACTCACAACACCCATTTGACACCATCCCTCAGAACATATTCCAAAATGTCTACTGAGCTTCACCTGGGAGCTGAAAAAAGCTGCTCTCCCTGAAGTTTATTTGTTTTTTGAGATCTCCAACAACAAAAAAAAAACCAACAAACCAACAACTGATAGCGGTATTTCTGCTATTAAAAAAGACACCTAAAATAACTACTTCCACCTTTCCTACATCATAAAATGAAGGGGAGAAAAAAAAAAACAACCCACGAACAACAAATCAAGAATGTTCTCTCCTTGCACGTCACCTCTGAATTTTCCTTAACTTCTAAAAGATGTTTGCTTGGCTGGTTGCAGCCATCCTGTGGACAAATGCCTACGTCCTTACTCACAAACTGCTCAGGCAGAATTCCCAGGGAAAAGAGCGGGCCAAGTTTTAAACCGCTTCATCCAGTCCTACCAAAAGCAGGGCTCCGCTGGCCAGGGACACGCGGAGAGCTGGGAACTCGGCCCCCTCGGAGCTTGGTCAGGCTGCCTTAAATAAGAGAGGAGAACGGGGAAAACCTGTTTTTCAGCATCAAAAGCCTCTCTCCTCCCTTCGAAGAGGGACGTTGCGGACTCTGCACTACAGACGAGCTGAAGAGTGATGCAAGCTCTGTGGACTCGGCACCAGAGTGACCATACCAGGACCCAAGACCCATCCAAGGCGGGATTTGTTTTCAAGGGTGGCGACGAGCCATGGGAAGAGCAGAAAAACCAGAAGCATAAAGCGATACTCCCCCATTATACTCCATCGGCCTCCAGCCCTTTTGCATCACCGAGAGGTACCATGCCAGGTACTCTGGCTTTGTAGTTATTAGCCCTTGGCTCGAGCTCCTGCCAAGGTCCCCGCGGGGCGAGCTCTCTGCTGGGCTTCCAAATCTCATCACCGCGCGTAGCTTCGAGGCACAGCACAACCACGCTTCCAAAAGCGGCCTGATGAGTTTAGGATTAGTCAGGTTAGGCCTCGTTAAACATCTGCTTAGCGTTTGTAGGACCATGCCTCAATGCTTAGGGTTGTTTTTTTTCCCCCAAAGATAATGATCCTTTTTCCGTCAGGTTCCCAGCGACAGGATAATACATCATTCTAACCATGGGCAAAGCTCTCAAAATGCAAACCTGCTGCTGCAACTCTTCTCAAAATGGCTGTGATGTTTTGATCGCTCCTACGATACCAAACTCGCACACCTCTAAGGAGAACGGATAAATCCCCGAGGTTTGGGATTAGAAAACACATCTGCTGTTAGGCTTGTGAAAAATTGGCCTCTGCTTATTTGTTACGTGGAAGATACAAAATGTAAATAAGCCCAGTAAGTTATCTCTGCTTTCCATCTCCCGGTACCTTCCAGTTCTGTTTGTCTCGAGGAACAGCCCACAGCACATTCCTGAACTTGTCCCATGGGGACATTTGCTCCTGTGCCATAAGCCCTTATCTTCTGCACCTATTTTACTGAACTCCCCCAAAAGGCTGCTCATTAACAACCCATCTCCACGGTTCTCCGACAGGCCTGAGGACCCTGTTGCCAACTCCCCACCCTTGCAAGAAATGTTTGTTGCAGACAGAGGACAACCCTCACTTTCCAAAGTAAAGCAATTAGCACAGAGAAAATGGACAAAAACGTTGGGTCGCAATCTGAGAAAGGACATCGTTGCCTATCCACTTACCCACGCCCGGTGCTCTCACTTGCAAGGACACACTGGTGTCTCTCCACACCGTGGAGCAAGAGCAGAAGCTGGAAAGGTACCACCAGCATGACTGGGTCGCATCCTAAAGGATGGCAAAGGCCCACGAGCAGGAGATGGTGCCGAGGAGAAAAGGTTGTGGCTACTAGAACACATCACTGAGTCCCAGCTGGGCAACGTGCACCCGAGTATGTTCTTTTCTTGAGGCTTCATCACTCGTCCTCCCTCTTGTCTCTGGTTCAGTATCTAAAACACTGATGCTCAACCAGAACTCTTGGGAATATCAGCGATAAAGTCAAGCATTGGCAACTACACAGCTACTCCACAGCGGATAATGGCATCAGAATGACTAAAGGTACAACTATGTGGGGAAGAATGGGATAATCCCAGTAGCACCTCAATCACTTGTTTAGCCATATAAGAGCAGACCATTTGCTGCAGTTCATGTGGTGAAGCACATCAGAACTGCACCCACCCCTGCTCTCCATTGGCTGGCATAGAGTCACAGAACCAGAGAATTGTTTTGGATGGAAGAGCCCTTGAAGCTCCTGGAGTCCCAGCATTGCCCCATCCCTGCCAGAGCACCACTGAGCCCTGTCCCTCAGCACCACAGCTCCACGCCTTGGAAACCCCTCCAGGGAGCAGGGGGACTCCAGCCCTGCCCTGGGCAGCCTGGCACAGGCCTGGACAACCCCAAAGGGGCTGCAACAAATTGTTCCTCAGCTCCAACCTAAACCTCCCGTGGGGCAACTGGAGGCTGATTCCTCTTGCCCTGTCCCACTTGTTCCTTGGGAGCAGAGCCCAATTCCCCCTGGCTCCAACCAAGGAACCAACAGCAGTCACCTACCACTCCCACTGAGGTGGAGATCACTGCTGGGAGCTTCTCCCCTTTTTGTTAAGGTGCCTACCCCTGGGACAGTGCTTCAGTCTGAGCAAAAACCAAACCAAATCAAACCAAACCACCAAAACAACCCCACTCAGCTCCAGTAACAAGAAATGTTTTATGTGCTTCAAATCAAAACCTGAAAAATTTTCAAGTAAAACAAACATTTTCTGTTTCACTCCAACACCCAGGCTAATAACAGCCCTAATCTCCTTTGCAATTGCTTTTAATGAATGCTAATTAGAGTTGGAGATCCAGAAACTTCAAGCATCTTTCATTCGAGGTGGGGGGAATCCAGGCTAGAAACCCCACCAACAATCAAACGCTCTGCTCCTCCTGAAGCCCCTCAGCATCTCCCCTCAGCCATCCTCCTCCTCTCACACACAGACAGCTGAGATCACAGAACACTCCCCTCTCATTTTATGAATGGCTTTTATTTTTTAACACAAATTCTCCACAGGCCAGAAGAGTCTTAAGAGGAAGAGAAGTAGAAAAGGGACAATTAAAGACTTTTTTTTAGAGGCTCCAAAAGGCCAGGCCACCGACTATGCTAATCACTAACAGCTTTCATTACTAGTCCCTTCCTCTCCTTTTGTTGCACGTGAGGTTGGTGTTCTTCAAGCAAAGAGCTGACGGTGCAAGGGAGAGGCAGGCTGAGGAGGACCAGCTGCTCTGCCGAGCGTCCCACACACACAACGTGGTCCAGATTCATCATCATCACCCTCACGTTCCTCCAACCCAGAGATTTTCATCCACGCCGCGCGATTCTCGGCAAAGCCCAGGCCTCCCGCGTCCGGCTACCCGGCCACGTGTGCCTTCCTCCGGCCTCGCCTGCCACGCGCTCTTCTCTTCCAGCCCCACAATCCCCCATCTGCACGAGCCCTGACCGTGCTGTCCTCCAGCCCAACGCGTGCTCCTCTGCGTGTCACCCTGACATTTGAAGTCTCGCCTTCTAAGCCTTGGCCTGCGGCACTCAGCGGACAAGGAACAGCTGGAAAACGCTTCAGCCCAGACAAGAAACCCATTTGCAAGACCTTAAGAGGTCAGGAACTAAATCCATCTTATTGCACGGCACGTGGCACTTTGCCACGACGTGAGGCCAGACCCTTCCACTGTTGGTGTTTCCACAGCGTTACGGGAACGCTCCTGAGCGGGGCATCGCCCTGGAGGGATGCTCAAGACTTTTTGGAGGACGTCAACCCAAGTACCACGCATCCTACATCCTCCGAGTTTGTTTCGGCGCACCCGAAGGCTTTCCCTTTCACAATTTGGCCCCTTTCCCTGCTGGCTGCCTTTCCTGTCGCTGGCAGTTCAAGCATCCCAGCAGAACCATAAATAATTCAACAGCTTGCTAAAAAAAAAAAAAAAGAGATCAATCATCTTTATGGTTCAGAAAGATGCAGAAAACGTAGGCAGAGTCAGAGACCCGGAGTACCAGGAAGAAGTCAGGAGGAGTCAGAAGGGAATATCGTAAGGCGAGGCATCAGCGAAACCAGCTGCAATAGGACTGAAGGAGAAAAAAACCACCTTTGACTTTTAATTAAATCTTCAACAAAATAAAATAAAACCCCCACCATTTTCTGTTTCCAGACACAAATACTTTAGGGCCCTGAACAGCCACGTGAGAAGTTCCAGCTAGAGTAAGACTTTTTTTACACATCTTCCAGTAGCATACGCTTTAAAAATCACACGAGAGAAAAGCATTCATTTCTTTGGCTATTCGTGCCTATTTATTTCCCAGCTCGAGGAGCAAATTATGCCACGGAGACAAATTTCATCCATCCTTACGGCTACTGCTCCTCTGCTGATATGCAAATACCGGCCTTCGTTTTCTGGAAGTTTATTAAGCCCGCTTTCCGCAGGGCTGTTATTTCAGTAACGCCACCCGAACCCGAAATCCTCGTTCCAGACCCTGGAAACTCTGCAGATATTGGTGCAAAATTAAAAGGCTCTTTTTCCCCCGCACAAAGATCTCCAAATCTTTCTGGCAGGGAGAACGTCTGACAACCGACTGGGCTCCGGCCCACGCTGCTGAGCGCTGTTTTCTTTTTCAGTTTTCCTTTCTTTGGCTGTTGGGCTCCACATAGTGAAGAGAGACAGGCTCTTTTGTTATTTACATTGCTCATCTATATGGAAAAACGGGGTTTTACGTTAGCAGGAGGAGCACGCCAGCATTCCAGACCCCACCGGTCACGCAGGCTGGAGAGGTCCTCCCCGAGTATTGACAGCAGAATGATACGCTGCCCAGAGGACCACGCCAAAATCCTGGGGCAGAGTTAATCGCTCATTTTCCTCCTAATTCAGTGAAAAAAAAACCCCAAAACAACACAGGACGTGGCGAGGAACTTAGAGCCAAAATAGGTGGCTACCTTCAGCTGCCCACCCAGCAGTAGCAGGATCATGGGGTGAGGTTTAGGTGCCATATGGACCTACTTCCAATTTTCTGTGTCTCCCGACACTGGATTAAATGACATTAAAGAGGAGGATAAAGGCAGCAAAGGACTTTGGGATGGAAGAGTTTGCCTTGTTTTTCATCGCTGCGAGGGCAGGTATGTTCATAGTGAAGTATCAAATTCATTTTTCAAGGGCTGGAGCAGAATTTCTGCTGCTCTGGTGGACAGATTATGTTAGACCTTAAGAAAACACTCCCTGTAATAAAAGGTGGTATTGAGGCTCCAAACGAAGGCTTAGAATGCTGAAGCACCTCCTACAGCCCCACTGCTTCCCTGCAGGGCAAATCAGAGACAGCCCCCGGTCCTTTTCTGTCCTGTCCTCACGGTACCGCTCTCCTCGTGGCTATGGAGCAAGAGAAGAGCTCCAAAGCAAGAGGACGACTGGGAACATCCCCAGTTTCTTATGCAAAACCCTTTCCTTCTGAAGCAAACAATCCTAATCCAAAGTAAAAATAGCAAGGAAGCGAGCGCAGCTGCTCGCAAACGCCACGGCGTAGTTCGTTTCACGGCAGCGGGCAGAGAGCCCAGAGGAGCAGGATCAGCGCTGTGGACATTCTGTGGACGTCACCGGCCCAAGGAAAGAGAGATCTTGAGACATTTCCCAATCATTGCAAAAAGGCCGGATTACCCCCATCGACACCGCCTGTCCCGTGCTCATTTATCTCCCAATGAGGTACTCGACTCCAGCTCCCGACCAAGCGGCGGGCACACGCGTGTTTTCAAAAGCTTTGTAAACACAGTGACACTTCCCAAAGACCAGCTGGAGAGGACATCTCCCTTCCCAGCCCTGTCTCCTGGTGCGATTCCCATGGAGTGGGACGCTGCCCGTGCACACCCTGAGCCCCCCGCAGAGCTCCAGCTCTCCCTGCCTGCTCCTGCCTTTGCTTCCTCCTCGCACACAGGTCCCCCTCGTTCGTCCCACTGAGATACGGGTCTTGAGAGGTTCACAGCACAGGCTCATTTTGCCTGGCGGTAAACAAGCTGAAATCGTTCCGCACAAAAGCTTCTCGTTTTTTTTCCCCTGCTCCTTGTTCCACCTTTCTCACGTGGTGGCCATGACAAGCGTTTCTGACTCAACCCCATCACACCACACGGAAGCTGGCAGAAGCGTGGTCCGTAGCCATGGGCAATAACTGAGACATCTTCTGGTTTAATCTCAGATCTGATCAATGAAACAGCAGGAGGCCACTTACAGCCACCAATTGCCCAAGATGCCCAGCTTCCCATGGGTGCACGGAAAGAAGAGGTTTACATGAGGGGCAACGGACACAGACTGGAACATGGGAGGTTCCACCTCAACAGGAGGAGAAACTTCTTTCTTGTAAGGGTGACAGAGCCTGGCCCAGGCTGCCCAGAGAGGCGGTGGAGTCCCCTTCTCTGGAGACTTTCCAGCCCCGCCTGGATCTGTTCCTGTGTGTCCTGCCCTGGGTGATCCTGCTCTGGCAGAGGAGTTGGACTCAAACTCCAGAGGTCCCTTCCAACCCCTACCATTCTAGGATTCTATGACGACGCAATCCCTTCTTAGTGCACTAAACCATCAGGTCCTCAAATGCCACTCTGCAGCCAGCACGATCCAGCAGCAAGAACCTGCTGGATTTGCATCCAACCAGGAACACATAGGTGCTCCACAACGGCATTTCATGGGACATCGGGTCAGCCGAGATCCCTGAGTTCACTCACTGCCACAAAACCCAACCAACCCACAGGTGTGCGTGCAAATAGAAAACCTCAGCACTAGAGAGATAAATACAGATGACAATATGAAGAGGAAGGGATCAGGTGCCCATTGTGCAGCCCCTCTGCAGACTTCATACATCACCTTCCTCAGGCTCTTCAGACTGAGGGCTTCTGGGGAACTGCTTTGCCAGCTATGGAGATTTCCCACATTGCTAGAAACGAATGTACAGGATCAGAGGAACACTCAGTTCCTCTTGTGCGCAGTCCTGCCGTGGAAGAAGAGCTACAGAAACACTCTGACACCAAGGGGAGAACCATAAAGGTATCCTTGGGGTGAAACCTAAAACGCCACCACACCCTTACCTCACCGAGGAACAGGACTGGCTTATAGGTCTGGCAAAAACAAATGAGAAGAAGAAAAGGAAGGAAGGAGAGGGAAAAAAAAGTAGTGCTGGTGGAGACGTGGCGGCTGCACCCAGCGCCTTGTGCCTGGGAGGTACGTGTTGGGTGAAGCAAGGAAAGCACATGGCAGGAGATGGTGTCAAACCCGCCTGCAATGCGTCTTCCTGGCTGTGAGGAGGGTGCTGGCTGCAAGTCTTTGAGTGAAAAGCTGTTTCCAAGATGTAATTGCCTCTGGCACCTTCTGTGGGACAGATGGGTGTTTAGAGGGTGCCTGAAATTCAAGTGTCTCTGAAGGATGAAAGAGGTCTTTTTCCTCTTAAAAAAAGAAAAAAAAAAGAGAAAGGAAAATAAATTTAAAAAAAAAAGAGAGAGAAAAGCAGAAAATGATCCAGGTAACAGTTTCCTTTGGGAACAGAGTCCTCCAAAATGTAGGTGGTAGGACAAATACATTTCTGGAGAAGCTATATCGAGAGCTTGGCCACGGTGAGCTTCCATCCAAAACATGCCTTGTTGCTGTTGGGCTAGGAGGCTAATTGCAAGTCCAAAGAAAAGACAAAAAAAAAAAACAAACCAAACCAAAACACAACTCAATGGAACTGAGCTTTAAAGACACTAACTTCCAAATGCTATTTGGACACTGGTAAGCACATGCTCCGTTTCAAACTTGAGGAGAAGAGAAAACAAATATGCCACTACTGGGAACACACTGGAGGTCTTGAGCTGGGGATATGGGGAGGAAGCTCCCTCACCAGCCCACACAGACAAACGGACACCAGCTCACGCAGCTGGAGCACTGGCTCAGAAGAACAGAGGAGAAAATGTTAAGCTCTTTTGGAGGCAGACACTCGCCTCCTATCTCCAGCCACCTGCCCTGTCACACAGCCCACAGCTACTCCAGGGCACAGGACCTGCCACCCAGCAGAGCCAGCGAGCAGGTCCCCCGAACGCCGTCACCATGGGCTGAGGCATTGGCGTTGTACTTTGAACATCCGCTCCTAGATAAATGGTGGCGAGAGTCCGAGGAACGTCACGTCTCAGGTACTGCTGAGGAAGCCACGCTTGAGCTACCCGCAGCGTAAAAGGGGGGATTAGTGATATTTAACGTGTTCTATAAACCCACTAAGCGCTCAGAAAACCCCATCGCAACCTGAGATGAGCAGAGCAAAGGAGGAGACTCGTGAACGGGATCTGTTCGCTTTTAGCTTGGTCTGAGGAAACCAAAAGGTAGGAGATTTCTGCAAGGACATAAAGCATCAGCATTGCCACCCACTCTGCCTCAAGCAACACCCAGTGTATTTGCCACTCTGGGGAACGATCAGGTGGAGGTTGAACGTTGCAGAAAAGCTCTTAGAGCCTTCCTGCCCCCCCTGCCAAGTCCCACCGCTGCATCCCTCTCTGCAACCGGACCATTCCGACAGCAGCACTCGGCATCCTTTGGTCTCCCATCCTTCGGTTGGAAGGGATCTTAAAGATCACCTCATTCCAATCCCCCTGCCACGGGCAGGGACACCTCCCTCTAGATCAGGTTGCTCAGAGCCCCATCCAACCCAGATTTGAACACATCCAGTGATGGAGCATCCACAGCTTCCCGGGACAGCCTGTTCCAGTGTCTCACCAGCCCAGAGGGGAGAACTTCTGCCTAATTTCTATCTAAATCTCCTCTCTTCCAGTTTGAAGCCATCAGCAGGGTTTGGTAGGAGGGTGACCACCTCTGCATGTAATTAGACCTGCGAGTGCACCTCTGGCAGGTCATTTTATTTCCCTCTTCCTCCTCCTCTGTTTTTTTTTTTATAGCCCCACTGGCAAAGCATTTGACAGCTTCACAACCTTGAACGTATCCAGCTGTGAGGGGGAGGGCAGAACTGGAGTCTCCATTTCACAGCTGGGGCAGAGGAAAAGGAGGAAATTCCCTGGGAAAACACAGGCCAAAGCAGCAAATGGACTTGGATCCCCTGCTAAAACAAGGGATCATTTCCTTCCTGAAGGCCAGGAACCATTACCAGCAACTAAACGTCTCGAGCTTGTTGTTTGCGAGGCTCTGGCCCAGGGGAAGCCACGGAAAATGCTGCGCAGTGGTTACGGCGGTGGGATCACTGTAGCTGGGGTATGGCTCACACCAGTGGTCACCAGTGCCTCCACCCTGCCAACAGTCACTCCTCCCAACTTCATCTCTGGCTGTCCTCAGTGGTTTGGGGTTTGTTTTCCATGACTGATAACATCGCTGCTGCTCTACGCGGCACCCAACGTGGAGCCTTTGTGAAGGCCCCTCAGTCAAATTGTCACCCGGAGGGATACTACATGATATCAGCAGAAAAAAAAACAGGAAGGAGGTACAATTTATGGATGCTTTACTCCTAGAGATGGTTAGTTCCCAGGGTATCCTTCAAGGAAAAAAACCTCAAACTTTCTTTGCTTCTTGAGAGTAGCGGATGTGGGAAATCAGAGCCTGCCTCTGATGAGCAAACAGGGAACTCATCTGCTCCAAAGGGAATGGGGAGCAAGGTAAAAGAAGGGAGAAGTAGACCCTTGCAAGTCAAGAGCATCAGTGACTTATTTGAGTAGAGGGATGGATGGGAGCCCTGCATCCTCACCCCCACACTCCCTGGGCCAAGCACAGCCTTCCACGGCTTCACTGCAGGCCTTGAGGGTCCTCTCTTCCCCTTTCCACGTAGCTCTGTGTGGAAACACCACCCTTGGCACCTTTGCCCTTGTTACCTCTCCAGAGGATGGACGTGCTGAGCCACGGCCGTTTTGTTAAATTTGGTCACCCGAAGGTGCCACTGAAAGGTGAAATCCCAAATAAAACCCGAGAGCACTTCCAGGGACCTGCTGTGCTTCTGTAGACAGGGATGGAGGAGGATTTACAAGTGGGGACAAACTAAAAAATGGTAATTAAGTGTTACCACGCACAGCATGTGTGCTCCGAGACACGAGATGGAGAGCAGCAACCTCCTCCCTGCCCACCACCTCCCACATCAGCCCCGGGTCCAGCTCCCACGTGCAGGACACTCCCCACTCTCCCGCTCAAGGGGAATTGAGATCTGAGGCTGCTGCATTAAAATAAAGTAAAATAAAAAGATAGATGACTGGTTGATCCTGCCCATAATACAAATGACTTGCTAGAGACCAGCGAGAGATTTTATTTCCTAAAAACATTCGCAGCCATCCCAGGAAGGGTAATTCCCATTCGTCAGCTTGAGTTTTTCCTGGCAGTACCTTCTAATCTCTTGGCACCGGTTTGGGAGTTAGAGCAAACAGATGTGTACGTTTGCAAATCGAGCTCGTGCACGCAAGTCAGGTGTGAGAGCGGATCAAAAGCTCCCTCACAAACGTCAGGGCCGCGCTTTGATGACAAATTAAGTTTCGCTTAATTCTTTTAAGCGATCCCTTTCCCCAGAAGATATCAACCATTCATCAAAAATCTGGGAACAAATTTATCTAAGGTTTTGCTCTGCCGCATTTTGTTCTCTCCAGAAGAAAAAAACTCCAAGTTTTCCCTCAGGTAAAATCCTTTTTCTTTTAGCTCCAGCACGGCGTCACCTGCACGTGCCATCGCTAAACCGTGCTCTGAAATCAGAGGGATCAGAACAAGTCGCACAGAACCAGCAGCGCGAAACAGAAGGGTTGGATTTTATTTTTTCAAATCACCTCTGGGAGCGCTCTCCCAGATATTTTCTATTAACCTCATAATGCAACCACCTTAAGACCAAAGCTTGGGTGCGATATGGGTTGTTTCGGCGATTGCCAAGTAGCCTGTAAAGAACTTTCCGCCTTCTCCAACTGAACGGCGGCCCCGTGGCCGCAATCCCGCTAAACCTGAGGGGTGGGGCGAGGAGGACAGGTCTAGACCAGCTGTCTAGACATGGGTCCCTGCTGCCGGCCGTGACAGCGGAGTTCAGCACCAAGGGTTCTACGGGATCAGCTACCTGGAGCTCCCCGTGTTGCTCCACCACCTCCGCTCCCTGAGCCAGAACGGGGCAGCATCGCCCTGCCCGGTCGTGCTCATCCACCGATGAGGACACTGGGCTCCGAGCTTCCCTTCCAGCAACATCTCTGGTACAAGCTATGGGCTCAAGACTACATCAGCTTGTGGATGTTTGCAGGTACCACGTAGCACAGCGTCATCCGTCCACACCATCCACACCCAGGATTAGGGACACACCACAGCATGTGCACAAACTCCTCCTCCGCACCGACTTCGCTATTTTCTCCTCTGTACAGCCCAGCCAAGAGCAGTTCTCTGCGGCGGGGGAGGAGGGTGTTGTGTAAAGCCCACAGCCCCAGGGGAGCCTTCGGATTCCCCACCAGCAGCCAAGTCCTTTGGACAAGCTTCTCTGCACGTGAAACTGCTGGGACAACCGAGGGCGTTTGTCAGCAGGATTTCCCTCACTGTAATTTAAGTCAGGCGGGTGCTGAGAGAGGCTACAGCCGGCCTCCCTACAGCAAAAAACCCCGTCATGACTCTCCAACAACCGGCCAACTCGTTACACCCAGGTAGGAGGGGGCTATCCAAGCAGTCACATACTCAGGCACTACAAACAAGTTACTAAACCACGGACAAAACAACCCAGAAGAGACAACGAGAGTCTGGGAAAGTTGGGGATGAGCTGCTGCCCATCCTGTGGCTTCCCATCTCCCGGTCAGGAGAGTGGAACGGGAGCCAGGTCCTGCACCTGGGAGGAGCATCCCTTGTCCTCCTGCTCCGAGAAGCGACGCTTTAAAGGAAGAGTCAAGTAGGCTGCAAACCTGCCTGGGCAGCTGAAGAGCTCTCAGGCAGAGCTGTCACCATCAGCTTCCGATCATCACTGCTGATTAACAACCCAGGACAGAGGTGCAGACTCGGGTTCAGTGGCAATGCCGGCAGGAGATGCCTTTATTTGTCCATAGGATTTTTTTTTTTTTCAGTTTGTAGCATGGTCCGTGTCTGGGTCTGTGTCATGCAAACGTTGCCCTGTTGCAAAAGCAACGGTCTCAAAAATGAATCTTTGTTCTCACAGATCATTGGCCTTCATTTCCAGGCTGTGGAAATCCATCCAGGACTGCAAAAATATTTGGAAGGGGCAACCCTCCAAGACATAGCATTTGGATTGTGGGTGCATAAAATGCCAGGTCTGTATCTTCTACCTCATCATCCAAAGAAACAGTGAATTATAGAATCATGGAATCATTCTGGCTGGAAGAGACCTTCAAGATCATGGAGTCCAACTATTAACCCAGCACTAACCCCTGTCCCTCAGCACCACATCTCCACAGCTCTGAAACCCCTCCAGCGATGGGGACTTCAGCCCTGTCCTGGGCAGCCTGGGCCAGGCCTGGACAGCTCTTGCAGGAAAGAAATTTTTCTAATTACCCAATCCAGTGGTTTTATCAAAGGTATTTTCTTTTCTTAAAGAAGTCACTAGAAAAAAAGCCAACCTGTTACACCGGTGATTTTGCATCACCTGATCTGTCAAGCAGCAAGGTCCCCAACACTTCAGACCCTGAGTTATCTTCCTACCTTAGTCAGAACCGTCAAGGGGAAACTGGGTAGTACAAAACTTGAGTCTAAAAAACAGTGGAACCTCTTCAAAAATCCCAGACGGTACTTTCCCTTCTCCCCAAGGTTCACATCCGATACGGATCCATCTCATGGAGGCTTCAGAGCCAGAGGGGCAGCAGTGAAAAAATGGGAAGAGCAAGACAGGTCTATATTTCTAACACACTTACATACCAAATCCGGATGCCTGTGACAAGATACAAGTTTTTGCCTGAACAGGGACCTCAGGATTTGGCCAAAGTTGGTTTCTGGAGAATACCAGAGGAATTGAGTCTTTAGGAAAGCTGGGCAGTTCCCCCCTTAAATCAGTTATCACTGCAATCCAGAAACAGCTGAGACATGCAAGTCTAGTCACAACTGACACCCTAATGACTCAACACTCAATTAAAAAAAAAAAGTCATCTGAGTTTTACCAGGCCAGGTGATGGAAATAGTTTAGTTAACTTAAAGTAAAAAAGAAAAGCAAAAAAATATAATCTCCTGATCAGCTACAGGCCTGTGGAGGCGGCATTGGACATCCCATCACCAGAAAGGAAGGTAAAGTTGGAAAAACCACTCTAGAAAGCCCAGAAACCAAATGTATTTATAGGGTAAACCTCTGGCTTGCTGATAGGGGAGGAATGTTCTCAGAGGCATCATATTTTTATAGGCATGGACTTGTCTAAAGCGGAATCAAAGGAACATACAGAGAGAGAATTTCCCTTCCCTTTCCCTCACTATTATTTAGAATGCTGGAAAGTAGATAACACGTAACTGTCCAACTGAAACCTCCCCTGCGGCAACTGGAGGCTGCTTCCTCTTGTCCTGTCCCTTGTTCCTTGGAAGAGGAGCCCAACTCCCCCCTGGCTCCAAGCTCCTGAATGTCAGGGAGTTGTGAAGAGCCAGAAGGTCTCCCCTGAGCCTCCTTTGCTCCAGGCTGAACAAGCCCAGCTCCCTCAGCCGCTCCTCCCCACACTCCTGCTCCAGACCCTTCCCCAGCTCCGTTGCCCTTCTCTGGCCACGCTCCAACCCCTCCAGGTCCTTCTGGGAGGGAGGGACCTAAAACTGACCCCAGGATTCAAGGGGCAGCCCTCCCAGTGCTGAGTCCACGGAGACAATCCTTGCCCTAATCCTGCTGGTCACACCATTTCTAAGCATCTTTTGAAACTGGTGCACCAGATCCTTCAACGCTTCATACCCCAAGAACGAGGGAACCATGTGTTGCAGTGAAGGAAGGACACCCCACGGAAAATGGCTCTGATTACACTCAGAGCGGACGAGAGTGATTTCCATGGTCAAAACCCATCAAGAACTGAATTATGAGCTGGGAGCTTCGACGCAGGACCACAACACCATCATCTATCAGAGCGTTTTCAATACAGGAGAACCCTTTGGCATTCAGCCGGGCATTTATCATACGGCCCACATGAGAACGATGTAATCACCCAGACTTTTAACAAGGGCAGGGCAGAGGTCCACAAGGCGTTTTTCCAAGTGGTCGTGCTCTCTGGATGGGAGGCAATCAGAAATCCCCTCCCGAGATTTGCAAGAACGCTCACAGGGCTCCGAAGATTTATTGCACGCGCACAACGCAACCGAGACGCTTAAAACGAAACATTCCTTGCGTGATTAGCCAAAGAAGGTAGAAGGGAGAATATTAATGACAGGAAGAGGCTACGTTCTGCTTTCATTCCAGTAGAAGTGAAATCCAGGCAAGTGATTTACTTCATTTTTCCTTCACTCTTTGGAAGCGCAACTAACACACGGTTTGGCTGGACACGAACTGCAGCCCTGAGCAAGGTGAGGAACGGTGCTTCGGTCACATCTGCCTGGGGGCTCTGCATCCGCACCAGCTGGTAAAACTTCACTTTGCCTGCTCTGAGCATGGCACCCTATGCAGGGCATCAGTCAGAGGGACATCTCATGGAAGAATGAGCAGGAGAGAGACAATCTCCCATCTGATGGGGACACAGAGCAGTGCAAGGAGGTGGTCAATGTCCCATTCCTGGAACCAACCATCACCTAGAACCTCCAGGTGAGGCTGGCCGGGGCTCTGAGCAACCTGCTCGAGTTGCAGATGTCCCTGCTCCCTGCAAGGGGGTTGCACCAGATGACCTTGGAAGGGCCCTTCCCACCCAAAGCCCTCTATGATTCTATGATCTCTACTTTCTGCAACAATGACCTGTCAGGAGAACAGCCTCTGGTCAGAACCTGCCCCTTTCAAAGCATCCTCACCAGACACTTCTCATCCCAAGTAGGAAAGTCTTTTCAAATCTGCCACCTAGAAACCTCCAGGCCAATTCTCAGCACTTGCAACTCAGCCTCATGATGGGGCCAGTTGCTTTTCAAGGTGAGCTAAGGGCTGTGTGCTCTGTCACATTCTGCCATCACACACAACACGGCACCTGGGCCAGCTCGTCCTGGAGGATTCATGGGGGAAGCAGGTAGGCCAGAACCCTTTCGGATGCAGATCACCTCATCAGATGCCCAAATCTACCTGCTTCTGGCCACCACAGCAAACTCACAGAAGTGGGAACACCAGGACTTGCGTTTTCCAACCTGCGCCAGATCCATCCCGTGGGGACTCAGTAGGGTTTGGCATAACGAGTCTAAAATGTTGCAAGAAGCTATGGAAAAGGTGATGTCTTTGCCAGGAGAACGAGTGCATCTTGGCTGCGGACGTCTAGCCAGCATCTCCCTCTCCCAGGCGTTACTGCGTCACCCTGAGTATTTCAAATTCCTTTAAAGGTCTCGACTACTGAGCCTGTATTCCGAGATGCTGGGAATCTCCATCATGACTATGTCAGGAAGAACCACAAACGAGTCATACCTTGAAAACCCAAACCAGACTTGCTCCTAAAGCATTCCTCCAGCATGAGCACGGATTATCCTCAGACCAAATCAACAGCAGTGAGAAAAAGCAGGGCACAAACAAAAAGCAACATGACTTGCAGTGATCGGGGTCACACCACGGAGTCACCGGCAGGCTCAGGAACTACCTTCCCCTGTCCCTTTGCTGGCTGACAACCCGTGCTCTTTGCCAGCCAACAACAAAGCGCTCACGCTAGGGAAGATCTGAAGAACGTAGCAGCAGCAGCTTGTTCATGTTTCTGCTCGACTGCAGCTGGATGTTGCTCAGAGGCAAAGCTGATGGGGACTTGATTTATTCCCTGGCTGATGTACGCAATTCAGAAATACAACGCTGGACCCAGAGATCTGCAGGGTCTGCTTAAAGGTGAACGTACACCGAAAAAGCACGGTGGAAAACATGATCCACGCGAGCTCATGCCACCTCTACCTGTCAGCTCCTCATCACCTTCTCATCTGTCCCAAACTCATCGAGATCTGCGGTTGTCCCGCTTCACAAACTGCCTCCTGCCTCCCCCTGCTGCCAAGGCTCAGCCCCACGCGTCCATTCCCATATACCGGTGGGCTCCACCTCCTGCGGCGCTTGCACAACCCCACGTTCACGCAACGCTGTGTTTGAAGTTCAGCCTGACTCATCCCCCACAGCAACTGCAAACGTCAAGGAAAAAAAAAAGGTAAATCAAGACATTCCATCTTTCTTTTCTTCATTTTTCCTAAAGATAATTTCCCACATCAGCTTTTGGCTCTGCGCACAATGCAGGAGCGGTGGGGTCTGCTTCGACTCACCCCGTTGGGCGCGTTAGACCAGGGGAAGGAAAAGCCACTTCAGAAGCTTTACTGCTGGTGTCTGTTTATACTTTACATCAACAAAGCCCTTCACTTTTAATAACGTTGTCATCTCACCTATGTAAAATATGTACTAAAATCCAAACCCGTAAAGTTTGGGCCTGTGACTGTAGGTTATGAAAACATCACGTCCATCTGCCCTCAGTCCTACAGCAAACACTCAAATTGTTCGTGTTATTCAGCCGACTGATTTTTTATTAGAAAAAAAAAAAAGAGAACCTACAGCAGAATAATGCAATTCATGTTCAGAATGTTTCCTCACTCACAAGGGATGATATAGAAAATTCCATGCCTCTCCCAACAAATCCATGTTGCAGAATTACATGGAACTCGGACAGAACATCTAACCTGCTGCAGCGGGACTTTCACCTGGAGAGAGGTGTCTTGGTTCTGGATATGCTGCCGGTTTGTTTCCAAGAAATATTAAGGAACTCAGAGACCAAAACTACATTTGTCCTAGCTGGTCAGCAGATACAGGCCTACAAAACCATCATACAACTGTTGGGGTTGTTCAGCCTGGAGAAAAGGAGGCTCCAGGGAGACCTTCTGGCTTCCCACAACTCCCTGACAGCAGCTTGGAGCCAGGGGGGTCGGGCTCTGCTCCCAAGGAACAAAGGACAGGACAAGAGGAAGCGGCCTCCAGTTGCCCCAGGGGAGGTTTAGGTTGGAGCTGAGGAACAATTTGTTGCAGCCCCTTTGGGGTTGTCCAGGCCTGTGCCAGGCTGCCCAGGGCAGGGCTGGAGTCCCCCTGCTCCCTGGAGGGGTTTCCAAGGCGTGGAGCTGTGGTGCTGAGGGACAGGGCTCAGTGGTGCCCTGGCAGGAATGGGGCAGCGCTGGGACTCCAGGAGCTTCAAGGGCTCTTCCAACTCAAACGATTCTATAACTGTATGGGGGTCTGAAGCAGGTTAAGGACACACTCACTAGTAGATATTGTTCAGCTTTCCCCCTCAGCAGTGCAAACTGGTCATCTCCTGATGTTTCTGTTGGCTGCACGAAGTTATCAAGAAGAGGCGGCACAGGGGAGCCCCCTCCCACACCACCACAGGCACTCGCCTCTACAATTTAGACTCGGTTGCCTCCTCATTCCCAAACAACCATCCCATCAGCGATGCTGATCTGGGGACAGGATCAGGGCAGCGTTACATGGAAAGGGCACTAGGAAGTTTGTAAGATTAAGCACTTCAAACACAATACGTAGCTACAAGCAGGAGCTTTCCAAGGGAAAACACCGCTTCCAACTTCTTACCTAGGACAGAGGGGAGAGTCCCTCTCCTCTCGCCAAGGCTGAAATTTAAGAATAATCAAGGATTAAGTTACAGAAGGAAATTCTTTGTCCTTGCAATGCTTAAATCTTTGTGAACCTGCAGTGGTTCCACGACAGCATAAAAGCAACCCCCGTCCATCATTTCCTTCCAGAGAAAGCCTGAAGCAGCGAGTCAAGTCTTGCTCCCCACAAACGCGCTGGAAACGTAATAAATATCATTAAATTCCATTAGACTCTACGAACTTGAAAGCCTTGTCTGGGGGAGAGGGTGATTTCTGACAGAGGGATGAGTGATTTCCAACAGAGTTAGGAATGTGATGCTTGCTTAATAGAAATAAAATATATGTATGTAAGTCTTTCTCCTCACCAGGAAACTGCAACATGTACAGCTCGGTCTCGGTGTGATCCCTGCGGTGACAGAGAGCTACCGGACGAGGGCTCCTCAGTGGTAAGGTAACCTGTAGGTGCTCACCTGCACTGCTCACAGCTATGTACAAATCACCTCAACGGGACAGAGGAGCCCTGGCAACGGTACATCTCCAAAAAAATGGAGCAGAGAAAAAGCAACGCGCACAAAAATACCACCACCACCACGATGACGTCGACGTGCTGAAGGACCTCGCTTTGCGTCACTCCCATGTTTGTGCTGAAAAAACCCACGTGTGCACACACGGAGGCAGGTTTCAGTATCTGCTTGGACAGCCTTTAGTGCTTTCACACCACTGCCTGGATCCTCAGGCGGAGATCGCTGGAAAAGTTCCACAGCCAGCAAAGATAACCTCAAGAGAGGAGCGCCAAGTTCTGCCCAAGAAGGACGTGTTGGGCGATCGTGATCCCTGCCGTTCCCAGTGCCACGGCACACGGCTTGTTCCGTGTTCCCTGCTACGTGTTGTTCTTATCTTGCTCCTTCTTGGCCGGTTCTCCCTGACAACAGTGCCGAAAGCACAAATCCCTCTCTGAGGATGAAGCTGGTGAAGTTCCATAAGTGAACATGACACCAGGACTCCCACGCGCTCTCCAGAGGCCAGTCAAGCCCAACCCTTCCAGCTCGGCCACTTCCACGCGCCGCTTCCACGAGTCTAAGGTTTCTAAGAACTGGCCCCAGATGCTTGGAAGCTCAGGATGCAGCTAAAACAGCTCGTGTGGCCTTTAGCCTTGAAGGGCTGAGAAGGACAGGAGGAACCAAGCTGAGGTCATTGAACATCAAGCCCACGAGCCTCCCACTTCAGCCAAGCTTGGGGAACGCAGCTGTGGGGAAGCAACACGGGGGTTAACGCCCCTTCCTTGCTCTGCAGTGAAGCTCTGGGAAGGGAGGTGCAAACGTGGAAAGCCCGGTGCCGTGGGCTTCAAAAGCCAACTCCTGCAGCCAGAGGTTAGAGCCAAGGACAAAGATACTAACTAAAGTCCTGTTTTCCACTTGGCCAAGGATCTGCCGTCCATCCTTGGTCAACAAAGTGCTTTCTCTCATCTTAGGAAGAGAGATAACGGAGATGACAGATAGTGCATGCACGCAAAGAACTTATTATTGGCTCGCTTTGCGAGTCGGCAGGAAGAACTGCAGGTCCTACCCTTGGTGGGGCAGAGAGTAGGCGTCTACAGCCTGCTCTGTGGAGGGTTTTTTTGGTCTATAATCTTATTCTCCTGTCATTAATACTGTACATCCAATCTGAGGCTTTCCTGATGTTTGGAGCCCAGCCACAGCCTCCTTGCTGCGTACACAAGGTTCGTCCCCGCTGTTCTCAGCAAACCGAGCTGCCTGTCCCGGCAGCGTGTTGTCCTCTAAGGGGAAAAAAAATAAAAATCACCTGGTATTGAACTGCAAACTAAAAATCCAGTTGTATTTGCAGGTTTGGTTGATGGGACACTAAAAGGAGGCTGCAACAACACTCCTGGAGAGACGTTTGCAAAGAGAAGGAGAAAAGATGGGGTGTGGAGTCAAGCAAGAGCACGTTCCACCAGAGCCAGGTGGAGGTGAGGTGCAAGCCACATGCTCATGACCTACCTTCACGGCAGTTTGAAGCAACAAGTCTCAAAGAGAGAGTACAGTGGGTGTTACCTAGGTTAACATCAGCAGCTTTCTGCTTTCCCTGGGCTGACCAAACGTGAGTAGATGTCATTGCTCCTGTCCCCAAGCCAGGTGACACATTTCACCATTTCAGAGGACAACGCTCACTCGCCAGCGCAGAAAATACCCACGTTCATCCACAGTAGCTTTGCCCACATGAATAAACCCACAAACACCTGAGGAGAAAAGGGCAAAATATTGTTGCAACTAAAACAGGTCTTAAAAACAGAGTGCCTGTTGAAGCACAGCCCTGGCAGCTCCAGCTCATGGACCTTGGGAATAGTTTTTCCCTTGGCCCAGCAGGATAAGCTCCTCCAGGAGCCCCGCTGCCCTTTGCAGTTCGGTGGTAGGGCTGAAGCTTCCCCAAACACAAGTCATCCTAGTTAATTCTATTCTTTTAGTGAACACCAAAAAATTGTCTGGGCCGCGAGATCTGAGAGAAAAACCCCTCTTGGGTACCCTCAGCTACGGCACTTCTGTTATCATAGACAAATCCACCAAGGTTACGGGCACCATCAGAGCCACACATTGCCTTGTGGAAGATCTGAACAGCTCCAGAACAGGAACGTGAAAGAGCAGGAGGTTAAAGGTGGTGAAGCAAAATGACCCAGAAACAAAAGCTTTTTCTAGATTCTCTTGCAAGAACAAGACTAGGAATACACATACACTTCCCCCCCCCAATTAATATATCTAGACTTTGATTCAGCTAATCCCAGGTAATCACAGGATTTCAGCAACCATCTCTCTGGGAAAGAGCAGTAATCTTTCTTTCTAGCTTTCCTCCACTGGCCCAGCAGCAGGTTGCTGTTAACTTGTCCTGGGCTACATCAGCGGAGGCTAAAAATAATTATCCTTAAAGGAAATCCAAACACTGCAATCTCCTCTTTCACTCACTACCTAATTAATAGTTTCCAGGTCACCCTGGCTTTCTGAGAACATCTGTTTGTTTTCACTACGTTCAAGGAAAGTCAAAGCTGGCCTGAAAGGGGAATACAAAAAGCAAGTTTCGTGTTTGCATAGTCTCCTTTCCACAGACGTATCCGGATGTTGGGGCCTTCGGAATTAAAAAAAAGAAAGCGGCTCATCCACAAAGGCAGATTCATGACCGCAAAGCTACGGCGCACGCGTCCAGAGTTCAGAGACAGCTCTTGGTCTCCGTGGTCGCTAGGAACGGAGAGATTACCCACGGGAGCTTTCAGGAATATCTTCACAAAATTCTAGAAATAAATGCAATTCTGTGAAAAGACACCAACGAGTCACCGCAAGGTCCTTGGTAGCATCGTACGAGGAAGTCGCACTCAGGCGCGTTTTTAGCATTCGGCTTCTACACGTGGGTGAGCCGTGAGTCGGCACGTGAAAACGTCTGTCCTTTTTGTCGAAGTGAGGTTTGCACGTACTCGGTCCTCACATTGATGACAGGACAAGGCACGTTCGTCTTGCTTTGTCTGGACCTGGTAAGAGGCAGAACACCAGGTGGCTCCACCCAGGCTGGTGGCATTGCTCCTCTGCAGAAACGTTGCTGTGACACAGCACCTCAGCTTCCCTCTGCTCCCGATCGGCGCAAACCAACAGGAGATACAACAGCAGCAGCAGTACTGGAAACAGGTGGCAAGAAAAAGACGCTGGAATAGGACAGCAGATGGAAAATCATGGATAAACTGCTCCAGACGGCAAAGGCTGGAGAAGCAAGGAGGAGTCAACAGCATGAGGACGAGCAGAAGGAAGCACATGGAGATGCAGCCCCCAAAGGGAGTTTCTAAATGAAGAGCAATGGATAATAAAATGAATGGTGGCAGGGAAAGAGCTGGAAGACGGAGGAGATATGAGTGTTCTGGCTTTCCATAGATCCAAGGACAGAACCTGGCACCAGCAGCTCCCCTGGAGTCTGTCAGCACCTTCAACCCAGTCATCATTTCACAGCCCAGCCCTGATGCAATCCCAAGCTGCAAGACAAACACCGCAGCTCTGCGGCTCAGATCCCAGCTCATCCCCGACCGCGGCCAAGGATGGGCGTTGCTGCGCTGCCTGACTCAGGAGGCGCTGACAGAAACAAAGCAATCACTCATTCGTCTTCCTTGTCAGAGCACTGTTCCACCCAAGAACACCAAGTCCTTGGGTGACAGGGACCGGAGGAACCTTTAGTAGCTTCTCAGCTGTGCAAGTGCTCACCGACAAGCAGAAATGACAGAGCTTTGCACATCCCACGGCACCTTCCACCCTAATGATCCAGGGAGGGTGGGTTTGCCCGTGTTCCCTCTGCCTCAGGGTAAAGCCAACACCACAGTTGAGGCTGTTACTGGAACCCTCCTGAGTTATGTCATTCCTCCTCCCTGCAGAAACTCTTTCAAGCCACAGGAGCAAACAGACAAACCCAGGATACAAAACCAACCACACTGCTTTGCTGTTTCTCCAGAGCTTTCGACCTCTGCTTGTAAATCAGCACATGGGCCACGCCATCTTTCCCCACCCCACATGTCCCCCTGCACTGGAAGAGTGTGGGAGTTGCAAGAATAGACCTGGGGCTGCAAGAACAATCCTGCTTAAACTGCGAGCTCCTGGGATGTGATAGAATCATACAATGGTTTGGGTTGGAAGGGACTTTAAATCTCACCTAGTTCCAACCCCTCTGCCATGGGCAGGGACACCTCCCGCTAGAGCAGGTTGCTCAGAGCGGTATCCAGCGTGGCCTTGAACAAATCCAATGTTGGGGCATCTACAGCCTCCCTGGGCAACCTGTTCTAGTGTCTCATCACCTTCAGAGAGAAGAACTTCTTCCTAATTTTGAATCTGAACTGAATGTGATGATATTGAAGAGGTAGATGCATCTCAGGGGTAATTAGCAGAGCCCCCTCCAAAGGGCTGAACATTAATGCCACTCTCTTGTCACTTCATTAAGCAGACAGAGCAACCAAGACTTCTATTTATCCTTTAATCCTCAGTGTCACACTTTAGCATCCCCTACCCACCCTGCCCAAAGACACCCCAGGGCCTGGTTCTGATTTTTCTGCTCAAAACACGGAAAAACGAGTGCGGTACCACACAGAGCGGTGTCATTCTGCTTCAAGAGAAGCTATACTTAAAAGCCAAACCCAACGTGCCATCCTGTTGACGGTGGGCAGATGGAATAACACGCGGACCCAGGAGCTGCCCGGGCTGTGGGACAGGGTAGATGCTTCTACAATGGATGCTGTGAACTGCAGTGCAAGTCAAATGCTAGTTAGCTGCAGACTTGGGTCTCACGACTCATTTTCCACAGATCTTTCTCAAGTTTTGCATAGTAACATCAATCAACAAAGCAACAACCCAATAAAATCAGGAAACCTCCATTTAACAGTTTTCCCCGGCGCTGGTGAGACCACAGCTCGGCCTTATGCTTTCAATTCCAGACCAGCACGTACAAGTTGGGATCGGTGCCGTGGAGAAAGAGCCCTTGCACTCTGACCAAACTGCCCAAACCTCAGCAGGGATCCTCTTCAAACCACAAGAAATGCTTCATCTTGGAAAACAAGGAAATCTTACGGTCGCACTCAAACAACTGAAACCGCTGTCCTAAAGCGCGAGGGAGTTGTACGGTTCACAAAAGCGCAGCCTGACCTCAACACGCTCTCTTCTGATTTGTTCCACATTCAGGTGAGATCCGAACTTGCTTCTCTTGCATTTGAAGAGCATCTAACCTGTGTGCGCTCGAGCCCAGAGCAAAGCCACCACGGATCTTCCTTAGCAGAGGATGGGATCCCGGCCGGGGGCGACTGCTCTTGAGAACAGGCACAAGGGAACGAGCATCCGGGAAGTGCCGCTTCCCAAGATCAAAGCATTAATTAAGTACTAATTCATTCTCACGATGAGAAACGATGGCTGAGAAAAGGGCCCGTGATGCGGAGATCGACACCGAGCCTCACCATCAGGCAAACAACACCCTGAGATTCGCTGGCTGATGCAAGGGGTGAAAGAAGGTTCTATTTTCACTAGGAGGGAAAAGCTTTTGATTTGTTTTCCCTCGTCTCAGCAAAAGGAAAAACAAAAATAATCCTTTAAATTCAAGTCAACCAAAATGCATGACCAATCCCTTCGTTTTGGTTTGGTAGCCTGGATAATCTTTTCCTTTTAAAAAAAAAAAAAAAGGATTACAAAGCAAGCGAATCGTGAAACAAAATGTCACTCCAAAATGGAAGAACATGAATATTTTGTTCCGAAAATGTTGAAACAAAACATAGCTGCCCTTTACAAAAAGCTTAGCTCCAAGTGCCAATTCAGTAAACAGTTTCAGTCAACCCCAAAATTGCATTTCTCGGCAAATAAACTATTCAGCCTGAAAAAGGTTGCCCAGATCTGAGCGGACTCCAAAACAGAAAGCGCTCCGTGATTTGAGCTCAGAGCAAATCTCCATCGCCGCAACCATCTAACGACTTGGACCCTCTCCGAACGTTCCCAAACCATGACGTGGAAACTTATTTTTAAAGAACTTTGATAAAAGCGTTTTGTTGGTGCTAAGTTTTGTTCCTAGGAGGAAAACCAGAGGAGTAATGGTGGTTTGCTTCTTTAATTCAGGGGAAAAAAAGGGAGGTGGGAGACGGGAATTTTTCGAAGCACCCACATCGGGCACTTAAACTGGTTAAACGATCCACGTAAGCAAGAGATGCTGGTTCTGAAAACTGACCCCAATACTTGGCTCTTAATATTTCCGTATTGTCCTCTGCTTTGCCAGGTCATTTTGTGGGCTTTCGTAGTGGAAAGAATTGAGGGGATTTTTATAGTGGTGGCTTCACAGAAACAAGCCCCAGTAGAGGTTAACGGCAGAACCACGGTCCCACTTGGGTTTGGTTTGTTATGGGTTTTTTAATAGTGCTGAAAGCAAAATCCTTTCATCTGCTGGGAAAACAGCAAATGGCCTCTCATAAAAGAGCAAACCCATGACCCTGCCAATTCAAGTCCTCCACACCAGGCATCTCAACTCCCTGCAAGTCGAGACTTTTCCTGTGTTCCCAGCAATGCTTCTGCTCCAACAGAGTCCAAGAAGAGAGGAACCAGCACCCAGAATCTATTTACTACACCGCAAAATTCACTCATAACAAGCTCTTTAGATCTCCTCTCTATCCTTTCTTCTCCTCCTTTTCCCTCCCCCAAGACTTTCCTACTCTTCATCACTAGCATCAGCTTTCCCAACAAACTCCGAGGGCTGCATCATTTGACATCGCATTCCCCAACAATGTGTCTTGGTGATCAGGATACAGCCAGTCCCAGCTCCTGGCAAAGCTCCTCCTGGAAGAAGATGACCTCTCAGACCAGGGCAGCACGAGAGGGGACTTGCTCCTCAAAACAGAAATGTGAGGAGAAATAAAATAATAATAATAATAATAAAAGATACCTAGAGTCTTACTCTGTTCACATTCACAACCGGCTCCACGCTGGGGAAATCCAGCTGATCTCCTTGGAGCTGCTCACAGTTTACATCACCATGAGCACGAGAAGAGTCGGGCCGTTCACTGTGCGTGCTTCACAGCGCTGGCTCGAGGCCGTAACGACCTGATCTCAATCTACATTTTCATTAAGCTTGTGGGTGGTTCAGAGAGAGGGTTTTATTGGGCTCAGAGACAATAGGGTGCAGCTGTGAAGTTTGCATCCGGATCTGAACTCGCAAAGAGTTCAAATCCACAGTTTTTGGGTCAGATCCATCTGAAGCATTAAATTTTCTAGATATCAAAATACCACCCTTGGGACTTGCAGAAGCAAGGCCAATTCTGGCGTACAACGGTGTAACAGCATTGCCCTCCGCGGAGGCTGTCCTGATTTACACTAGAGAGAGCTCAAACTTCATGCCAGGGCAGCAGGGAAGTTGTGCTTCACTTTCCTTGCCACGATTCCAGTGGACACAACAACATCTGCTCGCTCCAAAACCCAGGAAAATCTCCTAATGTGCTTCCCATCCATTGGTTCTTACTGCCAGAAAAACTCTTAAAATGCATTTTGAGCTACTATTTTTTTTTTGGGGGAAGAGCCTCACAGCTCCGCTGCTTTCGCATCCAAATGGTCTTTTTCACCCTCCTCCCCTCCTCGCTGGCAGCCGCTCGCGCTGCATCTGCGCCGCTTGTGCGAGCCGTGCGAGCGGGTGTGTTTTTATAGCTGGGAACTGGCAGTCGGGCTCCGGGTACCTGCTGTGCTCTGGCTGCTGCTCTGCGGCGCGGCTCGAACCAAAGCTTCGCGGGACTCCCATCGCTTTGGGAAAGTTTGCGCTTTCGGAGGAGGGCGTTACGAAAGCTTCGGAGCCAGGGCTTGGAAAGAAGGAAAGGCAACTTTGAGCTTAGATACGGTTTAGGACGGAGCGTATCTTGGCCAGATTCAAGGGTGTACAAACAGGGGACAGCAGCCCAACGACACACCGTGGAGAAGCCACAGGGGTAACCAAAGCCCAGGAAAGCTTGTAAAGATCGCAGGAGCTTTGATCTGACTCCCAGAGAGATGGAGATCGGCAGTGGCACGAGCCTTTGGATTGAAAGGAGAGGGAGTTGCCGCAGGAAGGAGCCCAAAGCTGCTCTGCAGTAACTGCCCGTGCTCACAGCATCACCCTTCTGCGAAAGGGAGGTAAACGGAACGAGCGCTACAGGAGGTTTAAGAGGCTCCAGACTTTCCTTGTTTGCCATGAGCAAAGCTGGACAGTCACCAAAAAGCAAGTGATGGGCAGTAACTGGTCACCTTGCCAGACCAGACTTTCAAAGGCTTTAGGCACAAGGCAGCTCACAGTGCATTTTTCCTCCTCTTAATACGGTATCTCAAAAAAAATGCTCTGCTTCAGATTCCCACTTGGAGAACTTGAAAACCCGATAACTAAGAGTGTTCAGGTTTTGGTTACTGGAAAGTCCAAAGTCAAAAGAAAAATCTCAGATCAGAAACCTGCCAGTTGGTCAGCAGTTGAGACAGAGCTATGAAAAAAGCAGCTGCAAAATCTCCACTGAGCTAAGCAAAACTGGTCACACCTCAGGAAGTTCAAAACAAAAGCTTCTTTTCTTGTCAGCGTGCCAGCTTCAGGGTACAGAACCTCATTTAGCAGTAGATTGTCTGGATCTGGGCATTTCCAAAGAAGAGTCTTGTCTGAGAACGATTAGACCCGAATTCTCACTACATTTAGAAAACACACGAGGCGCTCTCCTAAGCAAGACGATGAGACTGTAGGAGGGCTTACTCCAGTGGGTTTCACCCTGCCTGACTTTTCCAGATCTCTGTAGAGGCCGAAGGATGCTACAAATGGACCTCTCCCCACGCAGGAGAAAAGGGAGCTCCAACCACTGCCTCATGACCTGAAAACTCCATGTTATGGAAATCCAGAGGCAAGTAGAGGCTTTGCATCTTATCCTGAGGATGAAGGACCAAGAAGCACTGGAGCCACCAGCATCCCCATACGGCCAGCACGCTGGAGCTTAACACACACATTGAACAGCTATTTCTGCAAAGCCATTAATTTCACTTTTAGCACTGAAGCATCTGTTACCTTCACATTTTTTCCTCACAGGAGAAGCACAGGACAAATTGTTCACATTAACTTTCTCCTCGGGTGGGATCAGCAACCCTAACGACCGCCTCTCGGCACGTGTCGGCTCTCGCGGCGCCCCGGCAGAGCTCTCCAGCTTGGTGACACCCCGGGTGCTGGCAGCGAGCTCCAGCGCCGTGGCTGAGAGGGGAATTTGGCCCAATATGTTTAAATACATTCAGTTTAAAAGGTCAGATTGAGAACTGCTTGCACGCTCTCTATGCCTGGAAATAGGAGGTAAGCGCAGCCATTAAGCGTGGCTAAAATAGGCCTTAGTAAGAGATTCTTGGAAAGCCTTGTGGTCTCAAGTGTCTTCACCTTTGGCCAAGAGCAAAGAAAGACTCGCTCCCCCTTAGTCCATCTCGATCGCAAACAGGGTTTCTTCTACAGCTGCATAAAGCTGATGCTGGTGGGAATTGATATGCACAAAAAAATTCCTATGGAAAGCTAGTCCATCCCTTCTTTACTGCAGGGAAAATAGAGATTTTTTAAAAATTTTGTTTTCTTTTTAACTGCCAGATACAGGTTCAGGAGTCGGGGAAGCAGCAGCACTGCTGTCCCACCACTGAGCTCTCAGATGACTAGAGACAAATCCCTGACACCGGCTCTTCCTCCCCTTGGCACGTTGCTGAGGCCAGTGGCACATCAGTTGCTATGAGCATTTCTTCTGCTTCCTAATTACCACTGTTTAATTAGGTGTCAGAAAAATACAGTGTGCCAAATGAGATCATGCCCCTTGCCTATGCCACAAAACGCCCCTGTGATTTCTAATCAGATTACTTGGGAACTGTGTAACACAGAGTGATGTACAGAAAATTTTTGCTCATCAATTATCCTGACAACTTAAAGTGAGAGAAAAATGTACGCTCACCAAATAGATTATATTATTATGACATCTGTATTGAAGTCAGACTTGGTTTAGGTGACACATTCTAGTAAGGATAGCAAGGGGACACTTCAAAGCAAAGAAACCTGATCGGAGCCCAAGAATAGGAGACTTCCAAGTATTTCTCCATACATCTAAAAAAACACCCAAAAGCCACCTACAGACCTCACTGCCATAAGACCTCATAGAGGCCAACAGGCAGCAGGATTCCAAAGGATTGGGAGTTCTAATAGGAAACACTGAGAAAAACTCCACAGTTTCCAGGAGCTGCAGAGCCTCCCTTGCTCCAGAGCTTTTGGTAAAATTTAACTATCAGGAGTCAACTCCAAATCCCTCCTGCAGCAGGTTGCCCCACCACTGCTTCCCCTGGAGCTGGTGGTTCCAGCCCAAGCACTGGTTGGGTGAGCGGATGGCCGAGAACAGAATTAGGGCTCTAAAAGTGCTGGGTGGAAAGCCTCGAATCCACCAGCCTGCTGCAGGTTTATACAGCTCATGAGTCCTGAAGGAGAAATAAATGACAGAATAAATGACAGAAATACTTAAAAAAAAGAGAGAAAAGCCACCCAAGTGGAAAGAGCAAAAGCAAAGCAGGCAGGAATTCCGCTCGCTCATTCAGCTTTAAGGAAGAGAAGCCGGCAAGAGGGCTGGCCCAAAGCTGCCCACTTCAACCCCGATGGCCTCAGCAACCTCCTCCTCCAGCCACAAACCTTAAATCCCATCACCAGGGGGTCTCACCAGCTTTAAGAACTGGCACAAGAAACAGAGCCAGCTACAAGACAGCAGCTGCCCCAGCGCAGCCCCAGGTAGGCAGAAAGGTCAGAGCACACGGCTGGAGCTCAGCCAGCCCAGCCCAGCCAACATCTGGCTTGGCTTTATCTTTTCTGCTGATGAGATGCATGAGGATAAGCAGCACCCACATCTCCCTCTGCATTTATCTCCTCCTCTGGATCCTCACTGCAGCCCCTTGCTTTCAGCTGTTGTGTTTCATTTGCTTTGCACTAAAAAGCGCTCTTTAACAAAAACAGTCGCTTTTCGGCGTACGCTGCTGATTGTATCGTATTTAAACCAGACCTCCGAGTCCAGAGCTACGTTTCTGACACAAAACAGAGAGCTCTCCGCAGAGCAGTTTCCCAAACCTTAATTACTTTTCTTCAGGTTATTGCTTTTCTGCTTTAGAGGCCCACGGAGAGTCTGGGGACAACGAGCTTGAAGTTGCAGTCTGAAAACCGCCCACAAAGCCAGGACAATGGCACCACCAGGTTCCTACCTCATCGTTTGGGCAGGTGCTGCTAAGAAACCACCGGTATCTAATATCCAGTTAGGCCTCAAGCTCAGGCGATAAACTGGGCTGCTCAGACTTCCTTCCAAGGTGGAGAAACGCTCAGATCCTGCGCAGTAACCGCACAGAAACCTTCTGATCACTCTCCCATCGCCCGTGTTTTTACTGCTAGGTAAAAACCACCTCCCCTTGACTACTCGAGCTGACACAGAGCTTTTCCAGGATGGAGAGCAGGTGTAGAGCAAGGGGATTTTACAGTCTGAGGTCTGGAAAACCTAGCTGCAAAACTCATCAGAGCGGAGCACACCGCTCAGCTCACTTCAAGGTGTTTCCAGAAGAAACAGCCAAGCAGAAGGTAAAGGAGGCACCACAGACCTCCTTACGAGCACCGAGCAGCAGAAGCCGGCCCCGCGCTGCAATTAAACAGCCGACCTTCCAACGCCGTGGTTAATTGTCTGCAGGCAAAGGGAAGCGCTGTGCGGTGAAGGAAGTTGGAAGGATGAGTGAAAAGCTCGGGGAGTTCAGCAGGCTGCTGCTGAGCGGATTATGTTACCGTTAGTTCTTCAACTTCCTTCCACAGGGACGCTTACATATGTCGAAGCCCGCACGAAAAACCCACGCGCCCTTCAGGCTAGCCTGAGACCTAAACCCGAGGATAACAGGCAGGACAGCAGATGTAAAATCCCACTCCTCAGCATCAACCAATACAGGCTAATAAATCCTTCTCGGAGCTTCCAGGAACCATGCGCATCTCGAGCGCGTCCCGGCGTGCTGCTTTCCAACACACGTTGTCAACGCCATGACATAAGCTAGCGCATACATCCCGGTACGTGCACCTCTTGTCCGGCTCCTCTCTTCACTCGACTCACCATAAACACGCAACTCCCACTCTTTCGGCTTCCACTCTGTCATTAATCTTTTTCTTCTTGGGAAAGTTTCAGCCATCAGCAAACCTACAGCAATGAAGTCATGCTCGCGGAGCTGTCGGGGGAACTGACTCAGAGGGGTAGTGACTCACCCGCCTGAGCTCTCCATACGCTCATTCCTGGATCGAGCCGGTCCAGAGGGCTGTTTTAAGACATTGGCCACTAAAATGTTTCGGAGAGAGTTTAGCATAGATGCCTCGGGAACGCCGGAGAAGTAAGAGGCGTCTCAAGAGCGTGAACGTGACTCGTGTGAACGTGAGTGCATAAGTAGGTGACCACTGATCTCCACCTCTCATCTTGGCAGAACGTTGTAAGCGTGGAGATACGAATTGTGTCTTCACAGTAATTTGGGAAGGCTTCACTTTTTCTCTCTGCTTCTGTCACAGATGGAGGCTAAAGTTAGGAAGAAACCTAGACTGGAGGGGAGCTTCCAGAACCGCTCTTTGGCAGAGCTACCCAGCATCAGACGCACAATGAGGACAGTTTTGTTTGGCAACTCACTTGTAGGAATATATAGATATTAATACCTTTGGCAAATAAAAGATTGTAAAAAGAAAAGTTGGTTGGCCTTCCTGGCTGGGCAAAGAATGTACTTTAGGTTAAAAAACAGACTCGGAGTTGAACAGGATGAAGCACGAAAAGAAACGTTTTCCCTGCCTCTGGACCCAACCGACGTGTTGCTGATGCCACAAATCGGCTGTCGGGGCGAGAGCGCGTTACTCGTGGAAAGCGATTGATCAGCGAAGCGCGGGCGTGCCACGCTTCTAGGGAAACACGGTCGAGACTAATAGCTTTTCAATCGGGTCCAAAAAAAGATATTTATTCATCTGCTCTCACGATCTGGAATGAATTTCACCCAGCGTAAATCACTGGGCTGACGATGCAAATGAGGCAAAAGAGCAACCACATGTTTCACCGTGGAGTTGGTCTCTTTTATCCACCCCCCCCCACCCTTTCCCTTCTCCTTTAATTGCCTGATACTAACTCCAAAATCTGCAGACTTTCTCTCGCCCCCCAGCTTCTCATTAGCTTTGGGATCATGTCAGCACCTTGACAATTAATGTGAATTTCTTTCATATGGAGAGGGGAACTGCTCCACGAGGGTCTTCTCTAAAGCACTCAGGCAACTCCTAAACGCTGCCTTAAAATGCACGTGTTTTATGTGCACGCCTAAGAAGCCTATTTCAGCAGGACAGATGCATAAAATAAGTTACGGACTGTTAAAATGGTGTCACTTCTGTGTAAAACGCCCATAAAGGTAATTGGCCTGTCCCTTACATCACGTAAATCGCTTCAAAAGTGCTCCAGGAGGCCAGCGCTCGGCCAACGCAAAGCAGGCCGAGAAAGAAAAGCAACTTTCATGCGCGAAAGGACATTTATGGATGAGATCCTAGTGGAAAAAGTCTCCAAGCACCTGGCTGTCCAGGGGAACTTTGTCATGGTGGGCTCCGCCAAGCCAACCTGCGCTTTTGGGGACGCAACCCTTGGACCCAACGCTGCAAGGGGTGAAAGCCCATCGATTTCCCGCCAGAACAAGCCTGGTGCCGGAGGCTTGGTCCGAAGCACGATGAGTTACTGGCAATTGGACTTTACACCACGTAGAATCTGGGAAGGTACTTAAGAGATTCCTATTCTTAGGCATCCAGGTGGTCTTTGGCATCCTATGAGGGGCCTACCTGCATTTTTTTTTGAGCTATAATGATTCAGAAATCTAGTTCTAAGGACAAAAAAATACTAATGAAGCCCCAAGTCCCGTGCTATAATACTGTTTTGCAGAGATTCCCATAAAAGTTACTGGAACGCTATCATTTATACTGGCATTTATCTTGCAAAATAACCGCACGTTAAAAGGCGTGAAACCCACGCAGTCAGGAACTACGGTTGCTTTGGCATTTTCAGTTAAATTTTATCATGGAAGATTGAGTTATGTTATGAAAAGCATGCTTTTTTTTGTTTTTTGCTTTTTTTTTAATTCCTCAAATAGAAGTCCTATTAAAATAAATACACGGAGCGTTTTAGAATTTCCCCATCTTAACTACCCACAACACCACCAAAAAAAATTAATTAAAAAAAAAATAAAAGCACAAAATAGAATTGTTTTCAGTGAAATACAAATAATTTAGCAGTCATTTCCCTAATCTTTTTTTCCCCAAGGCTGGGAAACTCACCCTGGGGGAAGTGCACTGCCATCCTCAGGTATGGTGAAGGATCTACAAAGCTTTATAAACCCGACCTTTAAAATTGGAGGATTCCTCCATTATTTGAAAGGCTACAGGGTTAGGCAGTTTCTACTTAATTTTTGATTTTCATGTTTTACTGGGGAGAGATGGGAGAGCTCTACATGGGCTCCTCTCAGCCTTGCCCCGTCCCATCACCCCTCCTTGACAAACAAGGCCAAGAACAGATCCGAGATGCTTCCAATCCCCAGGGAAATGCCGAGTGTTCAAACACCATCCCTTAAGCCTCCGAAATCTTGGCGTGAGGGGGTCCGGCATGTGGTAAAGAGACTTCTCAAGCCAGTTGCAATGCTTTCATGCTTTAATACCTCTCCACCCAAGCTTCAAAACCACCACAAAAATGAGAAACAATGTGAAAACTCGTGAGAAACCAAGCAGAAATCGCAGCTGACCTTCCCGTCCAGGCACGCACACAAGTGGCCAAGCTGCCACGGGGCTGCGTCAGCGCAAAGAAAAGTTTGCTCTCCATTAACTGACTCATAAGTTGGAAATCCACGAGCCATCACAAGAGTCTTGACGCATTTCTTGAGCTGATGGTCAGAACATTAGATTCTGCTACACACGGGGCTAAGGGGAAGCTTCTAAATTTTGCTTGGAAATGGGTGTTTTCTACAAGCGTGGAAAAGAAGCGCCCTGGTCTTCTTTCCTTTGAGAAAAGCCCAACCACACACCCAAGCTCTACAAGATGCTTCCCAGGCCTGCCAATGACACTCCAAAGAGCCCTGGGGTATGTTCACGCCCTGCGGTGCCCCGGTGGGAAGAGATACATGAGCTACCTCTGGAAAAAAAGAGAATAAAACATCTAACTGGGCTTTTAACATCCAGTTCAGCATCTTGAGATGCCCAACAGCCACCACACAACAGAACGCTGCTCTAAGTGCCCCAGAAACCTCAAGTTGATGCCCATGTGAGGCAGGCATGCCCCAGGACCCCTTCCGGCTCTCTCTCAATTTTACACTTTTTGGGTTGTTTTTTTTTAAGTGTTAGACACCATGACAGAAAACCCCAACTGCAAAGTTAGAGAGAAGGAAATCTGCTCTCCAAGTGGGTGTGGGAGGTCAAATTCATTTCCATCTACAGCTGAATTTCCCCCAGTTTTATGGTTGTGTGGCTCTCCTTTCAAGCACTGCCTCAAGCATTTGGACACCCAAATATTACTAAACCAAAAAATCCAAACCCTATAGAGGTAGCTCTGCAAACTGGCTCCATAAATGTCGGAAAGATATTCCTGGGAACTCGCTCTATCCAGAGACAAACATGCATCCGGCAAACAGGACGGAGCCCAAGTCGCTATGCTACGCAGCAAAAATAAAAATAAGAAACCTCTTTCCCAGTCAACAGCCTTTCAAATCCAATTAAAAAAACCTCATGGTCTTGTGGATGTGACCTGAACTGGCAAGTCTGGCAACGCTCAGAATAAAACACCACGAGGACTGCCGCTGTCGGGAATTTTGCCATTGAAAAAAAAAACAACCAAAAACAACCAACCCAAAAAAACACAACAAACAACAAGCCAACAAACCCCCAACCCCACCACTTTAAGAGCTTTGTCATCTTCCCGTCTGTTAGAACCGCGATACTGGTTGTTTGCATAAGCTTCTGGCACGGACCCAGCTCTCCGCCGTGTAAACACAGCCACGGAACATCAGGCTTTTCAGAAGTTGTTTCTTCTGTGGCTTTTCAGGCGGTGGGAGATGGAGAAAGACTATCTTCAAGGAATCCTACGTTAGTCTGCTTTATAGAAACCAGCTCCAACTAGCAGCCAAGTTGTCTCACTTTCCAACCCTGACTCAAACGTTTACCGATCTCGTTGGAAACCCATCGCCTGGTGTTCTGACAACGGGGGGTGTTGAAATTAGAGATGCACGGGTCTTTCTAAAGGGGAGTTGCAGGGATGGATTCCCAGAGCTTGCTTCGTGGTGGTGCTCCAGAGATTTGCCTGGCCGCTCTCCCAAACACCGTGTGGCCTCCGGGCCATCACCAAACTGCATTAACGGTTCTCCAAGGCAGATGGGACTAAACCAGAGGAGCAGATCCAAATATCCTTCAAGGGGCTATGAAATCCAACCCAAATAACTCAATTGAAGCTTCAGACTTGTCCATATTTCCTCTTACAGGAAGAGGAGAAACTCCGCCTTCCAACACCTCCAAAAGTGGAATACTTTAACATGGAGGTCTGTCCGCCACAGGCATCCAACCCAATATGTTAGAGATTTAACATCTGAAGAAAATCAACGACGTCGCTAAGGATCTGAACTAGGATGCAGGAGGCTTGGAGTCGGTTCCATACAGGGCTAACAGGGCTACCCAGGGCTAACATGGCAGTTTGCAAACAGCCTACGCCCACATCAAGCCCAATTCTGGAACAGAGATACTCTTCTATCGCAAACAGCCCAATCCCAACCACCACTAAGTGGGTAAACAGAGAGATCTATTCTTCAGATGCAGCTGAGACAGGACACAGATTTGGAACCCTGACAGCTTTTTGTCATGTGGGCATGTTCAGGCTCAGATCTGAAGACAACAGCTTTTGGCCCATCCATAAATCCCACCCGAAACTCACGAGCACGAGTAAGCTCCGTGTACTCCAAGTGGCAGACTCTTACCCAACGCAAGAAACCTCTGATGACTTGCCCACCCATCCCTTTTAACGCTTCATAACAAGTAGGCTTCGCAGTTTTGAAGCCACCGGGTTTGCAAGGAAGGAATCCATGCTGTGAGCCCTGTCGAACGTTTCCGTTTGCAGCACGGGTGAAATGAAGCAGCCGGGTGACACCTGCCAACCTGTAACCGAGCACAGAGCTCTAATTCCCTTCAGACAGCGCACACGTGTCTGCCTGAGGACTGTCTGAAGAGCACAAGATGATTATTGTCAAGGCTTCACACCGACAACATTTTATCAACCACCACCCATTCTGGACGCTCTCTGGTTTAATCATTCTGAATATCCATCTATATACACAATTTGGTTTAAGGTTCATCAGAGCAGGTCTGAAACCAAAACGCATCTCCAGGGTCACAGCCTCATGTTTCTAACACACCTGGAACGACGATCAAGCCAAGCATCTCCCAAGCTACACCTTGGAAGGCTTCGCTGGAGTTGTGCCCAGTGCCGTCAGTCGCAGCTACACCTTTTATACAAGGGTTGTGCAACTGGTGGTATTGAAGGAACTGGGAGGCTGCTCTTGGAGTGGTTGGTGTGGTGCGTGGTGCTTTACAGGAACAGCAGGATGGGTCCTGACCCGGGAAGTTTCGTAATTAGAGTCCTGTATTGTCTCTTAAGACTAAAGGAAGCTACGGAAGACTGTTGGGCAATCTGCTTGGCACTGGTTGCAGCCTGGCAGGCAAGCAGAATGAGGAAGATGAGATGCCTTCAAAAGGATTTGCAGAACCTTTGCCCCAAGCTTGAGAGGCAGCAACAAGAAAGGCTAAAAAGAGGCCAGAAGGGAATAAAGAAAATCTCCAAAGAAGGGAGAAGCTCTGAGAGAAGTTGGGGGAGCAACACAGGGCAGAGGATGGTGACAGATGGCGATAACAATCAAAGCTGCCAGAAGAAAAGTGTGACCACAGAGTCCTGGAGGGCAGGAACAGACTCCTGATTAAAACCAGTTTCCAAGCGGAGGAAAGAGTAGCCGAGCAAGGCAGAGTCTAGAAAAGGAATCAGTGGAGAGGAAACCCAAGCAGCAGTGAGGAACAGCATCTTCAGTGAGCCTGGAGGTGCAGAAAGGGCAAGACACCACGTGGAAACTCAGGAGGGGCTCAAGGGCAGCAAACGAAGCGTTTACAATGAAATCGAAGAACGTGTGTTCTGGGGAGAGAGCCAAGGGGGGAGCGAGAAGACCCAAGTAACAGGGAAGAAAAGAGTTAGCGTTTTATGAGTTTTCTCTTGGAAAAATTTCGTGAAGAAAGGGCAGCTGGGGCCGGAGAGGGAGAGCGTGGGGAGCCAGAGCAGCTCATCTGCAGCAAGATCTCAGAGCTCTGCCAGCAGCGTCGCGGCGGCCGCGCTCGAACGCGTCCCGTGAACAACGGGCGAAACACGCTCACCTCCGAGGTCACCGTTCCTGGGAGGGAAACCAAGACCCTTTGCGCTCCAGCATCGAGGTGGATGCTAAACAATGAGCTTTGCTTCCTACCATGAGGAGCCAATATGGAAAAGCAGGTGGAAAGTGGTTTCTGATTTCAAGTCAGGAGACTTCTCATCATGCCAACTGTACAAATGACATCATTTCTCAGCAAATTGGCTGGAATTGATGCACAGAAATGCCCGGTTTAGTCGTTAGACCATTCTGCAGTGTGTTCTAGTTTGAAGGTAGGAGATGCTTCCAGCAACAGACACCACCAGACTCCTCACAAAGCGCAGTTTGCAGCGGGATCTCTTGGTATCCAATCCTATCAATGCAATAAATCCACGGTTCGGGGAGAACTCCACAAGGTTCTTGCTGCTATTCTCATTTCCTGGAGACCAAACGTCTCTGTCACCAAGAAATGTGTGCGCAGCCCTGGCTGGGATTGGTACATGGACCTGGGTTAAATAACCCAGCAAGTACAAAAAAAAAAAAAGGTAATTAAAAATTAAGCAGCCCTGCTTTAAAGCACAAGAAGCTCAAATAACCACCTACAAATAATCCCGCTACTTTTATTGCGAAGAAAAACATTTTTAAAGGTATGAAGCCCTTCCATTTATGTACGTACAGCAGAGATCAAATTTATGTTTCTCTCGCAACTATTAATTCTAAACCAGCGGAGGCATCCAGGATCCTCACAGCACTTGAGAAACCCAGAAATATTTATGATCAAGCACTGGGCCTCTTAATATCTGAAAGGAGTACTGGGGGGAAAGACCGGAGACCGCACTTGAAAAAGATTTACTTCCCTCTCACTGGGAATTCAGTGTCTGAACCGGGAACAAATTCTGAAGTGACATAATATTCCATAAAAGAAAAATATGGCACAAATATTTTGTTTGTACATAAAAATCATAGTTTTAATTAAAAGGAAAAACATATAGAGGCTTTATCAGGGTTTCTGGCAAGAAATAAGCGATAGGTTCAGTGTTATACAACCAGAAACTACTGGAATATTTTTTTTTTTTACTTCATTTTTATCTACCCCGCGACACGTTTCACAAACAGAAGCATCTTTTATTCTGCTTTTACTCAAAAGAATAAAATGGATAATCATATTCATTAAGTAGGTTTTTAATTGTGTCACTCCAGATCGGTCCCCTCAAGGTCACTGCCCTGAGTCCCTTACAGTGACAAGTTACCTCGCAGAAGAAATTCAGCCCAGAGCCCTCATAGCTTGGCTCGCTCTCCAAGTTTTGGCTTTTGCCTTCATCCAGTTTTGGTTTGCATCCATTGCAATTCCAACTCGTTTCTCTTGGAACCAAACTCAATGACTCAAACGCGACGCGGTCCAAGGCATCAACTTCTGCCTGGTTTTTGGTGGAAACCATCACACGACATTTTCCCTTCTTTGGCCTTTTGCACGATTCCCACCCGCAAGTGTGAAATGAGCTGAGCTCCTTAGGATGGGTCATGCTCTATTTAGACCCATTATTTGCTCTAGTTGGGTGAAATCCTTTCTGAAGCTAAAAGCAGCGCGCGGTCCGGGCACCACTGAAAATCGACCAAAGCTCTCAGAGGTGCCTCTGTGTCTCATCAAAAGCCACTGCTGCTCGTGGAGAGCACCGCATCGAGCAGGCACATGCATCCTGCCCCGTCCCATCGCTCCACATTCCCTTTATTGCCCAGTAGAGCTAAAGCCTCATCAGCCCATTGCACAATTCCCTGCAAAACCACCGTACTTCTGTCGTCTCAGTTCACTTTGGCCGTTCCGATGGCCGCCATCACCACCAGCATCTCCTGAAAAGGTGGGAGGCCACACGCGTTGCCCATGGCCATGCAAAGCAGCAACCCCAGCAGCAAAACTCCACACTTGAAACCACAAAGAGATGGACCAGCCCTCTGTGTTCTGTGCCAATATATCTTGACTATACGTCCCGATACTCCAACCAGCGAGTCAAAGCGTATTCAAGAGAAGCTGCGTCACCCCATCGTTATTTTGGAGCAGGACTTTCCATGCCCTACTGTGCCCCTTGCAGCAAAGCTCAGCAGGGATCTGCTGTCTGATCCCACCGAGCAGGACCAAGTTACAGAAGTCTGAAGATGACTCACGTCACACACGTCGGAGTCTGGGCTTCTGGATTTTATTTTTACTTCAGCAAAAATATTCCGCTTGCCCTGGAGCAAACCGATTAGTCACGCTGGCTTCTGGGAATGGTCAGAGTCCAAAAGGGATCAAGAGTTATATGTGGTTTCCTTTTTTTTGATTTGATTATTATTCATCAGGAGTGAAATTCTTTCCTCTGCAGAAGCCCTATCTATCATGCAGCCCTTACACGGAATATAGGTCACCTAATTTCACCTCTGAAGAAACAAACATTTGCTGAGAAAAATCCCTTTCAGATTCTTGAGAAACTTTTTGGAGGAGAAGAAACATTTGCTCCTCAACCCCGGACCCAGCTCCCTCTCATTTGGTGAGACACTGGAACAGGAAAGCTGTGGATGCCCCCTCCCTGGAAGTGCTCAAGGCCAGGTTGGGCAGGTCCTTCAGCAACCTGGTCCAGTGGAAGGTGTCCTTGCTCATGGCAGGGGGGTTGGAATGAGATGATCTTTAAGGTCTCTTCCGACTGAAGCCATTCTAGGATTCATTTTAAGTCAGAAATGCTTGAGTTAAAGCGTGCAGTCTCCATCCTTCCAGAAGAGATGTATCCAGGGAAACCAGAAACTATCCAAACCAGCAAGTCATATTAGCAGAGAGGTAGAATAAGACCCAGGCAATGATTAAGGGCTTTAGTAGGACCCTTGGGACGCTCCGCACGCACATATTATTTGTTGTGTTTATTGCAAGAGCGCTCTGGGATTCACCAAAGATAAAACCATCTGCTGGATCTTACAGCTATAACTCAGCTAGAACGTGAAGCTCGAAGCAAACACGTGCAGTCCTTGGGATGCTCTGAGGTTACTAATCCCTCCAAGAGCGGACGGCACTCCCCACAACCTCCCTGAGCAAAGGCTCTCCAAGTTTCCTTCCAAACACAGAGGAGACCCGTCTCTCAGCTCTGCTCCTCCACACGCAGAACGGGCTTTTAAGCACTAGACACAGCAAAAAAAAAAAAAAAAAAAGAAGATGCTTTTCTCATCCTTTCACAGAACAACGTGTCCTAGGGGAGAGGGGCGGGGTGTTCTGATTAATCAGCGAAGTTAAAAGAAGATAAATTCAACTCTAACCCACTTCCAGCCATGGGTGCTTGTAGGGATCCTCCCTCCACACTGCTCATCCCTCTAAAGACCCTTCCCATTTCCTCTCCATCCAGGTGGGCAGTAAATCACTCGCCACCAGAAGGTCAGCAGATCCCACTTAACCATTTCCCAGCAGAGGCCGCGGCTACGACCGGGACAGGATGTTTCACGCGAACACCGACAGCTTTTTGCAGGGTTTTACGGTGCAAGAATCGCCGTTTAAGAAAAACGTCATTAAAACCGATGCCGTTTTGTACAAATGACTTTCCCTGGGATGTAAAGAATGTGAAAAGTTTTCACAGTTTTAGTTGGACCGCAAGTACCTTTGCATTAGAAATATAAATAGCAACTTAATCTGAGCCAGACCTTCTCCCAAGGAGAGAGAATCCTTCAGACTTGCTCCAACCCATTCAGATTTTATCTGACTTGCTGCTAATCCGGCGAACTTCTGAGCTACCAGCAACAGCGAGACAAAAATCACCGTGGGAAAACAACAACTTGCTTTAAAACCTCTTTGCTCGGAGTCACTCTCCTCAGACACAACACCCATTTGCCAGATCGAGGGCGTTTATCACTTCCCATGGCCCTTCTTCTGATGGGGTAGCAGGGAAACGTGGCTGGTGAAACTGGGAAAACGTGAATTTGTCACTAGGAGAGGAAGAAGAGTTGCATCTTTGCTACATCTGCTCCTCAGCACCCCACGAGTCCCGCTCAGAACAGGACATGCCGGTGGTTCTGCAACTGCAGCCGAGCTTTCCATTGCTTACCCCACCTGAATCCATTCCCTCCCAGTTTGCTTTGTTTAACCCTGGCTGAAACTCCCTATTTCCCAGTGCCAGGCAGTAGCTGGAACTAAAGACCAGAGTTGTCTCCAGTTTCAAGGCAGAGTCAGAGCACAGAGAGGCCAAGTGACTTGCACAGAGGCAGCGTTTTGCAAGCTGATCGCTTGGTGAATTATATTTATCTTATAGTCATGCTGAGCTGCAATCATCTGGGCTACAAAATAAACTAGACTAAAATATTTCACCAGATTTACAGATTTTATTAAGTTTTCCCTACTAACATGTTTTAAGGCCAAGACAGACGCAATAATACCGTAGAATACAAAATCCAGCTCTTACTTTCCCTAAGACATAATGAACATTAATCCCAGCGTGGTGGGGGTTGGAAGGGAGCTCTGGGGATCATCTGGTGCCACCCCCCTGCTCCAGCAGGGTCACCCAGAGCAGGGGGCCCAGCAGCGCAGGGTCCAGGCGCCTTTGGAATCTCTCCAGAGAAGGAGACTCCCCAAGCNGGGACAGAGCAGAGGGGGAGGAGAACCTGCCTTGATCTGCTGCCCACACTCTTCTTAAAGTTCACTACAACACTACTGATCTTAGACGTGTGTCCCAAACCGCTCTAGACCCCTTTGAAGCATGCAGCCATGACACACCAGACAATAAGACACGTGAAAATTGTGAAGATTAGTAAAAAACAAACAAACCCCAAACCAAAAAAAAAAATATCAACCAAGGATTTTGCATGGACTCATTGAATGCAGAAAACCTTATTTCCAAAGCAGGCATTCTGTCGTCAAGCAGACACAGAATCCCATGGACTCAATGATCTTAAAAGTGTTTTCCAACTGAAACGATTCTATGGATTTCATCTGCAAAGACTCAGAGATTACCACTTGGCTTGAGAGACACGGTCCAGGGTAGGATACTTAGTTTACAGTGTGGGACGCGGGAAGAAAGTAAGAAGGAAAACACTGTAATGAATTCTGAGAGGAAAAGACGTGCAGAATTTACTGTCTTGATCTGTTTTAAAGCATTTCCAGAAGTCCGCCTTTTTTTTTTTTCCATATTGAACTATATATCTAATCAGAGTAGCTTTTAGTTGTAGCAGCAAATAGATAAATATTTCAAAAGAAATAAACCAGCAAATCAGGCTTAAAAAAAAAAAAAAGCCTCAGCTAGACTTGCTAAGCCTGCACACGTTTGCACTTCGCAGCAAGGGTGAGGAGCACAAAGGTCCTTTGATTCCACAACTCCCCCAAAACACAAACACAGACCCCCCCTCCCTCCCCCCCTCTGGGCAAGGCTCCAGCTGGAAACAGAGAGAAGCCATTAAGACCAAACAAACAAATAAAACCCCAAAACAAAACAAAACCAACCAGCAAACTGCCAAAACCATCCCAACTCCCCCACACCGCCTGTTCCCTTCAGGAACAAGCTCGCAGATCCTGCTGCCTGATAGGAAGAGGTCCAAGCCCCTCCAGTCCATTTGGGAGGAGTAGGTGGGGTGAGGAGAGCACTGGATGGGGTAAGAGACACAGCCCAGGTGGCCCCTGGGCAAACCCCGTGGAGCACCATCCCAAGAGCATGAGGCTCGCTCCCACCTTCCTCCTCCTCAGGTCCTGACCACGGGGTCTTCCACCTGCCACGTGGGTGGCAGGGCTTGGTGGTCTGCAGCAAAGCTCTGGAAGACCCTCACCTTGAAGGTCGGTACCTCCACGTTTCCTTGCGTTTGCCTCCAGGCAAAGGGATCCCCTGGGATTCTCCTGGTTCCCTCTCCCAGATTCCTCTCCAGGAACAGGGCAGTGACGCACCCTTGCCTTCGGCTGTCGAGCCCACGGCAGCGTGGAGGCTACGTTCGCTATTTATTACGGCATCTCTCTTCCTGGTTCCCCACTTGTTCGCCAAACAAGGTCTACGCAGCCAGTTGACGTAAGCGGTGGGTGATGCGGAAGCCAGCTCCGGCCCCTGGGATCGCTCCGTCCTGCCTACTCCTCCTTGCTGCAGAGAAGTGGCTGCGGCCACTGGCAAGAGCCGGGACCTCCAGCTACATCTGCCGGAAGATACAGCATTTCTGTGTGGTCTTCAGAGGGAGCCCAAGGTTGCTGACAACATCTCCACTCCCCCACTTCCCACCCCAGTCAAGCCTGCTCCAGCTCGCAGTGGAGACCATCCTGAACTCTAACTAATCTATCAAATCTAGAGCGCGGTCATTAACCGCGTCATCGTACAAACGCTCCCTGGCAGTCGGGCCCTTTCCTGTCAAGTACATGCCTAAAGTCTACAGAGGAAGACCACGGCACCGAGAGATGAAGTCCACAGTCCCTTCTCCTAGAATGACACGTCCAGGAGACGTGAGAAGAGAGGAGGAAAAGCAACCCAGGTTAATGCACCTTGCTGCTTTTCTTCTGAGCTCTTCTAACATGGAGCCCCTGGGACGCTCAACGCTGTTCTGAGAGCAACACCGGCCTGAAACACCTCGATGTCCGATCAAAAGATAGGTCAGGAAACAGAAGCCAACAGCAGCCTTTGATGCTTTACCTGGTCATTTGTCAGGAAACACATACTCTGGTTGAAATTTGGAAGTCTACACACCACCCCCTGACTTTTCCTGCCCTTTCTCATCCTAAAAAGCCTAATCAAATATATTGTCCTTGAAGGTCAAATATCACTAGGAGGAGAAGGGCCATTTCTAACCCCAGGGAGCTGGTCATGAAGAGCAATTCCTGCCTGCTGAGGAAGATAGTGTGAAGGTGAACCTCAGCCTCCCTTTGAGATCAGCCCCAGCCTCATTTCCGTAATTTGGCATCACTTCCAAATTCCTCTTCACCTGCAGGGATTGCTTCCCCACACCTGGATGTTCAGAGGTGTATCCTTCTCTGGAGAGATTCCAAACCCTCCTGGACAACGTGATCCTGGGCACCCTGCTGGAGCAGGGAGGTTGGACCAGATGGTCTCCTGAGGTCCCTTCCAACCCCTGCCATGGCTGAGATTCTAAGATTTTATATGCTTAATGACGTGGTTGAGTGGTGAATTTGGCAGTGCTGGGTTAATCATCGAGTCCGAGCATCTTCAAGATCTTTTCCAACCTAAACAATTTCATGATTCTCCAGTTCTATTCTCCTCAGCATCTCCAGCCATCTGTCTCTCCTACCTGGGGTTCCTACAGAGCACTGGGACCTACTGAAGTCCCCCTGCCCCAGCTCTACTTCTTGCCCCTTGAGAACTGCCTCCTGGACAAGGAAAGGAGAGCCTGTGCTCCATGCCAACCTCCACCCAAACATCTGATCCCGTGTGATGGGAGCTCCCATCCCACCACAGCCCCGCAGGGGTTGGCGACGCCTTTGGATGGACACACAAGACGAACAGCCAGGGCGATTACTCCCACTAAAGCTAAAAAAAGGAAAGGTTGGGGATTTTATTTTACTTTTTTTCCTTCCCCTTCTCACTAAATTGCTCCACAGATCAGTAACCACAAAGCAAACAATTGCCATCTGCAAAGACAGTGTTCTCCTTGCAGGAAGGAGAGGGGGTGTGGAAGGCGCTCTCAGGAGAGGGCTCAGCTGCCGAGCAGGATGTTCTGAGGAAAGACAATTAAATCAGAGCTGCTTAAAAGAAGGCAGGTGTTTTTTCCTCTTCTTTATATTTTTTTTTTAATTTTTTTTTTGCTTTGCATGCACCAGTGTTTGTTACTGGGGACAGTCCTGGCGTGCCCCAGGTGCTGGAAAGCACCTGCTCTAGTGGGACAGGGCAAGGGGGTGGGAACTAGATCATCTTCAAGGTCCCTTCCAACCCAAACCATTCTTGGATTTTAAAGGTGAAGAACATGCCCAGGGGCTACAAAGCAAGACTGAAAATAGGACTCCACAAGTCCAGTTTCCACCTTCTGGCTGCAATTAGAAGAGGATTTTCCCTGCAAAAGCAATTCCCCTTCTACTCCCCCCCTGCAGATGCACAAAGGTAAGGGAAGCCCATCCAGCAGAGGATCTCCTGGCTCATCCCGACTCATTACTACGCAGCTCATTCCGCGTTGCTCAGCTGTTAAAAGTTAATGACAGCCCAGAAGACACCAGGAAATACCCCATTTTCACAAGTGTGGAGAAGACTCATTGTTCAGAGACAAGCTGTAATCTTCGCTACATCATCATCATCATCTTACCTCTACCTTTTCCCCTACCAATTCAAATTAGGCTTAATGTTCTCAGAGCAATAAAGAGCAGGAAATTAGAAGTTTCAGAGCAATTCTCAGATGCTTCGAATCCCCGGGTCAAAAGCTTACTTGCCCCTCATGTGAGTTAAAGTTTGAGAGCTTGACCACAGGGATTTTTCCTTTTTCACTTAAACAAAGGTAGCTGAAATCCTGCAAGGCCTTCAGCAGAAATTTCGTTTAATTTAACACACGGCCACCGCAGCATAAATGCATTAAAGACATTAACAGTGCGGCGAATTTAATCCAAATCTACGTTATAGTAGGGCCAGATGTTTGCTCTGACAATGAGCTCAGAGGAACTTATACATTCATTTGCACCAGCTGGAAATTTGGCAGGATGGAAGGGGAACATCTGAGTTTCGCAGCGTACCGTAAAGATGTGCTAAAACGAGACGATCCGCAGTAGAAAAGTCCTTTCCTTTCAGGCATCACCTCAAATCCAGATTAAAACCATAATTTGTTCAGTCACAGGACTGGCTTCAGTGGCCACTTGCCCCACGGACAGTTATCGCCCATCCCCAAGACTCACAGAATCGTTTTGGTCGGAAAAGACCTTGAAGATAGATCATGGAGTCCAACTGTTCCCCCAACACTGTCAACCCCACCATGTCCCTCAGCACCTCATCTACATGACTTTTAAATCCCCCCAGGGATGGCGACTCCACCCCCTCCCTGAGCAGCCTGTTCCACAACGATCGTCGCAAGATCCTTCGTCACAATATGTAAAGCAGGAGTGAGCCCAGTTCCGGCAGGTTCATCTCTTTTAAGATCTCCCACTCTTATCATCAGCCTTTGTACCAACAGTCCAAGGACCACTATGGAAAAGTTATAAACCTACACTTGATTTTTGTATTTGTGTCTGAAATGTGAAGAGATAACAGCCCAGGCACTTTTTTATTCTCCCACCTACATACCATTCATTCTCCACTCAAAGTTCCACAATATTTTCAAAAAAATACTGAATTACTCTTATAACCAAGACACTCATGCACAAAGGAGATGACTGGCATCTGTGAAAACATCGTTTCCAATTAATTCCAGTGGAAAAAGAAACCCCTCGTCCAAAGCAAACCTGAAAGCAACCCTAAAAGCGACACAGGAGAATGATTGACGTTACGCATTGATTGACAACAGTATTGTCTGGTACCCAGTATATTTTTGTTGAGCAGGATTTCTAATAATGCTCCTACCATCGAGTTCAGAAGTTTGTACTTTACTCATAATGGTTCCCTACGTATATAAAAAGAATAATTTGTGGAGCAGGCTTCGCTTACCAGATGATTAAACCCAACTTGAGCACCAACAAGAGATTCATTTTTTTTTCTTCCTAATTCTTCCTGTTCTACACCCAACAATCCACCCTCAAAATCTATTTGCAAGGAGCTTGTGCGTATGAGGAGGAAGCGGAGATTTCAAGCTGTATTTAGGTGCCGTGCCACAGGGTTTGGTCCATCTTGCTCAGAGTCCTGCAGCTGAAACTTTGAGCTGGACACCACGGCAGCTTTCCTCACTAATTTTGGGTAACTTGGAAAAAAACCATCACAAACAACCCCACTGCATTTTTGTGCCCATGAATAGATTTCTGAGATGCCATCGAACTGTTTTGTGAAGAGTATGGAGATCAAAGATTCATTTGGTCAACTGCTGAGCTAGTCACAACATCTGCCGGGTTGTTATTCTTGAGACATACTTGGGAAGGCAGCACAAGCATCTTAGCTGGAAGAAGAGAGTAGCAGCGCATCTCCTTACTTGGTTCTCCGCAAGATAATTTTACTTTTATTGCTCAAAACTATACATTTTTATTTGGACACAGCTTGTTAGGATGAGCAGACGGTGAAGAAAAACAAGCAGCAGCCCACGCCCTGAAAAAAAACCAACTCTTTTATCGCCAGCATTTTGACTGAAGCAACAGACAGACATTTTTTGGAGGTTAGAAAACCCATTTTACTTCTGAGCTTGTAAACTTCTACCCCTCTCTGGGAATCCAGGAAATTAGAAAATACTCTAAGAAAGAGATTTTCTGGGGAGCATTATCCAGCCTGGAAAGACGAAGAAGCTCCTCGCATTGCACGGATTTGGGACACGGGCGTTCCCTGGGCTCGGGATGTTCACAGCATCGCCGCCGGCTCCAACCCAAGTCATCCCAAGTCTCTTGCTCTCTGATGGGTTGCAGGGTTTGGAACACCCCAGTCCCCCGGCGCTCCACTCTGAGTTTATTTTGGTGCAAATCCACACGCACGCAAACCCAACGGGGCCGCGTGGCAAGAACCGAGAGCTGCCATCTGAAAGCACTCGATAGACAGGGTGGTCGCGCACGTGGCACGGTATAAATGTCGATAAAAAGCAGCACACATGAAAACTTTTAGATGCAAGCTTTATGAGGATGGGGAAGTAAACACTGGCAAAGCACAGGAGGTCCGCATCGAGAGCACGAGCCCTGACCCGACAGGGGTCTGAGGGGCTGTGTGGATCTGCTCAATAGCTTTGTGTTTTCTGCAGGATGGGTCCAGCGCTCCCTTGGAATTCGTCTTCGAGCCGTTAGCGCCGGCACACACGGTCGTAACCGCAGAAGGTTCAGCAGCATAAAGCTTTACAAGAAGCCTGGAGAAAAGACAGAGCCCTGCCTGTGCAAAGGATTAAGCAGAAGCGTAGGAAAGCGGAGCACAATTTACCATGAGTAGAATTTTTAACCTTCAAAGAACAGCTCGTGTGTCCTAGGGGCAAAAACCACCGTGACCACAAGTCTTCTAAATGTGAATTATTGTATGAGGTGGTCCCGTTACAAGCCATGGAGGTCTACCATGGGGTTAGAGCAGCAGACGTTTTATAGCTTTGCCATTGTTCAGGCAGTTGACTTCAGAAGAGAAAGAGATATCTCAGGAAAAGTCTACAAGAAAAAGATATTCTTATGCAGCCTATAAATACCATTGACCCGAACCGTGAGGTGCTTACGCTGGCAAATTTTCAAGGCACGATGTAAAGAAACCAGATCCCTCCGCACCAGATCGAATCCAGTCTTGGTGGGGAACATGTTAAATAAGACAAAACACGAGTCTGCGTCCAAACTTAGTCAGCTCAACCTAAACCATGAATTATTCATCTTAAAATCACCAATAAAGTATTTAAAAAAAAACCCACAAAACAACCACCCACATGGCTGACAGCATTCAAGTCACAGATCAGATAAAAAGACGACTGAAGAAATGAAGGACCAGTAACAGGAAGACCATGTATCAGACTTGATAATATTTTACTAGAAAAGTTTATGGACACTCTTAGATGCAAACAGAAAGCTTTTAAACAGAGGAGCTTTCCATTGAAAAGCTGTGGTTTTGGGGTTTTTTGTGTTGTTTTTTTTTTATCTTGTGGAAACATGTTAATATTTTAATTAAAAGATCATTGGAGAAATTTCACAGCAGGTTGAAGTGTTCTGTGGCAGCCTTTATTTACATTACTATTAATTATGATAGTTAAAAATCAGTATTTCAGTTTGACACCAACAAAACTAAAAATTGCCCCCTTTTCAGCAATATTCTCAAGACACACCACTCCACAAATTTCCTCAAGCACGCTGTTAGTCACCCCAGGTAGGACCTTTTTTCTATAAGATAGAGGAAATTTTCCAAGAAGAATTTTGTTTTCCAGCTGTTTGCAGCCATCATCTAATTATGGGCCAACACCACAGAATACCTGACTCCCAAGAGTTAAGGTCTCACCTAGGATCTTCTTTACAAGGATTTTTCTGGGTTTTTTTAAGCTTGGAGGATGCATTCAGCGTTATTAAAAATGAGAAATATGATTTGGAAAAGGTCCTGTTTCTAATCAAAGATAGAGGGGAGAAGGGATGCAATTTGGAAAGGATGCAGAGGAACCAAGAAAAAAAAAAAATGAAGAAGTGGCAGTGGCCTACTACTTTTATCTCTTTCCAGTCTGTTTTCACACTTTGTGCACTCTGAAAAAAGAACAAGGATTCTGTGCAAACAAAAAAAAAAAAGGAAAATAAAAGAGAAAGGTTTACTTCTGTAAAGTCAGATTAAATTTCCACAGTGGGAAGGCAGGGTGGGATGATGTCATCCCACCTCCTGCTTTCCATCAATTAGACACACTGAATGTGGATCACCAGTTACAGGGGAAAACCCAGAGCAGCCATGTATCACAGATAGGTCAAGGAGAGGAAATAAGCTAATTTCCTCTTCAAACACAAAGCATTATTATGAATATATATATTTATTAATTTTTTTTTGCGCATTCAGGTACCATTTTGCAAATCCTCATGAAGCGGTGATGAATCATCAAATCAGTATTTTCCAGGCAAGGATAAGAAGCCAAAATAAGAGCTTAAAATGCAAAGTCAAAACCTAAATTAATCCTCAAGGCTCCCTGATGGTTCATCCCACAAAACATATTCTTCCAGAGCTGGATCCATGCTCAGATACGCTCCGGATCCGAGAGTGAACTTCCTTAAGGAAACATGTTTCTTCCTTCCCTCCACCTTTTTCTGATTACAACCGGTCTGGATGAGTTGAGAGGCTGCAAGAGGATGCCGAGGTCTTTGCAAACATCTACCGTGTGGCATTTGCTGCCGGTGTTTAATTTCCTGGAGCCTGTGCTCTGCCTCTATCCAAAGCAGCCTCAAATTACTCGGAGGGAACAAGCACAGGAGTATTAAAACGCCTTACCCTGAGGCGAGCGTCCACGCGGGGCAAGCCCTGGGCTCGAGGTAGCCCCCTTTGCAAGGTGATTCACCGCAGAAGGAATTCGGTGTTTTTCCAAGCTCCGGGAACGGGTGATGGCACAGCCTGTTCGGTTGGAACGGCCCTGCTCCAACCCAACCCACATCAATGCAGCCCAACGAGGCCGCGTTTCGAGGGGTTACGAGAAATCGAGCTGGAGAGCCTTCGGGCAGCGTGTTTGGCAAGCACCCATCCCGAGAAAGGGCCACCAACACTGGCAACCCTCCCCAGGCGTTTCTGGCTGCCTCCAGGAGGGATCTCACCTAGCTGCGAGACCACCCGAGAGAACAGGAGGGATTTCGGCCACCGTCACATCGGAACCGCGGTCGTTTCGGGGGACACCTGCACTCAGGGGAAAGAAGCCACCAGGCACCTCTCCTTGCGGTGCTCCAGACAAGCACCGCGCAACCACAAGTAGTCCTGGACCCAGCTGCTCCCAGGCTGCCGAGCACATCTGGAAGCCCAGCCACCGGGAACAAAACAACTAAAACCAGCTGGATCAGGAAATTAAAGGGGAGGCGGGGGGAGATGGGGATCAAAATGCCACACTGGAGCTCTCCATCAGGCTCCGCTCAGCAGAAGGCAAATAAAAATCGAAATGATTTTGTTTGCTGCAATCCAGAGACAAAACACGTCTAACCTTATCCGAAGGGATCGTGACAAACCCGAAGCAGAGGCTGTGCCTTCCCAAGTAAACACCGAGGAGACCAAGAAAACAGAACCAGAGACAGTTCATCCAGGTCTTAGCTTTGCACAATTAAATCCGCGTGTGCGTTCACACAGAGGAGCTCGCAGAAATTTTAAGCAAATAGCAGCAAACCTCAAAGAGCAGGAGAAATCTTGCTGCGTCCCCAAAGTATGCGGCGGCGGGGACGTTGCAAAGATGCCAACTGGCAGGAAATGAGGAGGGAACGCAGTATTCCTAAGAAACCTCCTCATTTTTCCCCATTGATGATCTGAGCCAATCCAAAGGAGTGAGGAAGAGGGGGGAGCTCAAACCTTTCCCCAGAATCAGGGGGAAAGGGAAAGAAAACACTGTAATTTCAAAATGAGCAGACCACACAGTAAAAAAGAGAAATAAAAATAGCAACAGAAAAAGCAAACTTATTTTCCCTCAGTCTTTCCTTATTTAACTGTTTGTTCTAGACTAACCACGCAAGATGTACCCAATCCAGAGCTTGGATCAGCTTTCTGCCCACGGCCCATCGGTAGAGGGCTGCGGTCCTCGGCGCACGCTCCAAATCGACTGACACGAAACCTTCACCGGCTGTCTGGGGACCTCACAGCTGCCGAGGCCAAAACCAGGCAAGAGGATGAGAGGATGAGACATGTGTCAGGATGGCAAGGACAGCTGGGTGGTAACGAAGCCTCACCTTTTAGGAAAACCCTTGAAGACAAAAGAGAAATGCACTTTGTGCTCGTTGCAGAAATGAGATATCAGAAGTCAAGAAAGCTTCCAGAAAGCTTCCCTCCCCAGGCAGAAAAAAAATGACATGTGATGTTTTCTCAAAGGGAGCCCCTGGATGAGCTGCCAGGAGCCCTGTGATGTTTTAGGATAAGCCGTGGTCCTGGGAGTGATAAAGCCCAGGCTGATCCTGCAAGTCTTCTGCTCTTGCAGGACTGAGGGGAAAAACGTTTATTTAGCTCCTGTTTGCAAAGGAGGAGGTGTGACTAAATCAGCTGGAGCTGTGGTACCAGAGAGAACTAAACCCTTAGTAGAGATCAGAGTCTCCCAGAAGGTCCTAGAGAAAGGAACAAGAGGAGAAACACCAATCATCAGCCGAAACCTTTGAGAAGACTCACCTGGAGGACACACCAGAGAGAAAGGATGGGCAGATTTCTTCCAAAGCCACCAAGAATCAGCCGCCCCAGCAAATGTGCAGAACAACAGCTCTCAGGGCCAGCCTCCCTGGGCACAAGAGGTGGAGATGGCTAAAGCCAAAAAAACAAAGCTGCCCCTCAGCAACCGAAAGGCTGGTTTGGATCACAAACAGCTAGGCAGCTTGGTGGTTTTGTCAGCATTCCCCATTACCCACTGGAGGGGCCCCAACACGTTTGTGGTGACACCCAGCACTGGAGAAGGCCACCAGTACAGCAAGGCAGCACTGGTGGAGGTCAGAGACCTACTGGAAAGCACCAGCCTTCCCCACAGGGCGCTGTGGAGAGCTCAATCCAGAGGAGGACTTCTGCAGAACCCGTTTCACAAATGGATGTTGCTCAAAAGCCACAGCACGGCCAAAAGGCTCCAAACGACTTCCAGGGGGGCAGCAGCTGGTCCGTGCTGCTTGAGCTGAGAAGTAGTTGGAAAACAGCCTCAGGTCCAGGCACAACAGTTCCAGCTAAAGCAAGAGCAGCTCCAACAGCTTCCTCAGGGGAGTCTGGTCCTCACCCCAAGCAGTACAGCCCTGCACTCCAGGCCAGGCTTTTGCTGAGGTAGCTGCCGTGGCAGACGGCCGTTGCGCCTCCATCTGCACGTTGCCATCTCCTCAGGCTAATGCCACGAGCAGATCCACCAGCGCTGCTCACCGGCCGCACTGCTGACTCAGCTAGAGCAGCTTAACCTTCATCAGAGGGGCTTACAGTGAATTTGCACCGGGAGAGCACTAACCTGCCACCAACTAGTTGGGGACACCAGCACCTTAAACGCCCACTGGCGCTCCTGCGGTGAGCTTCCCTGCGCGCCCTGCTTCAACGCTCGCCTGGCTACCAAAGGCAAATTCTCCTCTGGAATTCCCTGCGTGTTTCCCCCTTGTCAAAAAAAATTAATCATAGTTTCAGAGCTGTAAAAATCATTTTAAAAAGAGACTGCAAGTTAATGCTGAAGTATTTATATTGCGTGTCACTGATTTCAGAGAGTGAGAAGGGAGAAAAAAACAACACCCCAGGATCTGGGTTGGGACGAGCCTCAGCAGGGGCTACCACAGTGCATCTGACCACAGGGGCTGATGATGGCACAGGCTGGAGGCACAGAAGGATTTTCCTCCTCCAAAGGGAGTTTTTGGCATTAACAGTTAGAAAAAAAAAGAAATCCTTTTTCCACTCCAGCATTTTAGGAGGAATAGTTCAAGCTAAAGCTCTGGACACAGGTCAAGCACTGGGCTGGATGCTGGTGAGTTCTAGGGGGGAACCTCCACCCCATTCCCAGCATTTCAGGGGCTTCCTGCAGGACCTCGAATTCCAATGTGGGGACCTCAGAGCTCCCCCATGCACCACACCCCTGCTGCAAGAGGGTGAAACGGCCCTGCCACAGAAGCAGCTGCAACAAAGAGCCTGCACAAACCTTCTGTAGCTCAACTAGGCCAACGAGCAGCACCAGCTCACGTGGCAATTCCATTCTGCAGGGTGAATAAGGCATCGGACATGATCCCAGCCTCTGAGTAAAGGCCACTGTCTCATTTCTAGCAGCTCTGCAAGTCACTGCCTTTGAGAAGTCACCCATCCCAGTTCACCCAGCTCCAGCTCCTGGGATCCTGAAGGAGAAGCTGGCTGCTTTCTCCATTTGCTCTTCGAGACTATCCAAGCAGGGCTCCCCAGAGAGCCCTCCAACGCTACCAGCAGGACAGGACATAAGCCAAGCAGCAACATCCTCTTGGAGCACCAGTACAATATTCCTCCTGCCTAAGCTGGCAGCAGCCACACGCACACCTGGAAAACCCAGCCACGGACGTGGCTTCCCCATCAAGGAGCTGAATCCATGTCCTGAGGGCTCCTCAGCCTTTGGCAGAGCCCCCAGCCTGTCTGCAGCCGGTGGGTTTGTCCACCTGCAGCATCCTTCTCATGGCTGCTGTAGGCAAACTGCAGTGGCCAAAAACACCAAGAAGAGGTGTGATGTGGTTTGAGAGGAGAAAAAAGCTCAAAGAATCCTTTCTGCAGGAACACAGATTTTAATGCATAGACTCCCCTTCGCTTCTCAGCTTACGTTCACGACTTCCCTTGACCCCTGCACACAATAGGCGATCTGAAAATTTCCCCAAGCCATCCATTTCCAGCTGCAAACCACCACTTCCTATCTCACTTAAAAGCTCAGAGCATTGCCAGCAATGTTTTGTCTTGATATTCTCCAAGACCAAAACATTTGTTGTGCTTTAGGAATATTTTAAGACTGAAAAACTACAGACACCAGATGGGACTGGCCAGAAGGATGTGTCCTTTGACAGCTGCAGCAGTTGTGGGACATCAGAGCTATAAGAAAAGTTCTGGAGAAATTTGGTGTTGGAAACCCTGAGCCATGAAGTGCTTTCTTCTGTGATTTCTACCTGCTCCTCCCTTCTTCTCATGTTGTAGGTCTCCTTCACCTCGTTTGCACTTTGCTTACACTCTGTTTCTTGTCCTGCCTAGGCCTCACACTCAGCATGACAGATCCCAGCCATGGCCTCCAGGCACTTCCGTGCCAGCGCTAAATAACGCTTTTAATAACGCGGAGATGATCCAAAGAGCCTTCAGAGGAAGCTGGAGCACTCCATCTCCTAAGTACTTTTCCCTCTCCAGTATCTAACTTGTACAGTACCAGAGTTCCCTGAAAACGTCTTCTTGAGATTCAGAGTGAAAGGCGAAAGACAGTTTTATTCTTAAGCTTCCAACGTCCACATGGAAAGCTCTTCTTGGCCAAAAAACCTTTGAGCTTATTCTTAGCTCAAAAGGGATTCAGATGCGTGGAAAGTCTGGAGGAAGTTGGACAAGCCTGCACCAGAAGCAGATCAAAACCAGAACTACCTCCCCAAAGCCCCTGCTCGCTAGCTCCACCGCTCCTCCCTCGCCCCAGTCCTCCTCCCAAAAATCTGGACAAATGAAATAGTCTTCCTAATCACCCCTGGGCTTCATAAATTTGCATCTTGCTTTGCTCATCTCTTTAATTTCATGAGCTCTATTTGGCTAGAGCTGAAGTCCTTTCTGGCCCAAATTAGGCACAACAGAAGTTCGTTCTTCTCACTTGAAGCCGCTCCTGCCAGGTCCAGCCCATCACCACGGTGTTTCTGCCCATGGCTTCTGCCCTCACCTGCAGAGATGAGCATGGGCACGGGCAAATACACAAGGATTAACACACTATATGGCCTATGGTCCTCTCCAACTACAGAAGGAACATTTTCTTGCCTACATCTGCTTACATGCCACCGCCCTGGGCCACTTGTCCAACAGGAGCTGCCAGAAGAGCTCAGCTCCGTGGTTTTACGGCAGGATGTTCACATCCACACGTGTAGCTGTGCTGCACGAACACCTTGGCACGTGGGAGCTGTCGAACTGGGCACATGTGTGCACCCACCCCGCTGCTCTACAGAGTAACTTCACAGTGAGAAATTAGCCCTTGGAAATCCCTTGGCTGGGTGGGAAGACTTTTCTCTGATGCGAATATTTAGCAAGCCCAGTGGTCAGTGCTCCCGTGGACAAGATGTGGTAAATTCATCTTCCCCCTTCTGCTCCAAGGAGGATCTGGTTGCCTCTTTTGGCTTTCCTTGCAACACCTTTGTTGCCCTGACGTCCTTTCCCAGACAGCGGCGCTTCCTCGTGTCGCGGCTCAGACCGCAAGACGTTAACGCGATGGAACCGCTTGCAAAGGTCAACGCGATTATTTGAGGCTCTCAAAACGTCTGGATTCCTTCAGGATTTCCCTTGACTTTTTCTCTCACTACAAAAAAAAGAGTGGAATGAAGGAAAGGGGGAGCAGCCAGCCCCAGCTCCAGGTGCAGCCCACTCCAAATCCTTCCCAGCCAGCTGAGCTCCCCTATGGGCATCTGCTAAAACCCCTCATAGAAGCAGGAGCGATCAGGTGGTCATGAGACATCGAACGGCTGTCAGGAAATTTCTCCACCGTGGTTTGAGGTTCTGTCTTTCGATATTATTTTCCTCAATCTCCCTTTTCTTTTCTTGAAAATAATCAGTTTGCTCAGATTCTTGTGGTGAAAAGCTTCCAGTAAGTTCCAGCGTGGAATCTAGGCAGAGGGACAGATTATCCGCCTGCAGTAGGACACCTCACTTAGAGCAGCCTAATAACATAAAAATGATATATTTTAAGTCCTGCTCCCTCAATAATACCTTTTAATATACTCAACTTATTTTAACATTATAAATAAAAGTGCTGGCACACACAGAGGTTTCTTTTGGAAGGGGGGAGCGGCGTGCTCTCCAGCTCCTTTAGCTTCTCCGAGGTTTGGTTGCCAACCTCAGAACTGGAACTCCAAGTTACTTTAATAAGCAAAATATTCCATTTTCCATGTATTGTTGCTCTTCAGAATGGATCCAGTTCTGGGAGTGACAATGAAAAGCTGCAGATTTCTTCAGAGCAGAAGGCAAACCTCATCAAAACCACATTAAGGATCGTTACGACGGGGCTCCGACCGTTGCTTGGGCACTCGGCTTCATCTTTCTCCAGGAGAAGAGGAATAGTTCAGACATGCTGTGTCTTATCTCCATCAGCTCCCAGGTCCCTCGTGCTGCTGAAGTCTCACCATGGTCACTCTCACCATGCTAGTCTCTGTGCAACGGAAGCCAAAAGATTATTTCAAGCCCACATCTCCCTGGTGCTCCAAGTCCCAAAAGTCTGGAAAGTTGCAAACCCAGACCCAAAACTTGGTACTTTGAGCTCATCTTTTCACGTAGGAGGTTGGAAAGAGCCCTGAAAAGATATTATCAGCGGTGGTTTCCACACTTTCATGAACAAAACTTTCTCTGCTTTTAGGTTTTAATGATTCCAGTGTAAATTGGAAGCTCCGGGGGATATTTCCACGCACACTAACACATTGCCTACATCTCTTGGATGCGGGTCTGTTACTGGAGGGATGGCTCATGTGCTGCTGACAGCACTAAGCACCTCATTCTCCAAGAAAGAAGAGCTGAAAGCCTTTTGCTGGAAAAAAGGGAGAAAAGAAATTTGGCAACTTCAAGCTGATTGGAGGGGGAACGAGGCAGTATCACCAGCACCCGCAGATGGCCGAGAACACAAATACCTACTTAGATCACGGTCCCAGAGGTACCAGCAACTCACTCTTGCCTTCAGCAGGCAGGATGGCTTCCTGGATAAATGGGTTTGTTGCTTCCAATGACTTCATCGTGAAGAAGGGTGGCCACTGGGCTCGGTGGGATTGCTGGCAGCCGCGCAGAGCCGCTCTCCAATATTCCCTGGCTCAATCACCTCGCCAAGCACCATTATCTCCACTTGCGCACGAAGCTCATCTTGCCGCTCTCCGTGGAGATTCCCCAGGCACCGGCTTCCATACGATAGGTTTTTCTTTTGCCAAAAAACACTGAACAACATTGACCTCCACGTTCTGGCATCACCGCTTCTCATGGAACACACGTCTGCTTTCACATCCAACTAGGATAACTGAGGTTGTTTTCGTTGTAATTCTGATACAGCTGCACGACTGCAGAGTTATAGATGGAGCTGCTACGGAGTCATTGACCTTGGTCCGCTGCTCCCCAGAACGATGATCGCAAGCAGACCAGCTGAAGAGTGGGTGTGGAACTGGCGTAGCTCGACCAAGGGGTCCCCACCCCATCAATTTCTCCTTTTCCCAAGGGTCCCATATTAATAAAAAAAGGGTGTGTCGACATTACGTCAAGAAACCAGAGCGGGATTCCAGTTGCGTAAAGCGGGTGAGCTGCTCTCAACTGTGTAAAGGCCCGGAGGTCTGATCCCAATGAGGGCAACGGAAAGACGCCCTGGGATGAAGCTCTTCCAGTATCTGCCCAGCAACGTCCTTTCAAACAAACCTGTTCAAGTATGGCCGCTCACATCATACCTTGTCACGCTCGTGCCCTTGCCCTCTCCTCACGCTCGTGCCCTTGCCCTCTCCTCACGCTCGTGCCCTTGCCCTCTCCAACTGGATCAGGCACCCAAAGGGGTCTTACAGAGCTCAGGTTCCAAGGTCCCGGATGCTGAGAGACAGAGCTTACCCACCACTGAAAGGGCTGAGCTCACGATCAGCATTCCTTGGTGTGACCATAACACAAAAGCTACTCATCATTTGTAGCGTCCACCCCTGGAGCTATAACCGGAGACTTTTGGAACGGACTCGCGGCAGCCGTGCGAATGGGTGCAGCTGCAAACCCTTGAAAGCTTCCCATCGGCACCGGTGACAGGCAGCTGCGGGCTGCTCTGCCGAAGCTGGATCCAAGCAGAAGTTTAGCAGGGAAGGTAAAGTCTGTCTCAGGAGAAGACGCTCAGATTTGGAACCATCGTTTTATTCCAGATCAGGAAAAATAAACAAACCCAAACTTAAAATCTTGAGCTTTCTGCAAAGAAGGAACAAAGTCCAGGGGGGGAATGGAAAGAAGTAGTAATAAAAAGTATTCTACATCTCAGGTCAACTGAAATGTTCTATTTCAGTTCACACCCCAGCTATCTGCTTGTATGTGTAGGAACTGGGTATCATCTTTTAATGAAGACTAAAATCAAGGCAGAACATCCCAAACCACTTCCATGATGTGTAACACCTTATTCTGAAAATACACCTCAAATCAAGAAGTCTCCCCTCATTTTTAGGCCCCCCCTCCTCTCACAGCCACACACAGAAACCAGCAGATTCAACTTCCCACTTCACACGAGTTCCAAGGGCTCTATCTCAGCCAGCCCTCCCTGCTAACAAATACATCCTGATCCTATCAATCCTTGCAAAACTTCTGGAATGGCTTTTGTTTATAAAGGCAAGACCTACAGCAGGACACTCAAAATATTTTATATAACGCTATGCTACAGTGCCTTCCTGACTGGCATGTTCCAAAACACTTGGAACAGATACGACGGGGATCAGAGCTCCCGAGTCTTCTCCTGTGGCTGGGAATTCACAAGCAAAGCCAGTAGTGATAAGAAGAAGAAGGCAGGATGGTGAAAAGTAGATATTCTCGTGAAAGGCACTGGAGTTGTCCAGAAACAAGAAAAATCTCCCTGTGGGAGCCATATCTCGTTTCATACGTACATCTGAACTTAATGCTTCACTGAAGTCTCTCTGCAGAAGCACCAAGTTCTACAGCAGAATAACCATTCACATCAAAGGCTGACCCCAGATGTCCTGGAAGAAGAAAGTCATCGCCAGAATTGCTCCCAAATTCCACTCTTCATTCATTCTTTGACCGCCCAAGCGCCTTCCCCAACAAAGATGCCAGTGGCTGCATTTCACCAACAGTAGTTTTAGAATATTCCCTTCTGAAGGGCCTTCCTTGTGTCTGTGACGCTCTTAGTAGCCAAGCATCTCCCACAGCAACTTCCCAGCTCAGAGCTGCCTGTTATTTTCACACTCAGCCTGATGAGCGGTTGTCCTCGCGAAGCCGTTAATAGTACTTAAAGCATCTCCACGCCTCAAAACTAAAGGCAGCTGCATCCAAAACTGCTGAGCGGAGGTGGCACGGGGCTAACCAGCTACCCACCAGTCAGCTGTGTTGCAAGGAAGGGTGAGGGGAATTGAGTCCTGCTAGTATCTCAGAGTTACCCATCTCACAAGCATGTTGCTTGCACTACACGTGCTAAGAAATGAGCCTGTGATGTCCAGCTGTTAGTTCCACGCACAACCACAAGCTCCTAAACTTTATAGGAATCCAGAGCAATGTTAAGAGTCAAGCTTGTGCCAGTCCATTAAACAGAAAATACCAAAGCACCAGAGGAAAACTCAGATAATGGAGGTGCACTTCCCAGAAGGTTCTTGTGCTGTTCTAGTTTCCCGTCGGCTGAGGGGGAAACGAAAACATCTCCTGCCGTGAGCATGCAGGGCACCCTGAAAGAATTCCAGGAGCAGTAATGGGCTCCAAACAGTTACTAAGGTCAAGCACAAGCCTTGGGCATTCAGATTCCACATATCACAAGCTCCGCTTTCCAACAAAGTAAGGCACCTCTGGCTGGTAAGCACCGTTAGATTCATCTCAGATCCTTCTAGGATGGAGATTCCTCCACCAGACCTACTGGGAACCCAGTAGGAGCAGCTCTCTGCTTCCAGACTGCCACACCACGACAAAACGGATGCTCTGACCCAGGAAAGTCACAGCAAGACTCAGACCATCCCATCGGCCCTGGCTCAGACAAGCTTAAGTGGGAAGCCGATGATTCCTGCCAGCGACAGTGCCAACGTCACCGGGAGGGAAGCCCAGAAAAGGCAGCTTTCTAAAAATTAAACTGGATGGGCTCACAACCAGCTATCTGACCACACATCTTTTGGTATATATCCCCCAGCTGCCACACAGTCTGTAAGATCACCGGCAACACACCAACATACCCGACCCACACACACTGCGCTGCTCAAAAAATAACGGCTGAAAAAAAACCTGCCTTTGGGAAAACACCTATAGAAATAAATTCAGATCTTGGGCTGAACTCAAGACCTAGAGATGCCCATCTCTTCTCGTTGACTGCTGAGGGTCTGAAGCTAAAGTGGGATGGAAGTGGGATTTTTATTCTCCTGGAGAGGGAACAGCCACCTGCTGAGTTTGCACACCCCAGGCTCCGCCCTGCACAGAGCCACCTACAATGTTTCTCCAAAAACACATTCCCCAAGCAAGCTGATAAGCAGGTTCCTCTTATCCAGGAGCACACCTGAAAGGGCAAGGGCAGACAGGGGACTTTAAACCTTCAGGAAGCAGGGAGAAGAAAGGACTTGCAAACCTGGCAGCCCATCCTCAGCTCTCTTTCACCATCAGCAAGGCGGTGAAGGCAGCGAGCACAAGGAACACGGAGGTGGACGAGAGAGGAGCAAACCGGAGGCAGCAGGCTGCGTCAGCACAGCACTTCACCTCAGCTAATTAGTTCTGTTAATCAGTATCCCTGATACAGCCAGAGAGCTTCCGGCACCCAGCTAGACCCCTGACCTTCCTTTTACCCTTGCCCAGCACCGCGGGTGTGTCTCAGGTGACAACAAACACAGAAAAATCATGAGATAAATCTACAGTCCGTGTTTCTACTTCTTTTCCTTCAACAGCTTCCCGAAGAATGTCAATTCCAGCCCAGGCTCAGAGGACAAACCCTTGCTCGACATCAGGATCCTAAACCACAACTTTAATCCTTGAGTCAGCAGCTGAGTCTCAGGATGTGTAACTCAGCTTTGCATAAAATGAAAACTTCCATGGAAAAAGCCCCCAGGTATTAAATTAAAAGACAGAAGACCAACTTCCACATAGAAGCATTTTTTCTTACTGGGAATCTTGGGTCCCGAGAAGCTCAAAGCTGCAGGTAAGATATAAAACCAGCTTCCTCATTTAGCACATCACCTTTGAAATGGTGACACCGAATGTCAGTAACTGGCCACAGTGGTGGGTAAGTGGTCCGCACTAGATCCCTCCCTTCCTCTTTGGGGCTGGAAAGTGCCAAGTTCAGGGTCAGTTGATGAAGCTCTGGCTCCACTTTTAAACCCATCAGCTTCCAGGAAGAAAGGCATACATGAACTAGGCTAAACTGAGTTAGAAAAGTGAGGGGGGAAAAAAAAAACCAACATAAAGAAATCTGACAACTGAGGAACCATAGTTCAACAGTCTGTGTCAGGGGAGAAACAAGAAAAACAATAATTAAAAAAAAAATAAGAAAATCACACTAGTGGTCTCTGAGCCCAGAATCTGATGAATTTATGAACCAACACCACCAGCACAACAGGTTAGAAGCCCTGACTTCACAAGCGATCAGCACCAGACTGTGGAGGGGAAATTACACCCTCCCCAGAATGTGCCCCGGTGTGCAGAGTGACATCACCAGGGCCTTTTTCCCTGGCTCAGACGACGAGTACGATAAGGAAAGATTTGCTCACGTGCACGTTAGAGATCTGAGCGCCTTCAAATTTGGCTACACTTCGGCACTTAAATCCACTCCAGACCTAGACGGCTCAAAGGGACAGCATTGTCGGAGACCTCCAGGAAAGAAGTGGAAAAAATCCCCCAAACTTTCCCAGTTAGAATGCAACCAGGGTCAAGGGCAGAGCACGTGTGCGTCAGGGTGTACATTTAGGGAAACAGATTTGGGCACGGATGTTGGAAGAGTTGTGGCCCCTCCAATCCCAGAGGGACCATCTCCTCCACCCTTATCATGGAGCAGGGAGGGAAATGGGGGGGCCTGTTATCTTTTACGCATGGGCCAGGAAAACCAAAGTCATATGTTTGTCCTTCCCAAGGCGGGACAATGTCTGCGGAGCAATGCCTAAAGCCGGCGCAGGATACATCCCTCCCGGCAGGGAAGGGCAAAGGGGGAAGTCGAGCGACTCAAAACGCGCAGCCGGCTCTGCCCTCTGCTCCTGGAACAGCACGAGCGGCCAGCGGCCACCACATAGGGCTTGTGGAAAAGTCACAATCTGCTGCCAATCTTCACTGGTTGGAGTTTCTCAAGGCTAAATTTAGTCCTTTTGGGGAGGAAAGCGGGGGGTGTCATAGGTTGTTACTAGTAGAAAAACATGTGATTTAATCATCAACAGCGTTTGATTCCACCGGGCCACGGCATCATGTGAGTCCTTGTAAGAGCCACGATTCCCTGGGTCTAACTTCCCAAGCATTTTGCAGCGTTGTTTTTCATATTTATTGCACACTGCACGACATGTCGAACAAAAAAAAAAAAAAAAAAAAAAAGGGACTTGCTGAAATCGAGACCCACAACGTCCCATCAGATCAGAGTAAACCAGCTTGGGATCGGGAAATACGCTCTGCTACACAAGGCGATTTAACCCATAAATCTGGTTTCACTGGCACAGCTGCTGTTTTGCAACCTCAGCCTAGACATCAATAAGGAAAGAGTTTGCTGGCTCTGCAAAAGCCGATCATGTGGCTCGGCTAATTAAAAACTGCCCTAGTCCATGATCACTAAATGTTGTAATCTCAGGCCTGCAAGTGATTAGATGGAGAAACACACACGCTCCCCCCTCCTCATTCCCACAGATCAGCAGCAGAAAAATCACACTCAATAGTCCCGATGCTCAATCCTTTTTATAAAGCATCAGGGCTTAGCTTCTGTCAGAGGTGAGGACGTGGGAGTTTTGACCGTTCCTTGGTTCCTCTTGCTGCTCCACGACCACATTTTCACCAGACCCAGGTGGAGGAGTCGGTGATGCCTTCAGCCCATGAGCTCTCTCAGTCAGACACTGGTCCCCTAGTCCACCAAACGCTTTGTACTTGAGCTGCATTGCAGCCAGGGTGCTGAGGTTAATATATCTTAAGCAGCACTAGAAAGGTGATTTAGGTGGAGGTGATACCATCAGCTACTGGAGGACAAATTCCAGCCTGGGCACTCAATCCTTGACAGGTACACGAAGACAGAGAAATTGATTTTCAATTCTCTTGAAACTTTGCACTCCCTCTTACGTTAATCTCAGGAGTACGCACACTCGGCAGAATGGGAAAAGTTAATTAAGGGCAGATGACAGATGATGGAAGGAGAAGAACAAGTAAGAGGGGACAGATAAGAGGCAGCATGTTGCTTGGAGGATGGAGAGGGGAGGTTGCATCATGAGCCCACAGCTTATGGGATTCTTCACCCTGAAAGCCTTAAGCCTACCCTGAGCTCAAAGCCCTGGTTCACAGAACAAATCGTAAAGGTAAAAATCTCCTTTCCCAAAACTGCTCGAATATGCCAGAGTTACCACCAGATCTCTTGCACTGCCTTCACCTACACGTAACAAGCAGCTCAGCCTCAGTTCACCACAGGAAGAGGCAAAATTCCTCCAAATTGTGACAGCAAATTAACAAACTCAAACCACATATGCTTGTTTATAAATCCCTTTGTTTATCTTAGAATCCAATTCTCTTAGTATTTTCACTCCTAACTATTTAGGTATTTGTTTAGTTGTGGGGTTTGGGTTTTTTTGAGTCTTGTTTAACTTCTCTCTCAGTGGTGACCTGAGGAGCTCATGGTCACAGCGTGACCAAGGTACTCAACAGCTGACAAACCGGTTTGTTGATTTTTCCATTTAACTGAGCATCAAATCTGTTGCATATTCTCAGAAGGAACAGTTAAGTCAACTTATCTCCTTGCTCTATACTCCTTTCCAATGACTTTAAAATTCACTATGGGGACACAAATATTTAAACACTAACCCTTTTCCATTTCTCCTGCCTCAGAATTCCTTATTTTGCTGCCTCCTTTATGAGATGAATTTACTAGAATAGAAGACAACATCTCAGGCAGAGGCACTCAGCCCATTTATATAATGGCAAGATATTTTCCATGTGTTTTGTATGCCTCTTAACACTTCTGTTTGCTTTTTTTGACCACTGTTGAGTACGGTGCCAAAGCCTACATTGAGCAACCACAAAGAAGTTTAAGTACTTCTTCTCGATTAATATAATAAACTTAGAACAGAAAAATTGTAGAAGCAGCTCCAATTATTTCTTCTACTGTGGCTTACTTGGCATATGTCAGTAAAGAATTCATCTCTCATTAGCTTCTTTCAGCTTCCTCCCAGCGCCCAAGCAGGCCTCATTTCCAGTGCCACGTCAAAGTTGAAAATAAGCCAACGCCGAAACCAGGTGGCCAAAAGGCTACTGCATTTTCCAGTCCTGCTGGTCCACTGATGGAAGCAGGACCAAGGAGGAAACAAATGGCCCAGTGAGAAGCACCATAAAATAGCACGTAGGGCACTTACCCAGGATTTGCTGGGTATGAAAAAAGGGAGTGAACACAATGGAAAGGACACTCTGCCTGCGCTCACCACTTCTGCATGATCAGTTTTCTACAGGTGAATCCTTGGGCTACAAGCCAGCACATTCACCAGCAAGATGTTGTGAATGCAGATAGACCAGCACTATTCTGAAGTTGTCCTTTCCTTCTAAGGAAGGGCTCAAGATCTTTCAAGTACTTCTGTGAAATCAAAGACCTGATCTCTTTGGACCAGCTCGTAAGGAGGCCAGTTAATCAACAAATGGAAATCCAGGTTCAAGTCACATACAGGAAGGTCAACCTTTATGAAGTTAGAGCACACCAGGAGAAAAGGCAGCGCTCAATCGTTTATACAGAGAGGAGCATCGGGAAAGGCAGAACTTGTGTATTAACACAAGCAGATTTCTACAAGTACAAACAGGTTTGCCCCAACGACGCCACTCCTTCTGATCCGTGAGCAACATGCCTGAAAAACTTCCTTCTATGTTACCCAGAAGCCCACTGATTTCCTAACAAGTGTTGATTGTTAATTAGAATTAACATTTTTTCAACTCTGGCATGTGATGTCCTCCATCGCCTGGTTGATGAAAAAAAAGTTTAATTTGACTTGGGATGTTTTGAGCGCAACTCTTGCCTCTTTTGGTGTACTACACAGAATAACGTCTTGATAATGACACTTCACCTGTGCCCAAAGTGGATTTACCTATGGGGGTGCTTCTACCAACTGCCAAGATCACTCCATCCAACGTGAGCGGCATGGCTAGACCGTTCTCAGACACACCGTTTAACATCACGCTTGTGTTTTCCTCTCGAAAGCCTGTTAAAGGCTACAGCTCTCATTTCAGTGCCAACGTGAGTGACGTTATTTCTTGGCAGGACACACGTACAGACTGGCACCAAGTCAATAATTAGCCTCCATCATAAGCACTCTGTACGTCAAGATTTCAACATGTCACTCACCGGCAGTTCGCAAAACTCCCAGAGCGTCTACTGAAAGACGCGTCGCCCTCGTGCCAAGATGCTACTTTCTGCCCCACCGTGTGCCAATCAAGTGGAAATACTGCATCTTGCAGCTGAGGAACATGGGCAGAAGGGTTGTTGTGTTTCCTACCTCATTCTTGGATTATTTGTCTTCGAGTCTCTCTGGACATGTTCCATCATTACCGTCTTGGCCATCCTTCCTTCTTTTTGCCCTATATCCAGCCTACTGTTCTTCATTTTAATTTTTCCCCCCCTGCAATCATCTTTCTTGGCAGAAGAGCTTCCTCTTCTATACCTCCTCCAACTCAAAAAGCATTTTAGGTTTCTTCACCTGACTGGTTAGTCACATGTTTTCAAAGCTTGCCAGAAAGTCTCTTTCAAACCTCACCCAAGCAAAGCCAAGCGCTCCTTTGTGCTATTTCCTTGTGCCACACGCTACGTAACACAAAAAACACATCTTATTGTTCTTGTACGCTTATTTTTGCTACAAACTGCAGTTCTTCCATCATTCATAAAGCAGAAAAGCACTTTAATAAAAAGGCCAACTCCCAAGAGGCTGTTGGATTTACTAAGCATTGACAGGGCTCTTGGTGCTCTGCTAATAGAGAAAAGAAAGAGGAGCTCCCTCTCTGAAATGCTCATGATCTAAACCAGAGATGACAGGATTATGGCCGCGTTAAGCAGCGATCTGGCTCTGCACAACCCCCAGAAGATGACATGTTCCCAACCCTTACGGCACTTAGAGGCCAAATAGATGTACAGTATAAAACAAGCTCCAAAGGTTTCTTGGAGAATATTTTTCCCCGTAGGTATTTAGGCTGCAGTTCAGGATGTTATTTCAGCGTGAGACTGATCTCACCGGACACCACAAAGTTAGTCCCAGGCCTTAACCTAGGAATGTGCTTAGCTACGCTGCTCAGCTGTGACCTCTTGGATTTCCATTGGGTCAGAAACCACGGCAGGAGGAGACCAGAGAGATACAGGATGAACCAACATCCAACCTCCCAGCTGTGCTGGGAGTGTATCATCATTTTACACTCTAACTTCTCCTCACTGTATGATGTCATGCAAGAACCACATGCATATATCCAGCAGGTTCTCTTTAAAGAGACCAAAATGCAAACCAAGCAAACAATTTTTGTAAGCACTGGGTTGTTTTTTTTTTGCTTAGAACAGAAGCAGCCAGCTCCAGAAGCTTGATTCAATCTGACTTGTAGGCACTAAAGAGGTCCCAGGTTGGTATTAATTGATCATGTGGAGATCCCCACGTTCAGGCCCACTTCATTGCAAAGATCAGTGCTGTCTAGACTGAGCATTAGATACAGACCAAACCAGCATTCCGTGGAACAGTGAAGATCGTGTTAAACTAGAGTCAGCCCATCAAAACCAAGACAGAGTCAAGAAAGCCAGATCATGGAATGGATGGGACCTTAAAGATCACCTAGTCCCAACCCCTCTGCCACGGACAGAGACGCTTCCCACTAGACCAGGCTGCTGGTCACAACCTTTCCATGCTCACTTAGCCTCTAACACCAGCAGCTACAGATCAGTTCAACGACACTTCCTAAAGTTTTTCACTCCAGAACTAGGACATAGCCTCGTTGCAATAACCTAGACCATGCTGTGAGGCCATGGTCTCCATGCTAGACCATGTTACTCCATGCAGAGTAAATTCTTGGAGACATGGCAACAAGTGGCACCAGGAGCTACCAATCTGCTAAATTACTTATTTTGAAAAAAAACAACCAAACAAATGAACAAACACAACACAGGCTCAGCAATGGCTCCAAGTCCTTCAGTACCCCAGATAACCAGGTTGTGATGAGGTTTATAAGTCTGACAAGCCACCACATTAAAATTTGCACAAGCCTGGGCTCCAAGGTCTCAGATGAAACGGCACCAGAGCCTCCCCTGTCGAAGGAGAAGAACTCTCCATTCTAGTTTGCTTCTATTTGTTCCTGCCACAAGTCAAAGTTTGAGTTTTTAAGAATCCAACCCTTGTCTGAATAATTATGTACCTACACGAGGCTCATGGAAATACACCCAGAATCCATATGGCTTCTGGGTCAAGGTGGCAGGGAAGGGGCATCCAGTGATGGACAGAGACTGGCACAGTCCCTGGCTAAGTTCTTCTCGTGTTCTTCTAGCTCTGCAAACAGCAATACTGGTACACAATCTGCAAAATAAGTGTGCTCGGAGACTTTAATCTTCAAAAAGAATAAATGTTTTGCTTCCTGATAACATCAGAAATCTAGAGAACGGGAAAACTCTAGGAAAGAAAAAAACACACCAAATAGTGTGAAATCCTGGAAAATAATTAAGATTTTTCTGTGCTTTCATAATAGCATTCACTTGGGTTACCATAAAAAGCGATTATTATGGTAATAAAAAAGGATGAATAATTTATTATAAGTCACAAACTGTTCCCTTCCAGAATTCTGAGATGACTACACACATATGAAAATCATCTCAAACCTACACTTGCTGGGGCCACTGGGCCAGAAAACACCCTGCCATTCTTTATAGTTTTATTGGATTTCTTTTCCAAAGTTTTCCTAGGGAATTAAGTAAAGTGGAAGTCTAAACCTGATCATATTAATGCCCCACTATCTGCAGGGTTGTTTAACCTGCACCTTCCCATTTATTTAGCACGGGGCTCAGTTTTGTCATCTTGCTGCATTTCAAAACACACAGAACAGATTTGGGGAATTGCACTTGGACCCCCTCTCCAACACCAGCACCTTCTCAACAGGCAAAAATTGATATTCCAGGATACACTTGCCTGCAAATTCTGCCTGCAACGGGAACGTGCCAGAATCGCAAGCGTCTTTTTTGTACGGACGGATCGGTGCAGTGAGCGTCAACTTCAGGATTAGGGAACAAATTGGTTATTTTGTGAGACACCCCCACAGCGAAATCTAAGAGGGGAATTTTCATCACTTCTTGAGAGCTGAATAAACTATTAAAAGCTTTTAGAAACCTCAGTGTTATTCAAAAAGAACACCAAGTCCCGCGTATGAAGCGGCGGTTCTGGCCCAGTTACCCAGCCTTGCCACGGCCAAACCCACCCTCTTTCATCAGAAGCAAACCAAGTTCCAACTGCAGTCAACTGCAGCACCACTTTCCATCATCAGTGCATTTACTACACCTACAGTTGTTCAACAGGGACCCTTCCATTTTCAGCAGTTTTCTCCTAATTCTGGCACTGAGGGGGCCCCACATTTATTTAACAAGAAAAAGTTCCTCAAGTCCATTCAAACACTTTTGATGTGTTAAAGGAGATGCCCAAACAAGTCCCAGACTTCTACTTGGTTCTGTTCCTACTTTCCAAGAGATGGTCTTCTCTTTTAGGCCATACCAAGGTCCCACGAGAGGTCTGCATAAGAAATGGTCATCTTCTGTTGAGCATCAGATAAGTTTCCACTCCTTTCACCAGAGAGGATGGATCCTCTCCAACTTCTCAGCTACCTCACACTGCCCAAGAATACCAGTGCAAAGCTTTTTTCACACTGGTAAAGAGACACCTTGGAAGGTCTTCAGGGGCTTCCACATACTAAAATAAACATCAAGAGAGTAGGGGGGGGGGGGGGAAATCTATGAACTTGAAAATGGGCTTTTCATGGATGATTCAACAGACCTGCGATCTCCATGATAAAGCATAAGAGAGAAAGAGGAAGAGAACAGAGTTGCTGCTCTTCAGGAGAGCATGACAAGGACCAGAAATAAGCTAAGCCCTGAATGGGAAGTGCAATTACCCAGCTAATTTAGGGTGGATGCTCCTCATTATCAGAACTGTCCTCTCTCCCTGTCTGCCTACGACAGCAGGCTCCACAGAAGCCCTGAGCTATCATAACACCGGGATTACCAACGACTACAGACAAGAGAAAAAACACAAGTGAAGCTCCTTCCAAAACAAACAGCCATAATTCAGGATCTGAGACTTCACAAATTACCTATTGAAAAATCGCAGAAGCCAGATCTTAATAAAGCATCACTGCCTGGTTTGCATTTCACAGATGTTAAAAGCCTTCGCGATCTGGAATTAAACGAGGCTAATCTAAACCATAAATACGAACCGGCACTTGGATTATATCTGTAACCCTCTGGTTCAATTCACAGCTCATTTTTCTAGAGTCCAACAAGCGACAAATAAACCTTTGAGAAGGAAAAAGGAGTTTTGTCAGTGCCTAGCGTAACCCACTATTAAATAAGTCCTCACACAAACCATAATAAAATTCAATTTATTGTAGTTTGTAAAATGCTATACCCCACCTTGATAATTAAAAAGATACTGCAATAAAAGTCTTCAGTCCTCAGGTACTCACATTTGTTCAGACCTTGATTTTTATCCAAGCAGAAGGATTATAAGAACATGGAATTGCTGTTACAGTCTTTGCGGGCAAACACAACCTCGAGGGAGGCAATCCTGGTGTTATGTCCAGAACAAGCGGGAAATTTATTATGCCAAGCTCTCAGTAGCCACCTGCACACTGCTGGACCAGCACAGACCTCCACGGAGCAGTCCTGAACTCAATGGCATGAGCCTGGCCTCCTGGCAGGGACACTGGGGAATCAGTCGACTAGGCTGCTTCCACCTGAAGGTCTCTGCTCCATTTCCAATGGATGCAGATCCTTGGTCTGACCAGCAGGATTAGTGCAGCCTTTCTCCTTCGGATTCATAGAATCCTAGAATGTTAGGGACTGGAAGAGACCTCTAGGGATCATCTAGTCCAACCCTCCTGCCAAAGCAGGATCACCTGGGGATTCAATGGTAGGCTCAGAGCAAGGGCTCTGACAGCCAAGTAACAGGCAGAAGAACCAGAGGTGCAGCACTGACCCTCTCAACCTGCATGCTTAGCCAACACCTCCCATCTTCTTGCCTGGTTTCCAAGAGAAAGAGTCAAGCAGCTTCCTGTTTAACTGAAAATTGCACATGCAAGGTCATTTTCCCCTCCCTCACGTAGGAACAGAAAGAGAATTTCCTCGCAGACCATTCCAAGGTTATCTTCATAGCCAGCACTCCGCCTGAGAAACCCCTCATTCTCTTGGCACCCTCTTGGGGCACAGCACCATCACTTCTGTGGATCTTTCCCGGCCCGTTTACCACTTCTGACACATACAGGCTCGCACACTCCTGAGCCAGTCGGGGTTCCAGACCTGTACTCACAGCCATGCTCTGGGAAAACCCTTCAAATTATCCCAAGCCAGCTCAGACTGAGGCTTTCTGCAGGGCAGTGCTCTGAGCAGTCTCCTTCTCTGGAGACTTTCCAAACCCACCTGGATGCACTCTTGTGTGGCCTGCCCTGGGTGATCCTGCTCTGGCAGGGGGGCTGGACTCACTGATCTCCAGAGGTCCCTTCCAACCCCTACCATTCTATAATTCCATGATATTTCCTATGGCTCCAGTTATCTTGGCCAAGTTTGATTGTTTCTCCCACCAAGCTGGGGCAAGAGGAGGTAGGTATACCTCTAGCTACAAAGGGAGAAGCTACCAACCACTGATCAAGAGGTTCCCTCTGGAAGTTGCATCCTCATAAGCAGGATGATACAAGAAGTCTACTGGAAGTAAAACTGGGACCAAGAGTGGGGAAATGTCACCAAACTTCAACTCCGAGCTCGACAGCGAGATCCTACGGGGGAGATGCTGCTCTGCTGAGCAAGACCCTGCGCTCTAGAGGCTCACCCACGTGGATGTCTCTGGCTTATGCAATTCCACTGCCCTTATGACCTCCCTTGGCCGAACGCAGCAGCATCCTGGATCCGACCATCGAAACTCAGCCGTTGGAGTAAGTGCAAAGGGAACCCGACTGCAAAATATAAATCTTTCATCCAAACACATCAACCCTTCCTAAAAGTCAGGGAAACACACCCAATAAACTTAATGTTTATTTAAGATGCATTCCTCCATCTCAGAAGAGATTAAATACATCTCGCTAGACAAACACTCCCATAACACAGTCAAAAGGAAAAAAAAAAAAGATAAACTCTACTCCCTCCTTCTACAGCAACAAAATTTGGAGGCACCAGAGAATCAGGTTTATAAGCCTCATAAAAATTTTTAAGTCTTACCTCTAGATTAATTATTTCTAAATAAATTCAGAAATCAAGCATCCCCCCCAAACTCCACGCTGATTCCCAGCACAGGTCCTCCTACAACGGCACTGCCCATTGCGAGGGACACGTCACACACGGTCATCTCCGCTCCACCGTCTCCAAAGAGCACTAATTTATAGGTGACTATATTATAGCACCGATCAAAAAGTGTTTCAAATCCACACGGCACCATTATACATACTGGTCTGTAATTAAGTTTTTTTGTTCATATCTAGCCACATAGAAAAATAAAATCTATATTAAGCACTCAGGAGCTTTAGGCTGGATAACTTAGATATGCCACTGTAGAAAGGGAAGACAAAAGCATTAGCTAACTGGAAGAGTAGCTAAGGACAAAACACGGCGATAGATGGAGAGAGAACAACACAAAGGACCATTGCCACCATATGGAGACCACAATTTATCATACAGAACCCAACCAGCAAAATAATTGGAGTTTTTGCATAGTCAACAGGCCAGGACTGGAAGGAAGCTCACTCTACAAGAGCGGGATGGGAGAGAGCACAGAGATTTCTCTCATTTGTCGAGTCTAGGGCAAACCAAGGACTCCAACACCCCTAATGTTTGAAGCACTCCCACTACAGCGACAAGTGATAATGCAAAAAAACCAAAACCTCAACAACCAACCACAAAAAAAACCCAAACAAAACCCCAAAGAGCAACGAGTAACACACATATTAATGTTGAATCTTTTCTTTTGAGACTATTCTGGAGTTAATCTCGAGTTAACCTCCAGTTGCTGCCATCTGCACACAAACTGCTATCTACGGCATGAGTCAGGAAAACAGGCACAATCTTTAGCCTAATGGAGGGGGAAGAAATTAATTCAGTGTATTTAACCATGAAGTATAAAATAATTGCTCATTAGTTTACACACTGTGAGGTATCATTACTCAAAAGCCTCTACAGCCGTCATGCCACGTACAACTAGGAGGGAAAAAAATAAAAAAAAAAGGAGCAAAACAACCTGTGGTGACAGGTCAGTCTTAATTTCTTACTGACACTCTAGAAATTCCGTCTGGTTTGGAAGAGGACCGATCCTTTCCAGCTGATCTCGGCGCTGCACACGAGAGGGCACTGTTCCGTAGGCTCCGGGGACAAAAGCAGCACAAATTAATCACGGGCTGCAGATGAAAATCGTTGCGCGAGCGCCAAGTAATTAGACCTTCTCTGGAGAATTAGCTGCTTAGCTAGAAGCAAACCTGCCAATTAAATCAGCATCCTCAAACACCTTCAGCGATCCTTCACCTCAGCAACTATTTTTTCTCCTCCACCCTCAAAATGCAGAAAATCAACCTATTTATCATAATTATCAATGTTATCATTTTGCAGACGTGCCAAGACTGAAACTAACTCCACACAGGACAACAGCTTTTTTTCCTGGAGGACCTTGTGCTGCAGAAACCCCAGGTAACAGGGACTACACACCTTTGGAAAACTCACAGATCCAACCCGGGCGGGATAAGCCATTCGAATGTAAATGAGTGTTCAAGATTTCAACAAATGAATCTCAAACCTCCGATTAAATCCAACCATAAAGTAACCGGTTAGAAACTGCAGTGACACCACAGTGCCTCCAACTTGCACATCAGGCAGAAAACAGCTATCTTGGTCTATTGCTAAGTGGCTGCAGAAGCAGCGGAAGCAGGGTTCTAGCCAAGAGAGCAAAGCAGCAGAGGCAGGTGTAAGGAAGGTTGGAAATCACTCAGAGCCGTCCTTGCTCCAGAAGTTTGCTCTTTTTCACAAAAACCATTCCCCATTTGCCTTCCTGTGGACCACGTGGGCCGTGCTTTTGCATTCAGCCCCAGACCGACACCCTTTCGTTACCTGCCGCGCTTCCGACGCGCCCGTTGCCCTCCGAGCGCCACGGCCCAGCGTTCAGGAGAGCCTTTCCTCCCCTCCTCCTGTAACTCACCCAAACCAAATTAACAGGAAAAGCCATTTTATTATTTAAAACACAGTCATCCGCCTCCCGTCGAGTCCCGGGTTTAGGCTTCTGCGTTTCTCTCGCACCGCGTGTTGACAGACGCCGCATTCCTCAAGCTACCGTGAATTTCTGCAGCGAGGGAAAGAGGGAGGCAGACTACGGCCTTGAAACATAAGCGAGGCAGGAAATTGCTATCTGTTCAGTTGGGATAAAAAGACACGTATGCACAGCTTCTCTGAAGACAATAACGTTCCTCCTGAAGAACCCGGGACTGATGCCTCCAGATCAGATTACCTGCACCCTAAAGCATTTGATTTCCCTCCCATTCACATGGGAGCTTTCACAAACCTTATAGGTAAGCGGCCAAAAAACATATCAGTCTAGTCATCATGTCTGGGTTTCGTGCTCTTTTCCCTCTTTTCAGTGTTAAGAGGACGGAGCCAGCGCCGCGTCGCACGAACGGCAGCGCGCTTGGAGCCGGGCGTCCCGATCCCACCACTGCCTGGGGAGCACAGCCTGGCACTGCCACCGGGGTGACCACAGCTCTCTGCCACTCTTGGGTGACTCCAACCAGCTCAGCACATCCCTCTGACCCACCCATCACCACGGGGACTTGACAGCAGATTAAGTGTTGTGTAAAAGCCTCTGGATTAGAGGCATCCCACGAGTGCCAAGTTGATTGTCAAAGTAGAAGCTTTTCTTAAGGAACCTGAAGATGTTCTCAGCCCAGCAGTGTTGTGTGTTACCAAGGACAGAGTGCACGCCCAGAACAAAAGAAATAAAAGTCCAATCTTTTGTCCTTAGGTAGCCTGTGAACTCCCTGAACTCATCGGAGCCTACGAATCAGGAGTTCATCTCTACATGCCACACCGAGGGATATTCACGTCTCCCTCGCCAACGCTCCGTATTACTACGGAGTCATTATATCATCAGCTGTATTTCAGAGCCGTTTCAAACATCTGGTTAGCTTTAAATGCACAAAACCACATGCACGCACCAGGGTTTTTCCACGTTAATCTGCTTCTCCCACGGTTAGGGGAGAACGCAGGAGGAGATGAACCTCAATGACTCCCGATCGATGATGGACGTTCTGTTTACATTTCAGCTGACAACACCAAGGTATTTCCTCTCCAGCTGCAGCCACATAACAGCAAAAGAACGAAAAAGAGAATGCCACCAAACCCCCACTAGTCACAAGTCACGGCCTCTGAACCCACTGTCTCCAGGAGCTACAGGGGTAGTAACAGCACAGCAACAGATACTCAGCATCCTTCATGCTTATTCCAAAGGGGTGCGGAGGGATAGTGTTATTTTACCTGCTGCTTGGAGGCACTTACCTCCGATCTGGAAACCATTTAACCCAACAGAGAGAATTAAACTTGCTTACTCACTTCTATGATAACAGAAAGTTATGCTCTGCTCCTTTCAGGGACTCTAAAGAGCAAAGCACCGCTGGGATCAACCCCCCAGCTGCACCACAATCTAGTGTGGCACTGAATTAGAACAAGAAATTGTCTCAAGCCACACGTCTGACCTGAAAATATTTTTTCTCTTGTTTTGCTACACAAAGCCTAAACTATTTGCTTTACCAGAAGAAATACTTTATTTTGGGAAGTAGTTTGGTGGGTGGGGGATTTATTAGCACCCTCTGCCTCATCAGAACGGTCTCTTCTGATGGAACGCTGGAAACATGACAAACAGAATAATACCTATTGAGATGTCTTAAGAATCAGATAGGAAAGGAAAGAAAACTACACCCCGAGTTTCCCTTGTCTTGACAAACCCTGTTTGCCTGTGTTTGAGCTCTGGGAGAAAGGTGTCAAACTGCCCTTTGATTTCAAAAATTCGTCCTGTAAAGACACCGAAAGGTATCTAATAACCACCTGTTTTACTTGGCCAGTCTTTCATCTAACTATTACTTCCTGCATTCTCTAATGAGAGACAATTCCGAAGCTCCATAGCTGGCAGCGAGCCTTAGCCCCCAGTGCTTCAGCTCCTTTGATGAACGTACTATGGAGACAGGAGACAAGGTGGGCTGAGCCAACCCCGCCTGTTGCGACAGCCCGGCCAACAAGGACACGATGGCAGCTGCAAGTCTCAATCCCTCCCTTGACTCTCAGGGAAGGCCAGGACTTTCCACTAGACTAGAACAGGCTTTTCAAACGCATTGATTCATAAAGCTTCGAGTCCTGAAGGGACCATGATATCATCAGTCCTGACCTCCTGCATCACCCCAACCATTACATTTCACCCACTCACCCCCGGCTGAGTGAAGCCCAAGAACTGAAGCCCTACAATTAAAGCTTCATTTGGGTCCTGGTGAAAGCAGCCCCCTCGTGCACGCCGGCTCGATTTGACAAGCACCAACAAACAGTAAATCCTCTGTGGCATTTGTGCTCAGAAACACATGCTCTGTATCTAGGCTTGAATGTGTTGGGGTTTAGCTTCCAGCAAGGATTCTCACCATATCTTTTCCTTTTGTTTCCAAAGTTTTCCTCTCTCCAAACGACCCCAGCGCATAAATAGCGAGGCACTTCATTTTTTTTAATTTATTTTTTTTTTAAAGAGCTTTTAAATATCTTGCTTTCCTCAGCTCTCAAATCATTTTTCTAGCCCTTTTCCATACTGAATCCTATTTGTTGACATCCGTTGGAAAAGAAAAGCTAAACCCACGCGGTTTGGCGGAGGGGGAACGCAACGCTCCCCTCCACGACGGCATTTATTTCTGCGGCACAGCTGGCGGTGCCACCAGTACCGCTCGCCCGCCTCGCTCCCAGATGCAGAGCGAGGTCTGCACCAAAGCGGGTTTGAATTCCGCGAAGTCGAGCTTCCCAAGCCTTTCAGGTTACGTGGCGTTACTCCTTCAGCCACCGCTCCGCGCTTCCCGGCCAAAGCCTGAGCTGTACAAAAGCTTCATCAGCAGAAAGTTTATCGAGGCTTGAGGTCGCTGATGAGACGATGGAATAAGAGTGTGCCAAGCTCCACAAAGCCCAACCGGCATCCTCTCTAATTTCGCGCGGGCTCCCCGGCGATGACTATTTTTTCAGATGTATCAGCCAATTCTTAATCCGTTTGGTGGACGCGCTTTGTGCTGCAAAATGCTAATTGCTTTCCTCAGATAAGCGTCCAGCGCTTCAGAAAAACATCCAACTTTATTTCAGCTACCTTTGACAACCAAAGCCTGCGAGAATGTGACAACTTGTGTGTGACAGTTGACCTCCATTTAAAAAACATCCACTAAACCCCACATCTGTCTAGAGAACCGCAACTGGAACAGTTTATTAGGGCTCTTTCTCCTGCGCTACGGGGAAACAGAACAAGCAATCAAGCAGCGATAGTTTACTCAGTTGTGAAGCCCAGTCTAACTATCAAAGGCAGCAGCTGCTTTTCCCAGGACTTCGCAAAGAAAGATGCAGAAAATCAGATAAAAGTATCCATCAGCACAGGGCACTCGGAGCAGAGAATCTGGGACTCCCAAGAGATAATCATCATTCAGCAACAGCTCTCCAGAAGCAAAGGCATTCACTGGTAATTGCTTCAAGAACGTGCAAAACCGAAGGGTAAATATGGTCTTGGCGTTTCCCTAACGTTGGTCAAATAACGCTCTGCGAACTTACCCAGCAAATCCAGCTTTTAGCTTAAGTCACAACAACCTATAAACAGATTGCGATTCTTCCACAAATTTCTCCGGGCTCTTGCTCAGATGAACGGCCTGAGCGGACACCCTGGACTTACTACAGACAGAAACGAGTCGCTACGAGCCTGGGCTACTAGAGCCACTCCATTAGTCACCCCAGGCCAGACGCTTTCATTTCTATCCCAAGCTTGACAATCAAAGGCTTAGACAAATAACAAGCCTTCTCAACTTGTTTGCCAGTTGCCCACCAAACAGCTACGAACATTCAAGGAGTCTCTCTTTGTGAGTAATCGGAAGAGAATTCGCCAGCGGCCGCGCCGAGCGCTCTCGACGTGGATCCTCTGGTGAATATTTATTCGCACAAATATGCAATGTGATGTTGCATTCCCACAAATGTTCTTGCCAGCGCAATTTTTGCTCATCCAAAAGCGGTTGGGGAATAAACAAAGAAGTGCGGTCAAAAAAAAAAAACCTACCAGCAAAGCAGATCAGTGAATTCTAAATGGAAAAAATATTCACGGAGGATGATCCCGACCACGTGACAAGGAATGGCTCGGTGCCCGGGCACTGCATCATCCTCCCTGGGTAGGGAAGGAGGGCAAATTTGACTGGCTTTCCTATTTTTGCAGCCACGTGCTCATTTATAAGTAGAAATAGAGGTAAAGTGAAGCAGTAAACACCAATAAGACAACATATGAAAACGATCACGGAAATGGGTGAAGTACTTCACGCAGCTTAACCGGATAGCCAGGACTCGGCATCGCCCCGGGCTCTGCGCTCATCAGGCATGCCATAACTTCAACGCGATGAAAAGAGACTGGGGATCAGTTTGACGGACGGGGAAAAGAAAAAAAAGGTATTAAAGTATTTCAAACGCTTTAGAAATGCAGGATGTCTCAGGTCACACGTGGGGCTCTTCCTCCTGACATGTTCCATCTGTGATAAGAAACAGCTGGGAAGCCGATTGCTTCTCACTGGCACGGTACCGACGGTTGCGAGCGCAACCAAAATCAGCAGGGACACCGAGGTCCTTGATCCAGCCCTCATCACGTGCTCCTTGAACAACTGGAAATGAAGAGTTTGGGTTTTTTTGCAAGGCCTCCATGTACCATTCGCTTCGCTCTGAACAACGCCCAGTTCTTATTTACGACGGCCACATCACCCCCCAGATTTCACAAGCAGAAGCATCTTCCTGCAATTCAAAAAAAAAATTGGGATGCCAGTAGGAGGGGGGTAAAACATGGAGCCCAGACTCCTGAAAACAAGATTAAAATCCAAACCCAGCATCTATTGGAGCGCAGAGACCGTTCTGAGGTGGCATTAACTGGAAATACAGTACAGAGAGCACAAACATGCCATGAAAGAAAAGGGGTACCTGGTGCCGGTGTTCAGGAGATGAATTCACACAGGACAGAACCGATGCGTTGAATCAGTAATCCTGCCTGGAAAAAAAAAAAAAGAACAGAAAAGTAATCAAATCATTTTTAGAAGTTAAAATAAAGATCTTCCATAACTGAATAAAATATAGATCACCTAACTCATCACAACTTTCAACCTCTAATAAGCACATTTATTCATTACGAAGTAGAGACCTCGGGTTTGCTTCTTCTTTATACCATGAATTTTTTTTTCTGTCCTATAAAGGAACTTTACTAAGGTTTACAAAAATAATTACCCTATTCTCCAAAAATACGTTGTCCTAACAAATAAAACGATTGGAAGAAAACTCTAAAAATACTATAATGCAAAAGACACTTTAGAGTTTCACGAACAGGTTTCCTCAGCAGTCGGTTCCTTCCTGTCCGTATAGAGTCTATTGTGCAATTTCTTAGTAGCACAAACATTGGCAACAACCACACCCCCCATCTACTCCACAAAACTTTGCAAAAATCTTCCTAAAAGGCCATTTTTTATTTTGTCCTAATCATCTCAGAACTTCAAAAAAAGAAGTCAAACATTTAAACAAACACCTTAAACATCAGGGCCAAGGTTGCGATTGCCATTAAGAGTCCTCCATAAGCATCAAGTGGTTTAACAACGAACTAGTTTCACCAGAGTAGCAAGAACAAGGTTCACAATCCAAATGTCACTAAAAGCCAAGAAAGGCCCTTATTCATTTGAGATGAGACTGACTTTTCTTGCCTTTAAAATGAGCAGACACAAGAGAGTCTCCTGTCCCTGGAGAGTCTCCAGTCCCTGGGGAAGAGCTAAATAAAGAGCTAATAATAATAAAGAGCTAATAAATCCCAAGCTACTGAGGTTGCATAGAAATCCAGAAGGTGGGTCTTGACTTTACCCAGAACCACAGCTATTAGAAAGCAAGCTGAAATACCCTCCATTCATTCATTTACGCTAAGTCTCATGGTTTTTAGCAACCGCCTCACGATCTCTAAGCGCTTTGGGGTTGGCAGAGCCGCAAAATCCTTTCGACTCACGGCATTGGCAGGGGAATCCCCAACTGGCCTTCGCTCTCCACCCACTCGGGGAGCGCTGATGCAAAAGCGGCTTTGAGCGGGTTCATAAACACCGTCTGGAAGGGAACGCGCCTCCCCGTTCGCTACGGCCATCGGAGATTTCTGTGTCAGCGTATCTATGGCAAAGCTCTCGCACAATAAACAACACGCAGCGTCCCGTTAAAATACGGCCAGCGTTTTGAAATCATCCCAAGAATGCTGAAAAGATAAATATTTATGGGGTTTGATGAGCTGCAGCGCTGTGCTAATGAAAGCAAGGCTTAAGAGATGTGCTCAGACCGTCCTTTGTCCAAAGCGAGGAAGAATTCACAATGAACGTTGTAGAAATGGCTTCCTTGAGCAGCAGCGTCTGCAATGGCAGAGACACTACACGTGGTAGATGAAAGGTGGATACTGGAATCTTCAAACCAAGCTGAGAAATCCTAAGCCGGCCATGCCGACCATGTCCTCCTCCTGAAAAATCACTTGCCAGGGGTGACAAGTTGTGCTGTCATCATGGGCACAGATGAACCTCCCAAACTGTGGCTAATCCCAAGGAGCAGAGTGTTCTTTCCACGTCTACCTCCCCATGTTTGAATGCTCTCCCAAGATGCAGATACGAAGGAGAAGCCTTTTGGGAAGGTGAGGTGACAACCACAGAGATTAGAGGAGTCAAGCCGAGGAAATCCTCCTGCATTCAGCAATGGTGGATCCCCCTCTGCTCAAATCCACACCATTTCTTACATGCTTGATTTTTAATCTTAGTTTAAGAATGGAGAGGCCAGCAGCATCAGGAAGATAAGCCCTCTAAAGCCTGAAAGTACTTTGAGAAGACAAGGGATAACAGCTTAACTGAAAGAGGATAGATGTAGATTAGATATGAGGAAGAAAATCTTCACCGTGAGGCTGGTGAGATACTGGAACAAACTGCCCAGAGAAGCTGCGGATGCCCCATCCCTGGAAGCTTTCAAGGGCAGGCCGGATGGGGCTTGGAGGAGCCTGGTCTAGTGGGAGGTGTCCCTGCCCATGGCAGGGAATTTGGGACTAGATGATCTTTAAGGTCCCTTCCGACCCAAACCACGCTACGGTTCCGCAGCGCAAGAGTTACAGCCGTGAAGCAGCACCGAGTTTCGGCTCCTTCCCAGCGAGCCCTTGCTGCAACTTCACAGGCTGGACTCTTTTTGCAGACATCCTGCTTTTCCCACCCTGTAAAATGCTATTCCAGAAATTCCATATAAACGCCTTTCACATCGCATTATATTCCCCCAGCAAAACTAAGCCAGATAAGAAATGCCTGCCTGCGAGTGTTACGATCACACTTTTAACACAACTGAACTTCAAAGAGAAAAACTGCTCATCCCAGCAAATATTTGCTACAGCCCCTTCCTCCAGTGTCTTTCAGGTGTCTGATAATCAAATTATGCCATGAAACACGTGCAAATTAACGGATTCCCCAACCATTCTTAGGGCGCTGATAAGCTTAACACCACCGACCTTCTAAACCCCCCAAAACTGATTAGAGAGCGAGATTAAAATATTAAAAAAAACTCCACCCTGACACATATGGCAGCAGGTTTGAACACGACGGTTTTAAAGGGAAATAAAAGCTCTCTGTAGACTCCACATTGTCTAAATCCATTCTGCAAAGAGATAAAAGCCACATTGTAGACGAGTCTCCACCTCAACAGCTCGAGCAGAATCTAGGTCAGCGTGCTCTCACAGGAACCCATGTATTAATCGGTGGCGCTTCCAAAGGGGTTTTTGACTGAGGCAGTGTTTTTATATAGGAACTGGCAGCCACCACCTTTTGCAACTCAATACTCTCTCAAAGGCTCAAAGAGCCAAAAGTTACACTCAAAAAGTGCTTTCGAGCCGGTTGGAAAAACAAAAGCTGGCTTTGCCCTTATTCAAAGGAAAAAGACGACAAAAAAAGACAGACAGATGCGATTGCACTACATGTTGATAACAGCAGCTCCAACACAGCTCTTCCAACCCAGCACTTCCAACCAGAGGGGTGTCCTCTCCTCGCAGGTGAGGACAATCCACTTGCTCAACATCCCACAGTAAGATCCAAGAGCAGCCACCAGACCAGGACTCCCACCTCCACCGGACGCTACAAGGGTCCCGAGTTTGCACCGTAACTATATAAAACGGGAACCAGTCACAGGAAGTTTTTTGTGGCACTTGATTTAAGTAAGACCATCTTTGCTGGCTGGAAATGAAGTTTCTCATCCCAGTTCTTTGGGACTAGGACTTAGGACACAGTTCCTCTTGGCAGCATTGAAGGAACTGCACATTTTCTGCCCAAACAGTCCACAGAGATGTGTATTAGTTCTGACAATATTTGGTGGAAAAGAATCCGAGGTCCAGCACGAGCCATTTGCTGTCTCCAGAGAGATGAAGGGAGGCAAACTGGTGGGAGGGGGAGCCTTTTCCATCCAAAACCAAATGTTTTGTCTCCATTCCATTCAGAGTAAAAAAAAAGAAACGAAAACCCCCTCATACTAAAAAGTCTTGTTTTCCTTCCTCTGTGGAACTCAAGCATATTCTAAACCTCTGTTTGTGAAAAGTAAAATGTTTTCTGGACATTTAGAACTTTTACTCTATTACCAGCTCCCGCTGCCAAGGTGCAGGTGATGCCACAGGACAGGATCTCGAGGAGAGTCCCCACACTGCAAGCAGCCCAAAAGGCTCCCAGGAAGGATTTTAGTCCCTGGCCCTTCAGCCAAAGGGATGAGTTATCTTATTTCCACGAGGACATATAAAGCTCTGACTATAATATAAACTCCCAAATTTTGTTTGGTTTCTATAAAGAGAAAAAAAATGACAAACGTTTCCTCTCTCCCTAGAGACTCAACTTATAAAACCAGGGTCCAGCTCCATCCCAACTGAGCTTTCCACCCCCAAATCCAGCCCCAAAACCTTTTGGCCCTCCAAGATGCTGGGTTTGACCCCAGTTGAGCTCCTCCACGTACCAGAGCGCAGGAACTGCAAGGCTTGGGTCAGAGAAAGGCGAGAGTTGGTGGAGTCGCAACCACTTATCTTCTACCTGATACTTGAGTAAGAAGAGCCCTGAAGAGGGAACATCCCCCAGCCAACCACTCTCTGCCCACCAAAAGCAACGATGAAGTGGTTGCATTCAACTTCCCATCCTCTATTTAACAAAGGGCTTGGGTTTTTTTCCGCCCATCCGCATCAGTTTTATGTGCAATAAAGCCAGCAACGTGGACATATCTCCTTCATTCTTCTGCCCCACTATCTTCTCAAAAGTCTGTGGTCTCACTGTATGAACTATTTATCTCCAAACCCAAAGAAAGAACATTTTTAGGCTGTGCCATTGCATGGGAAAGATGCATTTGAAGTTAACAGCTTGAATTAACAAGCCAGTAAAACTTAAAATGACCTCCTTTGTGGTTCTTGGCATTAGAGGAAGCATCAAGTCTTCCCTTTTTCTTGTCAGCATGGCAGAAAACGGGTCAATAGAGCGTTGCTTACGGTATCAAGTGTTCTGTTCCATTTTTGCTCTCTAACAGAGAGAAGAAAACCCCCTTCTCCTTTCCTAAAAGGTCTCCTCGTGGAGACAGGCTTTTACTGAATGATAAACAGCATAATTACATTTTAACTAGGCTGCCCACAAAGAACTGGTATCAGGCTATCCACCGCATCCTGAAAAGGCTTTGCAGGGAGAATCAGGGGGGAAATGGAGAGACTATTAAAATCACATTTCAACAGAATCCTAGTATTTCTCAGTACAAGTCCATTACAGAGATGTACCGATACCTCCCGCTCCCGTCGAGATTGGGTTCCTTCAGTGATGTTAAATGGGATGCTCATTTACCAGGACTGCGCTGTGAGCTAATTCCAGAGTATCCTGCACGTTTCCTCCACCCCGAGAGCTTAAGCCCAGTCCTTCCATGAGCACAAGGTGCTGAGGTGGTAGATGTGCCGCAAGCACACGCTGCTCCCACATCCCTGTGCTGGGAAGCTGGGCGACTGTCCACGCTGGTCCATCTGCCCCCAAAGGGACAGCCTGGACTTCCTAGGGAATGCTCCTGCGCATCCTACGGGCAGTTTGATCTCAGCATGGAGAAAAGGGTCTCAACATTCATTTGTAGAGGCTGCCAGGACTCTGCACCACACCAGAGCAGAGGCACAGCTGCAGCCTGGTCTCCTGATCCAGCCTATTTTCTTTCCTGGCTGTTTATATCACGCTTCTATTTTCCACTCCACGATCTCCAAGCACTTCAAACATGAACACACTAAGTCCTCAGGTGCCAACACACGAGGTAGGTACCATCACACCCACTGCACTGACTAGGACAACATTAAAGCCTGGATGACAGCAACACTTCACACCACTGAACCAAGCGATGAAATTGGCACCAGTGACTTTACTCCAAGTCCTGCCATTCCCTCAGAGACAGGAGTGGCACCGAGATGTTTCTTCACCCAGCCACACTCACTGACCAAGCCTATTCACTCTCCACTGCCAGCAATGTCCTTGATCGAAGATGTGATTTCTCTTATTTCTTTCTAAAAGATTGTTTTATTTTTAACCCGCACTGCTGTGAAGGAAATATGTAGATAAAGTAGGGTAAGCTCAGTAAGATTTTCCCCATTAAAGACTCCAACCAAACCAGCTGTCTTCAATGAAGCCTTTTCAGAGGACACCCATACCCTAGAGAGCTCAAACACACAGGGGTTTCAGCAGCTTGTGCTTCCCCTTTCCACGGCTCCCATGAAAACCAGCAACTCCCTATCACAGATCTCTGCACCCTCAGTGCTGTCCAACTGCCAAGTCTCAAAGCCAGAGCACCCACCTGCCTCCTACTCCCACAGCAATCCCTGAAGGAACTGGAAACAACTGCTGCAGGTGCTCGGTGCTTAATGGAAAGCAACTCCCTGAAAAAATAGCTTTTTTCTCTAGAAAAATCAACTTAATTGTGGATAGAAGCAGTTGCTGCAGAGGTTCAAGAACGTGACCATAAACATTAGGAAGCCTCACTCCTGCTTTCAAAGCTCTCCAAACACCTAACAGGTGAAGACAAGCCCTACAACCAACTCTCCAGAGAGGCTCTCAAAACTCCCAGCTCAGCTGCTATCAATCCTAGAACCATTTAGGCCCTACAGACACTTAAAGCAACTTTACAGATTTCCAAGTATCCAACATTCTGCTTCCAGCCAGGCAGGATGAATTTGACTTGGGAGAAGCCTGCAACTCAACACCTACTTCCAGACATAATCCAGTCCTAACGATGGATACTTCATAGGAGATACCCAGTGAATTGGGACCAGGGTTTCACACAACTGCAGAGCCCTGTGCCCTCTTGTAACGGATTAAATATGGACATAAACTCACACACGAGCATGGTTTGGGGGTTTGACCCCCCTCACTTCCTTTTTCTTTTTATGAAGTGCTGGAAAGATTCACTTCAGAGCAGAAAGTCAAGACTTAGGCCATTGTGATAATGATCTCATCTGAAAAGGCATGTGGCAATTTTTTCTTTAATTAGACCACAAAAAAAAAAAAAGGTGAGGGCATCTGTTTTCCACACAGCCCAAGGGAGTTAATGACAGACTCTGCTGTCTATGAGGTGTTTGGTGGTGATGGTCTCAAGTGATTGCAGCTGCAGGGAGAAGACACTGGGCTGGGCAGGGAAGGCAAGTGAGACTTTTAAAGCAAGGCAAACACATCACAGCATCTACTCCAAAGACCATTAAATCCATGGAAGTCTTTCAGACAGCCTCCAAAGATTTCTGGATCAGGCCCAGAAGCTGCTTTTCATCCACAATCCACAATAACTTTACTAGAGAGAGAACAAAAAAGCCTTTTTGTTCCCATTTCTCCAGATGTGGAGGCCGAGGAACAGAGCCAGCTGATACAGAGCAGGTCACTGTGGCAGAGCCTGGGACGGGGTCACTCCAGCGCCCCACAAAAGACCCAGAAGCTCGGAGAGGAGACATCAACCAAAACCCCTCCTTGTCACAAAGAGCAGGAAGGGTTTGAGCTTGTTATCTTATTGCAACCCGCAGAAGACAGATTTTCATGGAAGGAGGTCGGTGCCCTCACTCTCCAAAGCGAGAGCAGAGAAGCTGAAGGCAACACACCGCACAGCAGAGCCATCCCATAATTATTTAAGATAGCAGGGGGTGGCACTGCCCTCAGCTTACAGGGTCACACGCAGGGGAACAGAAGAGGGTAACAGCATCATGTCGCACATTAAAAGCGAGACCTTTGGTACGTCCACCCACCAGCAGTTGTTGGGAGCTATAAAAACCAGAGGAGCTTGTAAGAAATGACACACGGACGTACCTTTTGATGCCACTGAAGGGCACAAGACCAAGAGGGGTGAGCCTTTGGGAGAAAGGGAGGGGAAAACCGAGAGCTATTTCTCTACTCAAGAGTATCCCTCGGAAATCGGAATGGTTTCTATATTCTGAGACTCCACAGCCCCAGGGCTGAAAGACTGGCACCAATTATTGCTCTCAACAAGATGGGGAAGGAACAGGATGAGCTTTGCATCCCAGACAGTTATAATCTCTCCTAACTCAGAGCAGGCAGCACAGTAGCAGAACTGAACCAAGAGGGAGCTAAACCAAACCACAGCTCGGCCTCCCCCCTCCAGTAAATCACAAAACATTAAAACCAAATAAAGGCAATTCAGGGACACAGAGGAGAGAGACACCTCACTAACCTGCTGAGCTCAGAGCCTGCCGCTCAGGAAGGAGAGGACAACGCTGGAAGATGGCCAGGGCTCCGGCCAGGGTCCAGAAGAGGTGGCAAAATTTCCAAGGTCAGCATCAGCCCCAGCACAGCACCTTGCAACTCAAAATCCAGGAGGTCAGGAAGACATGTGCAGCCCTCCAGGAAGGTGAGGTTCACCACTTCTCCTTCAACTCCCTTACTGCCCTTAAACAAAAAAAAATTAAAACCCCAGCTCCAGGTAGCTTCCTCCTCAGAAATCCACTCCAACCCCAGAAAGAGAGAAACCAGCACTTCTGGGTAATTTCAAGTCTGCTGCCAGGTGGGGAAACTGGGCTGGGCTGGGCTCTCCCACCCCATTAATCCCTTTCAGCTGCCCCCAGATTGTCCCACCTGGGGAGCTTCAGGCTGCCTTGCAGCTGGGGGAGCAGCAGAGCTCTTGGTGGGCAGCATCCAAGCAAAGGCTGGTACCTCCTGCAGAGCACTGCTGAGCCTGGCTGCTCAGGGTCATTTAGAATCATAGACTCAGAGATTGGTTTGGGTGGGAAGGGACCTTCCAAGGTCATCTGCTCCAAGTCCCCTGCAGGGAGCAGGCACATCTGCAACTAGAGCAGGTTGCTCAGAGCCCCATCCAACCTCCCCTGCAATGGGGCCAGGGATGGGGCAGCGACCACCTCTTGGGGCAACCTGGGCCAGGCTCCCACCATCCTCAGCGTCAAAAATTTCTCCCTTCTCTCCAGTCTAAATCTGGACTTTTCAGGATTTGTGTTCTCTGTCTATTCTTTATACGGATAATTTCCTCCCCCAGCATATCTGCTTTGCTCTGGGAGCTTAAGCAACACCAGAGGGGAGGATGATTTGGAGGATGGAGGGAGGAAGCAGAGCACAGACTTTCAAGAATGCAGCAGTGTCTCAACAACAAAAAAAAGCCTGCAGAGCTGAGAAGCTGAAGGTTAAGTTTCCACTGGAAAAGGGAGAGGAAAGTTCAGACACCAGAATGTATAGAAAGGCCGTGCTGGCAGCTCTCGCTGCACTATCTGTGCTTCTCCTGAAATCCAAGTGGTTTGATTAACAGTAATTAACTTCTTATAATCACTGCTTAAAGTCCAAGAGTCAAGATTTTAATGTATAGGGTTGCAGAGAACTATGAAATAAAAGCAAAGTGCTTCTTAAACTTAAAAAAAAAAAAACAAAAAAAAAAATCTAGAGGAGAAGGTAGAGGAAAAGAACCCTAAATTTCTTAGACATACAAGACCTCATAATTTCAAAACCAGCCTTGTAAGGTCGGAAGCCGGGTGACGACTTGTGACAAGCAAGGGCCAGAATTCGGTGAACACGATGCGGCAGAGAACGTGAAACGTACTGAGCTACTGGATCTGGTGGTGTTAAATCCTCCACTGTCTTATTTACTCATGTTTTATGCTAAAAGCTGCACCTACAGAGTTTGGGGTACCCCAGCTCCAGCCCTGCTGCCACCACGGGTCTGCTCTCGCTGCCTCCAGTTCCTCACCAAGTCACTGAATCGCGTCAGCAATCGCGGTCTTGCTTAAAAGGCACGTGGTAGCCACGCTAGCTGGGCCTGTCGCTTTTGACATGAACCTCCCCGTGACCCAGCGACGAAGCAGTCCATAGATTTCTATTTCAGGAGGTATTTAGACACCCGCAGGACTCCCAGAGACGGCCGAGTTTGACTTCACACTTCATTCCCTTGCGAGAAGTCTTCTTGCAAAGCTTGACGGCAACCACGCGACCGACCCGCTCTGCCGATCGCCTCCGTCAGACCATCCCGTGCCGACCTCAACGATCCGGAGAACGCGAGGAAAACGCAGCAGCAGGACCCGGAGCCACCACACAGGTGAGTGATATTCCTGGAAGGTGGAGGCGGCCAGCTCTTCTCCAGCCTCACATGTGCAGACTGACTTCTGGGATGTAGTTCCTATGGAGAAACCTTTCACCACCCAAGTTAACGGTGTCGACCCCGCTCTTGGAAGAGCAACGAAACGCGGAATTGCCAAGATTCCTAATTCCCCAGCAAAAGGTGGCCAAGAGAAAGCCAGCTGTGACACCCCTACAAATATGCTGTATCCGAATGCTGGAGGGCTGGATGGAAACTGGATCGCACACCTCTGGTATTTGCAGCGTATGCATTTTTTTCCGAGACCGAAGCCCATTTTCATGGGGTTATAAATCAGCTATAATAAAAATTAATTCTCAGCACAAAACGCTGCCCAATAGCAAATTTCAAAACATATCTTGTTTTAAAAGATATACTTGTTGGGGAGATCACATTTCCACAGGTTCCACTCCTGAAATTTTGTCCCACACCTGCCTGGTTGTACAGTCGGACCGCACTCTGAATTTCAAACGGAATCTTGCAGAGAATGGGCCCAGATTCTATAGTCTGGACTCAACTTGTAGGAAAATAGTACAGGGAATGGCTGCCCTTGGCAGATCAGCTGTGATCAGGCTGCTAAACCCTGCAGAGTGTTTACGTACCGCAGAGATCGGTGTCCTGTGTAAATACTGCGGAACAGCTATTTGCTCAAGCAGTAATTCAATTTCCCAACCACTTCAGGCTCAGTCCTTGGGGAGAAGAGATTTTCAAACCCCCTCAGGGGGGTCTGGGAGGTTGGTAGGTCCTGCAAATTGGTAGATTCTACATTCCTTGTTCTTTAGACTCTTTGAAATGACAGGTTTGGGAATCGGCACGGCATTTTACCTTCCTTTCCTCTGCTCAGAGAGGGGCAACAGGGTCCCTAGACATTTTTCTTGAGAAAAGGTGATGGGTTTGCGTTCGTACCCGAAAGTCGGTAACACAGTGGTCTCTTCTACTTACTATGACATGAATTACCAGGTTACATTTAATGCCATCCCAGGCTAAGGAACCTGTTCTGCCTCCCCTGTGGGGAGGGGGATCTTTCATGCTGTACTTCTAGGTGGTCTTGAAGACTGTGCCTTTTACACAGGTAAACGTCGGTGGTAATACCCAAGATCTGAACTACTGGAGAGGATTTATTTCTCCATTCTACTTCTGCCCATGTAGGCAGCATTTCTGCACTGGTACTAGAATCACAGAATTGTTTTGGTTGGAAGAGACTTTTGAGATGATGGAGTCCAACTGTTCCCCCATCCCTGCCAGGGCACCACTGAGCCCTGTCCCTCAGCACCACAGCTCCACGCCTTGGAAACCCCTCCAGGGAGCAGGGGGACTCCAGCCCTGCCCTGGGCAGCCTGGCACAGGCCTGGACAACCCCAAAGGGGCTGCAACAAATTGTTCCTCAGCTCCAACCTAAACCTGCCCTGGGGCAACCTGAGCCTGCTTCCTCTTGCTCTGTCCCTTGTTCCCTGGGAGCAGAGCCCGACCCCCCTGGCTTCAAGCTGCTGTCAGGGAGTTGTGGAGAGCCAGAAGGTCTCCCCTGAGCCTCCTTTGCTCCAGGCTGAACAAGCCCAGCTCCCTCAGCTGCTCCTCACCAGACTTGTTCTCCAGACCTCTCTCCAGCTTTATAGCCAACAGCACCCACAAGATGATCCCAGCTATTCCGAACTGCTCCTGACTCAGGAGAAGCAGCTCACCATTTAGTGAGTGCTAAACCCATCACTAAACACAAATACATATTTCACAGGAGAGCAAACACCGAGCAGGGACAGCTACAGTGCCCCGAAATACAACGGCAGCAACGCAGGTGTAGGAACCCTGCGGAGAACGCGGGGCTGCTGCCTGTTCCCGAGCTGCACATCAGATCACCCACGAGCTGGAGACCCCATCAAGCACCGGCTAAGAGTATTTTCCCTGTCTAAGTTTGCATGTGAGCAGCACCAGCTACAATTCAACGCATTTTAATTAGCCACCAAAAATAAGGATTTGATAGAAAGCGGTAAGAGGAGAGCGGCCAAGGCCAGAGGGTGGCAGGATGCTGCCTGTAGTTACCCTGAAGTGAGATGATGGATGGATGACTGGTTCCAAAATCAGCCACGCACGTGCCAGGCAAATCCCCAGGCACAGAAGGCTGGGGATTATTTGGAAAAGTCAACCCTTGGCAAAGGTCAGCAACGAACAACTTTCAACCAGAAACGCTGGGGAGCTGTGAAGGTACCTACTCCCCAAACCAGGAGCAACCCTGAATTCCTACTTTTCATCTTTCAAATTTTTTTTTTTCCACAGACATCGCTGTCCCCACACCTTGCTTCCCTTTGCTGGCAGACAACGACTTTGTCCTTGGCTTTGTCGCGTCCCTCCCAACTCCCCAAAAATAGCCTTGTTTTTTCCACTTTCCAACTTATTTTTAGCCATTACATTCCTTTCATCAAAGCAGGCAGCAAACATTTCTAAAAGATATTTATCTTCCTTTAGCGGCCTGACTCTGCCCTCACATTGCGTGGAATACACCGGGAGCAACCTCCCCGAAGTCTGGGAAGTATTGAACGGGTGTAAGGGTGGTGCCACTCTCCCCAGCAAGGAAATGTTGCTCTAAATGGCCCCAGTTTCTCTCCCAACCTTACAGAGAAGCAGCTCAGCTCATCGCTTCTGGGCTTGGAGGCTGATTTGACTCCACAAAACTCGGCCAAAACTGAAGGAAACGGCATTCGCAGGCGCCCTGCGAGGTCTGAGCGTCTATCAGGAAAATCCACGGACACCGGTACAAAAATACAACCTGCTCTACTTGGAGAAAATGTTTCAAATGCAGGAAACGGAACATTTTTGTGTCTGACTGGCAAACGGCTTCATCTTGCAGGGGGAGCGCCGCAGATCGGCGCTACCGGCCTGACAAGAATTCCGGGTGAATGCCACGCAAACCAGCCAACAGGAGGGTTTGCAGCCTCCCAAACTCCTCCGAAAAGGGCGGGACGCCGCCCTCCGCCAGACCCTCGTGGCGGGAACGGTCGCGAAGCGAAGGCAGCAGCTCCTGTCGGGTCCGACGGCGGCAGCGAGCACCTGAGGTGGGGGGAGGGAGATTTCCATGGCGGAGCAAATTACCTGTCAGCTTGCTGGGAAAAGAGCCAAGGAACGGCGGGGGAAAGGTTGAAACTCAAATAAAAACACCCAAAAAAATGGGAAAGGTCAAACAGCGCCACCGCCGCGCTGGTGTTTCATTTGGGTTTGGCCCCGGCGCAAGCCGGTCTGTGCAGGAGGAACACGCTGCTGGTGTCATCAGATTCTTCTAACGCCGCAGTTTTGCAGCCGGCAGCAGAACCCAGGTCGATCCAAGCCCCTGAGGAGGCAACTCTGAGGCTGCCGAGCATGGCCCACGCCACACAGGAGACTGATAGCAGAGGAGCAACCCCAATTTCCACATAAATACAAGTCTCTGGGTGTTGAAAGTTGGAGAAGCACCTCCCAGGAAGCTGCTTCTGCTATTTGGCCACTGGAGGTGGGGATGCTACTCCCAGGAGATGATGCTGCCCGCTGACCACTGCACATCTCCGTCCTATCTGTCCTCACCACCACACTCACTTCACAGAACCACAGAATCATCAAGGTTGGTAACGACCTCCAAGATCATCAAGTCCAACCATCCACTACTTCAGGAGACCCTCCACCAAAGCCCAGGCAGCTCTCAGCTCCAACAGGCAGCGATGTTGGGGCTCCTGTAATTTCTAAGCAGTGCCTTAAGCCTCTCAGCTCTTCATCTGCTGTCTCTCCTAGGGATTTCTTGTCCCAGAAGAAGCAATCCCAGTGGTGTCTCACATACCTGTGAGGGTTTTTCCCTTGAATGAGCTGTGATAAAATTGAAAGGAAAGAACGAGAAGAGAAAGCTGAGCTGGAGGAGGAGGAGCAGCACCCAGTGCTGGGCTCCCCAGTTCAAGAGAGACAGGGACCTACTGGAGAGAGTCCAACGGAGGCTACGAGGATGGTGAAGGGACTGGAACATCTCTCCTGGGAGGAAAGGCTGAGAGCCCTGGGGCTGGTTAGCCTGAAGAAGAGAAGCTTGAGAGGGGATCTGATTCATGTCTAGAAATATCTGAGGGGTGGGGGTCAAGGGGAAGGGGCCAGGCTCTTGTCTGGGGTGCCCAGGAATAGGACAAGGAATAACAGGGACAAGCTGGAACCCAGGAGGTTCCACCTCAACAGGAGGAGAAACTTCTTTGCTGTGAGGGTGATGGAGCCTGGCCCAGGCTGCCCAGAGAGGTGGTGGAGTCTCCTCTGGAGACTTTCCAGCCTCCCCTGGATCTGTTCCTGTGTAGCCTGACCTGGGTGCTCCTGCTCTGGCAGGGGAGTTGGACTGGATGATCTCTAAAGGTCCCTTCCAAGCCCTACCATTCTATGAAATCTATGAAAAGCCTTTTTCAGTCACCAGCTCCAGGGGGAGTTTTCCAGGCTCACATCTTCGCCTGTGCCAACGCTCTGCTCATCTATGTGCCAGCATCTTCTCCCACTCTCTGACCCCACCACCAGCTTAAACGACCTGGGGAATTCCCTGGGTGCTCTCCCTCATTCCCCACGGCTTCCCAGCTGAAATGGGCTTTGTGGCATTAGGGAAGCCCGGCACGGGTCCACCTCTCTGTCCCAGTTGCCTGACAGATCCCGTGGCCTCAGGGAGAACCTCCAGAGCCGTGAGCGGTGGCAGCCAGGAGATAAGCTGCAGAGCTTGAGACGTGGGAGCTTTGGTGAGGTGGAGAAAGCGGGGAAGGGTGTGGGGCGGTCAGTAATTGATGTGGATTTCTTCCAACTCTGGAGTCTGCAAAGGTGAGAAAACGGGAACAAACAAACAAGCGGCAAAGAAAGGATCTCTGTGATCTAAGACTAAAATGAAGCTGGGAAAGATTTTGAATTTCAGGGTTTGCATCATCCCTTTCTCATCTGCCCTTGAACAAAGACAGATAGTGAAATACCTCTGAAATAAGGAAAAATATTTAGAATGTGATATAAAAGCTGTTAGCATGGGGCTGTAGCACCAGATATTTTATCTCACTCACCAGAACAAAAGGTTCATTAATCATGTTGCACTATTTTATGCACCACTTCTTATCTTCGGATTGCTCCCTACACTCTTCTTTCGCAGGACATCCGTGAGCAGAAGTGACAGCAGTAAAATATTGATTAAAATTATTATATACTGATATTCTTCCCCCAAATTCATAGAATCCTAGCATCCTTTGGTTCGAAAAGACCTTTAAGATCAATTGCTTTATTGCTTAGGGAGAGGTGAACACAAGCAATGCTTTACCCCAGAACGCAGCCACCTCCTGGGTGGGATCTACCCACCGGCAGAGCATTTAGGGGGAGAAACGGCAAAGCTTCCAACGATGAGGAAAAACATAAGGCCTTAAGGAAAGTGGAATAGAAGGGTGCAGGGAGGAATTAGGACAGAGGAACTACACAGAGTCCTTTCCCTGTTGGGAAAGTGCTAAAGGACCTCTGGAGAAGATGACTGGTGTGAGACCCCGATCCTTCCTAAGATACCGAAGAAAAGTGAACGTTCGGTTGCATATCTGATGGCTCAGTGCACGAGATTCCCCAGTTATTAGCTGGTTTTATAGTATTTTACCGAATCTCTTGGTAAGAGAGTTCTTTCTCTGATATGTTAAACGCAGAGCGTGTTTATGCCCAGGGATATCAGGAGATAAAACTGATTTTTTAGGAGTCTCAGGAGGAGAAATCCCAAATTCCCACTTCCCATCAAACGACCATCAGCAGCAGGGCCCATTCCAGCAGCAGAAGCCGGGCTGACACCAGCCGAGCGTGCCACAAAGCCTGCAACGACGGAGGAGACGCTGAGCCCTGGGACTCAGCTTAGTCTCTGTAACACCAGCCCCTTAACAACACTTTGAACGACTTCCCCGCTGGAAAGCCCATCTCACAACATGTGGGAATTGTTGCTTTCAGAGGAGCTTAACTGTATCCTCCAGCTGAAGAGCAGCACCGCGGGCGGCGCTCCCTGGGGAAGCAGGTCCACGCGGCGGGGTCACCTCCGTGCAAAGTCCGTGAGCAGCGGCTGCGAGCGACGGCGGAGTCGTGCTGACGGAGGACTACCCCCCACCTTGACCATAGCACACCAACGACGGAGATTAAGGTCTGGGATGGGCAGGGAAACACTGGAAAACAGCCACGGGATTAAGCAAATAATGAGAATTCTTCGCAGGGCTGAAGCTGCAGTCGGATTAATTATTCCTGGCAACGCAAGGAAAGGGGTGGGAATGAGATGAATGTGGCCACGAGTGAGCCGGTGGCAGGGCTGGGAGGTGACCACCTGATCTGCTGAGTCTCTACACATGGTCTCAGGAGGAGTTTGAAGCCTTTTTTTGGGAAGCTCTGAGGAGAGCCGTGTGGGAGCAGGGTGGGTGGACGGGCACCGCACTCAGGAGAGGGCAGCGGCACCACGCACACGTCACCGCCCCGATGGAAACACGCGGTGGAGCTCCCCGTGGATGGCACGGGCCATTTGAATAATGCAAAGTAGAGGCTTGCTGGAAAGAGAAATGGCAGGGTCATGAAGTAATGACCTTCAAAGAGGTGGAGACTTACGAGTTATGAACCCATCGCTGCATCCTCCCCCCTCCCCACACACACTTCCTAGCTCATGCATAAACCTACATGGTGATTTATTTGCATCCCGCACGAAAACAAATGGATGTTTTACATATTTATATCATAAGATAAAGCGATATTTAAACTGATCAAAGACAGAGGCAGATCTGGAGGCGATTACAGCAAGTGTTTTCTTAACTGAGGTCACGATGCACTTTGTGCGGGTGAGGCTGGGGATCTGCTCAGCACATGTGAGCGCAGGATGAAGGTCAGCGGGTAGAGGCGCGCACTGAACGCTCCCGGCGTGCCAACAGCACCGACAGCTCAAGCACAACTGAACCCGGCTCTTCTGCGTCAGCCCTCGATAATTACAAGTATCGATCAAGGGGAGAAATCTTGCAGTGTTTGTAAAATAAAAAAAAAAAAAAAAAGTGGACTTTTTATGGAGTTTAAAGCCTTTTGTTCCTTAGGGAAATAAGGTGGAAAGCGGGTTCAGCAGTTTCTGGAATTGCCTTGGGAAATGCATGGATTTCCAGCGTCCTGGGACTACATGATTTCATCAGTTCTCATCTGGACACATCCTCCCGAGCCACTGGAAGCAGCAAGGAGCACCGCGCAGCAGCGCACGAGCCACCTACCACCCGGGGGGACGGGCAGCAACCGGGTAACCTGCGGCGCTTTGCTCGCCCGCCATCGGCTATCGAGCGTGACAGATTGGAAAGGCCGGGGGAAAAAAAAGCAACTGCCAGATTGCGAGCGACGCAACGACGACTTCTGGTCCGTGGTAGCGCTTCTGCAGTTTTTCCAGATGCACGTTCAAAATCCCCGTAGCCAGGGCTCAGAGTTGAAAAGCCGCAAGCTGTCTGCAGCAGAGACAGATGCTCCGTTCCGCAAAGCAGACCTGGCACCTCAAGGGCTGGCTTGAGAGGGATTTTCCTCTCCGGCAGCTGAGGTTCCGCGCTTAACTGCACTGTTGGTCTGGTGGAAAGGCAAAGGATAAAGTGGATGTGACGCTTCCAGTTGCAAAGCCCTGCACTGGGCAAGGGCTACGAGATCCAGGGATGACCAGCTCGCTCCAGCCTGGCAATCTGGAAATACTGTCTCCCCCCGACTCCACAAGCTCCTGAGGAACACAGGCAAGGAGACTTTCGTAACAGCCACCACCCACGGGAAACCCAGAGCCAGGCTGATGCAGAGAGATGTCCGTGGTGCATTCCTTGCCACTTAACTAAATGTCATCACAGGGTGTTTTATTTCTTTCGCCTCCCTTTGAAACAGCACGTTCCCATTCTCATACCAGAGCCCGTGGGCCAGCAAACTCACAGCCTCCCAAACTCCAACACCGAAAAGAGCCAACCTGTAACAGGCAGCCAGGAACTTGCCTCCTCCTGATTTTCCAGCCTTCCAAAGCCACCACCCTTTCCAACCGGCATAAATAACCATGCAGGCCCAGGAGACAAAGCCAGCTGGGATTTGCAACCCCTCAAAGAGGCAAAGCTGCTCCGGGACTTTCGCTCCCGGAGACATCTGGGTTCCTGATGGTTTCCGCGCAACCTCCCGGCAACGGCACGAACAAGCAGAACCGCGAACAAGCTGCCGGGATGGGAACATTCCGCCTTCCGTTTAATGCGATGTCGAAATTAAAACCGGATCCTTATCTTTCACCCCCTTGTCATCCCGTCTCCCTGCAACGAATTATTTACCTTTGCTCTCGCTCCTTTTTTTTTTTGCACCTTGGCAGCTGCGGGGAGGGCAGAGCCAGCGGCCCGGGGTTGTCCGCGCGGGGCGCGTCCCGTTCCTCGAGCCGCAGCACCCCACCCAGCACGGCCCTAATGGAGGCCGCACGGAGGACAAGAGGCTCCCTCTCCCTTTCCCTCGCTCTTCCCAGCAGCCTGAGCGTTCATCGCTCCGATGTCAGTGGGTGATGATAACACGCTCACCGAGCTGGTTATCAGCCTGTCTTGGGCGGGATAGGAACATCAGCAGCTGCTGGCTCTGAAGGGGGGGATTTAACCGCCGCTGATGGGAGGTCTGCTTTTAAACACGGAGCGAACACGCTCGCTGCAGGTGGAAAACTCCCCGAGAGGCTGAGAGCTCGGAAACCACAGGAATTTTCTGCAGATCTTTTCCTTAAGTGCCAAGGAAGGTGGCTACAGGGCTACTGACTCAATGTTCCGAGAGCTGGACACCTCGGGGATGCTCTGGGATGGATGAAGCTGGTGTTCCAGGCAGCAAGGGGAAAGCTTTGCTGAGAGTCGTCTCCTCTCCTCTGAAAAACATTCCTGAAAAATGGTAGGAGCCTGAGAATTTAACAGAAAACCTCCAGACTTGTCTTTTCCGTTCCCTTCAGCAGCACGAACAGGTTGGAGCAATCTGTCTCGTTGAGCATGGGTCAGTCTCTCTACCACAAAAAAGTAATTATTTGGGCTATAAAGGGATTTTGATACAAAATACGCAAAAGAACCAAGACTTCCTGTAGCCAAATTCCTGCATAATACATAAAAAGGCAGGGACTTCAAACAGCATCTTTCAGAAGCTTTACCAGCAGATAAAGAGCTGCGCTTGTAAAGAAACCAGGGGAGCTGGGGCTGCCACACAGCATTTTGCAGCTTTTTTAGGGGGATAATTCATGTTTCGCACAACCTACACTCAGTAAGCAGGGCTCTCCAAGAGTTTTAAGCACATTTCTTGCTGGTGAAGCACCCAGGCTGGATGCAACCAGGATTGGGGCGCTGAGCTATCCCAGCCTCCAGCCCACTCAACACATTCCTGCTGTGGGACACCTAAGAGGGAGGCAACAGCCCCGTAGAGCTGCTTGGTGCTTCTCCCCCTGCATCCTAACAGCTCAGGAGATCAAAGGTCCACGTCTTCGGACACGACAGAGCACTGCCAAGAGCAAGATGCGTTCCCTTGCTTGCTGCAGAATCCCAGCGTTGACTCTGCGCCCACCCATCTCGATCCTAAGCCCTGTTTCTGGGGAAAACCTCCCTCCTGGAAGGCGCTCGGGTCAAGCTCGGTCGCTTGGACAGACCTTGGCCTCTTCACCGAGGCTTTTGGTGAGGGGTGTGCGTTTGTGCTGATGGTTTTGGTGGGGGTTTCTGAGGTGGCCACTAGCCCTCTCTGAGCTGAATGGAGGCCAGCACACTCAGCTTTCCATTAGCCAGGAAAAGACCTTTGCAGGGTCTGTCTTTGCATTTCAAAGACTTGTCTCCCCAGAGTATATTGGACACAGCCTGCGTTTAACCGCTCGCACAGAAACACGGCTCAACCGGGATGGAAAGAAGGAAACGACCCAGAAAAAAAGGGTTTCACATCCATTTTCCCAGCCAACACAACCCCTTTTAACGTGGGTTTGATCAGTCCCCGCGTTCTTGGCAAGTCTACTCTCGACTTCCCGCCCGCATCCCCCAAAGCCTCTGCAAAGCCCTCGCAAAAGGACAGATTTCATCATTCTTATCTTAGCCGCGTAGACGACGTTTATCTTCTCCGACAGAAATCAACTCGGTTTGCGAGCAAGATGACAAACCAAAAGGCCACGAGACCCAGGAGGGCCCAGCTTGGCGCGTTCTGGAGGGTGAAGTCTTAAGAGATTAGCATTTGTTTCCAGTTTGCCCCTTCGCCCGCGGCGCGCCGAGACCCTTCAACACGCCGGCGCTGGCGGGAGACTAAGCGGGGCCGAGCGGCGTGCGCGGGGCACGGNGGCAGGTCTCGCAGGGGTTTAAGGAAGGAGATGAAAGGCCGTTTGCACCGTTTCGTGGGTGGAGAAATGGCTCTCAGGCCAATGTTTGACCGGGTAAACTGGGCTGCTCCGGGTAGGATCGCCTGCCGCACGACGCCCCGCTCAAAGACGGGGAAATGCCACCGGAACGGTGGAGCAGATCCCTAAAGCCTCAGGCCTGCTGTGCGCCGAAAGAGTAGAGGGGTTTTGGAAATTTCTTTTCCACCAGGTTTCTGGCAACCAGATTCTGGCTGCCAGAATCAATCCCAAACGGAGCAACGAGGGAAGCAAACAAGCCCCATGCTGGGCACTGTAAGGTCCAGATACAACTATCAGCGGGGACAATGCAACACGGGGCCCGACTCAGATCGAGCTGAAATCTCCCTGTTTGTGGAACAAACGTGGCAGCTGCTTCAGAGACAGCAAGTGAGTTGAAGCGGGTTCCCTGCCTGAGATGGAGAGCCTGGGTTTGTAGACTAGGTCCATTTTTTTCAGGTGAGACACCACCCTCCCATGCCCTGCACAGGCTGGATTTTGAGAAGAGGAGGAGCGAGCGTTTTATCCATAAAGAAGACCCGCTGCATTTTATCCATAAAGAAGACCCGCTGTGCTCCCCGTGCGCCGTGTGCTAACACTTGGGTCTGCACCAGATACCTCTCCTTGGTTTACCCAGAGTCCAAGTTGCTTCCCACAGTGTGAACAGACTCAACACCCAGCTCAAGGAAGGAGTCCTCTGCAAACTCCGTCACGTGCCAGAGATCTCCAGCCAGGCAAAGCAGCCCAGTCTCAAGAAACACAGTGTCCTGCCACGTAGAGGGTGTCTCCACTGACCTTACTCTATCAAAGCTTCCAGGTTTTGTTTGCTTGAACTCTTAGCTCCTTCTTTATGGTTCCCTTGAGCTGACATACTCATCGCTCCGCTCCGCAAGTGACCCACCGCACCGAGGTCTAACGGTCAGACAGGCTCTGCAGAGGCCAAGAGGCAGAGCAGCCCGGCCAGCGCCGTGCAAAACAGGTCCTAGGAGGTGCTGAAACCAACTCACAATTAAACAACCGAAAAGGCTGCAAAAAGTCCCTCAGGAGAAGTTTCCAAGCATGTTATTCCATGCTGAGCGGAGCCAGCTGAGCAGCGGAGGAGCCTGGGGCTGGATTTATCCCAAGGGCAGGTGCAGCGACACGGACCACACATCCCACCCACCAGATCCGCCTGCATGAAGCCTGGAGAGGCATCTGCAGATTTGGCACACATAGCCCAGCAGCACCAACGTGCTTCTGCCTTTGGCAAAGATCAGCCTCCAAATCCAGCCATCCATCTTCCAGAGAGAGAGCTGCTCCCTGCCTAACAGAAGAGCTTTTTAATTTTCTCTGTGATTTGAACATGTGCAGAATCAACCCAAGAGACTGGTTCATCCCATGGGGTTTTTCTAAACATGCTCATCACCCTGGTCCAGCAGCTGTATTTCCAGTGGCACACACATTTCGCTCACAGAAAATTCAGTTGGTGGATTTTGGCAGCAGTTTTGCAAAGATCTGAAAAGGAGCAGGCACCAAACGCTCATAAACTGAGGTGGGAGTGAAGTGCACAAATAACTCAAGGTCCACGAAAATCCCAGCTGTTATTAGTAAGAGCCTGCTGGGAGATGCTGTTCCTCCCTCCTGTGAGTTACCTCACACTTCCTGCCGAGCCCAAGTCTAGTAACGGTCCAAAGAGTCCAACCACCACGGAGAACTTCAGGAAATCAGGAGCATGGGTGTTCTCCACTATCCTTTGATGGCCACCATCACCAGCCACATTCTTCACCTTGAAGCTGAGAAACAAAAGTTGTCCGTGAGCAGCTTCTAGCGCAGGGGCAGCTGAAGCCACAGCCTGAGGGATTGCCCTTTAAAACATTTCCAAGTAGACAATTCCAAGCAGTGGGAATTACCACCTCTGAAAATCACCTGACTTAAGTCCTCAAATTATTGTCTTTTAAGGAGGAGACCTTAAATGACATGCTCAGTGAAATGTACTGAGTCCATCACAGAGCCACTTGAGGCCGCTTCCTCTTGCCCTGTCCCTTGTTCCCTGGGAGCAGAGCCTGACCCCTCTGGCTCCAAGCTCCTGAATTTCAGGGAGTTGTGGAGAGCCAGAAGGTCTCCCCTGAGCCTCCTTTGCTCCAGGCTGAACAAGCCCAGCTCCCTCAGCCGCTCCTCACAAGAGAAGCCCTGGCAGTGCCCACGTTTAGGGCTTTGCTGCAACAGGTCTCAGCCTCCTTCCCTTGTGTGCTCTCGACAGGCACTTCCCAGCTGCTTGGTGGGCCCCAAGGAGGAACAGAAGACATATTTCTTCCCCCCTTCACCCAAGAACTTAATGGCTGAAGAATAAAACCATGCCTCTCTTTGGGTCAGTGGGGTCATCAACACTCCCTTGAACCCAGCACTGGAAATATCAGCTGAGACCAAGTCTAATCCTGCAACAAACCACTTCCAACCTCTCCAAGGCATCGTTCACCCTTCTCACAAGACGACCGAGGTGCGTGCACAAAACTTTCCACCACCTGGGTTCCGACAACGGGATGCCAAGGCTGAGGAGTGGGGACTGCCTCTCTGAGGACTGGGCAGGACTCTGCTTCACTTGTGCTTTTTAAGGGTTTTTCTCATGTTCTTCAAAGTTTTGGTTTTGTTTATCCATCTGTTTGTAATTCTGCTGAGGTTTGGGTGTTTTATAGCTAATGAGAAATTGTTTTACGTACCCCAAGCTCTTAGGAGTGGGAGAAAGGGTGGGGGTTCTTGGAAGCTGTTGCTACAGACAGCTGAGGAAAGCACATTTCCTACAAGGCCCTTTAAGTTTGGAGTCCCAGCGCTGGAGTCCTCCAGGGGACCTCGCAGAAGTCTCTGCTCAGCCCCATTTTCCTGCTTCTTTCACTCAAAAGAAGTTGCAGCAGGGAACCTGCTCTCCCACGTAGACACGCAGCGTCCATCCATCCCACGCTGGTCAACTTACCCCATTGCCCCCTGCCTGGGGATGCTTCCACACCGTGCATTTCCAGGTCCTGAACAGCTCAGGTTTGTTACAGACCCCCCCAAAACGACTCAAAACTAGAGCCGTGCCACCGTGAAAGTGAAGAATTCCATCGTTTTACTACGATACGAGAAATATTACTGTGATTCAAGATGGGGTCATAGGAATGGAAAGACGTCCTCAGCAACCCACGCAGCACTAGCTTGGCTCCCAGCAGCTTCTCCATCTGGATCCCACCCAGCTGAAAAACTGTCTGGTAGTTCACGGAGCTCTCAGAGGAGCACTGGCCTCTAGTCAAGTCCTTATCCTGGGTGTTGTATCAGCACAGCCTGTCCTTTTCTGTCTTCTCCCCACGGATCACCTCTGGAGTCCAATCTCACCGCCTGTGGTTTCCTCTACTTCATAAGCTTGGTGCTGACTCAAGATATCAGCTTCTATTTGTTGAAGGATTAATTCCTCTCATTGCCTTGCTTTAGAAACGTCCGTGCCCCTCGGTCGTGGTTAGACTGAGTCACTTGCTGGCCAGACACAAGCAAAACTCTGCTGAATGGACAGGCAAAGCCAAAGGACCAGCTTGGTCCTTAATTTGGCTACGAATGAATCACTCGGCCACTCTGAGTGAAGTGTTCCCAACAGAGCCAGGGGAAAAGGTCCAGGCTTTAGCGCACGGCCTTTACGCGCTGAAAAGCGTCCTTCCCATGGACAGGAGCGCTTAAGAGTTGTCACCTCTGGGCTTCACATGGCCGAGTAGGACAGCGAGGACTTTGACTCGCTGGTTGCTCTGGAGAGATGCTACACGTGGTCGAGCAGCGCGGTGCTTCACCAGGAGAAACAGCCACGTGCATCACGGGCACGACCCAGCGCTTGCAGCAGGGAGGGAAGGACCAAGCAGAAGTCAGTGTGTGGATAGTTTTGAGAAACTGGGATCAAGGACTCACCAAAACAAAGTTTTACATCAGGGCCTGGGTTTAACCTCTTATCCTGCCTTAGACAGAATAGGAGCACGTGCCAAACCCAAGGCTGTTTCCCAAACCGGATCCATCTGTCGGGTGTCCCATCGCACCCCATTTTATCCAATAAATCCAACCCACATTTCCACTCACACTGACCAAACGGTTTTCCGGATGGCATCACAGAGGGAGAAGGGGGACGCTGGCTGGAGGCAGCGAAGGAGCCACGTGCTCCTCTTGACTTGCTCCCGTCACCTCCCGGCCTGCCAGCTGGCGAGGGCTCGTGCACGTGAACGGGGGCGACTGCAGCGGGACCTCTAAGTCTGTGGAACTGAGAGTGACTTGACAAAGGAAAAATAGAATTAATAAACCTCTTTTTGATCTGCTTGGATCCAGTAGAGGGAGGTTGATCTAACAAGCCCAGAGACCCGCAGCAGTGGGAAAAGGCTCGCGTTCAAATCCAGCTCGCTCTCGGCAAGAAAACAAACCCCAAAGCCAAGACCATCCCCGCGCGGAGCTCCGCGCTCACGTCCTCGTTGGCATTTTTCCACGCGATCGCTCACTCTGTGCTCTGACCTGACAGTGCCCGAAAGCTGCAGGATCCACACGTGCTCCCACCCACCCACGGGGGCCATCCTGACTCACCGCTGAGCGTCAAGCGCCGGCCCGGTCATCAAGGAGAGCTCGTGCCCACCCTGGCTCTTGGCGAAGGTGTTTGGCACCAAGAAGGAACTCGCCAGTGGCCTCCGTGGCTTCTGGCTGGTTGTTATTAATGGTTTTTACCGGGATTCTGAAGAGCTAAGGCCAGCAGCGCTGTGGCTGGCAGCTGGCTCCGATTAACTCTCCATCGTTTCCGTTTGGAAGGCCGCAGCCAACTACGAGCTCCCTTTGGAAGGCCTTGGTGCCATTAAGTGAAAAGAAACCAAAAAAAAAAAAAAAAAAAAAATCTCAGGAGGTGATTAATTTATCATCTGCTTCTTGCTAACGTGTGTCCACAGGATGAACCCCTGTCACAAGACAGGGGAAAAACCAGCCTTTGTAAAAGCCAATCTGGAGATTTCCTCAATCCCCGAGGAAAACAACTATCTGCTAATCTCAGAGTCTCGGGGCCAGAGTCGAATATCCATTAGGCTGGGCCAAAGCCAAAACCTCAACTCTAGTCCTCTGCTTTTACTTTCTGCGTTGGTTCTTGGCTCGTTTTCCGGTAAACGGGTGAACGCGGTGACTCTGCAGCACCAAACGTGGCTCCGAGCAGCCCTCCGCAGCGGATGAGCCAGATCTCCACCACGGCAGCGCGGCACGGGCTCCTCCTCTGCGGCACCACAGAGGTGTTGCAAATGGTATTGGTCCTCGATGGTCCCTCTGCCCCATGAGAAGACGGGTATCTGCTACGGCAACCCCCGTGCACGTAGCGCAGGAGAAGATGGACAAAGGGTTTCAACCGTGGCCAGTACTCGGGCGCTCGTACGTGCTTTGTGGTTTGTCTCAGGCTCTGCTGGTGCTCAAACGTGGCGCTGCTGTCCTGACACTCGGGCCAAACACCCAACGTACCCATCCCGATGCTCCAAAGCGCTGCGGAGCTGCCTCAGCTCACCCTTCCTCCTGAGCTGGGGGGTCCCAGGCTGCCCAGCTACATGGGCAAAGACACGTTGAAAGGCCACCAAAAACTCTGCGGCTCGGGCTGAATTTTAACAAAGGTCTCCGGAAGAGAGCAGCTGGTGATTAACCCCTCCAACACTTCCTCAAGCCCTTTGAGAGACATGGAGATCTTCCAAAGCAGTAATTCCCCAGTGGGGCAGACCACACAGATGTAACCAGCTGGAAGAGAGGGCTCTCATTTCTTTTTTTTTTTCTTCTCTACAGAGTTGTTTTAACCTGCAGACAGTAACCCTAGGAGGGGCAACTCATCTCTCTACACTTCCTCCTGCCCATCCTTAAACGACATTCACAGAGAGAAACCACCACAAGGACAACTCCAGGGGTAAACCCCAAATCTTCACCTCTACATGCCAGGACAAAACCTGCAGTTGCAAGCAAATCAACAAATTAAACCCCAAACCAAAGGAACCAGAGATTTTTCTCTCCAAAGCCATAATTTACCCAGCTGACGACAGACTCGGGGATGCTCCAGCACCCCTAGAATTTAAAACCTCCGTAAGGAAACCACAAAAGGTGGTGTAATAAGCCAAGACCCCTCTTCTCTTCTGACATCCATCAGGCAGGAGCCAGGAGGTGAGCGGTATTCACGTCACCGTCCCCCAGCAAACAGCATCGGACCGATTTTGCCACCAACTTGACGTCGTTTTGCTAAAACCACAGAGGAGTTTCCCACAGCGGGGGCTGCTGCTCCCTCTTGTCACCTTCACAAACCACGGAGCCCACAAACATCTACCATATGAGGAGACCAGCCTGAGAACCTCACCCGCTCGTTACACGCTTCCCAAAACTTGTCATTTTTCGCGTGAAGTTTTCGGTTCGTTTTTAACGGAGCCACCGCCTGAGTATTTTTGCATGTGGTTAGTTGTAAAACTCGGCCCGAGGTTTCCTTCAAAGAGGCTAAAGTGTTAGTTTAGGCGGGGGAGGGAGGTTGTACGCGCTGAAAAAACAGACCTATACAAGCTTCAAATAAGTTTTTTTTTTGTCCCGCAGACTAAAATTATTGGGAGTTTAAATCATCGCTGTTTTTTGGAATGACACCTGGGAGAAGGTTTAACCCTCTGAACAAGCATTAATTTAACATAAAAAAAAAAAGGAAGTTTATTACTTCTATTCTTCAGAGGAATATAACTCCCGTATTATTAACAGCATCGGGGATTATTAAAAAACAGTGAAAGCAAATTAAAATCTCATTCTGTTCTCACCATTTCCTGACCGCTTAGGTTTTTCCTATCCTGGAGTGTGAGAAAGTGCAAAAAACTGGAGGGATGGACGAGGCACATGATGGGAAGGGGTCTCCACACGAGGAGGGAAACGCGACTTCAAGCAGCGTCCCTACCACGGACAACTGACTCGCAAAATATTTGCCATTTCTGCCTGTGTTCAGGTTTTTTGTCCGCACGTGCTGGGGAGGGAAACAGTGGGAGACAGCAAAAGGGGTTGGGATTCTTTTCCTAATGCCAAACTTTAGCAGGAGGATAATTAAGACCCAGCTCCACGCACGTTTTCACTGGCATTCCCGCCTCCCCGGCTCCTTTACGCTACGGCCAACTCGTGGAAACGACAAGGACCACTCGGAAAGCCCCTGTTTCTTTTCCTGCAAGATGCCAACGAGCAAATGCTCCACCATCCAGAATGGTGGAGAGGTAGCAAAGAAGGGAAAAAGACTCATCTGCTCAACTTGTTTTTCTGAAACCCCTCTGCATACCTTACTGAAGAAGTGCTGCAGGTGGTATTTATTCTCCAAGGTGTCCTTTCGTCCACCGCTGGATGAAAAAAAAACCACATTCAATGTGTTTTTTTAAAAAAAAAAAGGATGTGACATAAAATCAACTAACCTTGAACTAGGGTGGGCCGAGAGCGCAGGTCCCTCTGCAGATCGCTCATTCATGAAGATCTCTTTTTTCCAGCGGAAGAAGAAAACTGCCTGGTGAGAAGGATGAGAACCAGTTTAAGTGTCAATGTGTTTTCTTCTGGGACGTAGCTCCCCCTCAGATATGAAAACAAGATAAATAAAGGGGGTTAAGAAACAACTGGAAACAGTTGATTCCTATGAAATGCTACAGGATTTTTCCTGGGCTGTTGTTTTCAAGATGTGCCCGATGAGATTGGACACGTAGGTGTCCCAACTTCGGTGAGCACACAAAACTCCTTTAATAAACAACACGTGCAAACTCTCTGTCGTCTCCACACGATTCTTTTCCATCTTTTTGCATTTCTAAATCTGGGTTTTCCAAGGAAGACGCCATTCCTCTTAGAAACATCACACCATGGATTGCTGCAGAGCACACCAGAGGTTGCTTTTCACAGTTAACTTTTCACAGACTCTGTGACAGAAACACTTAAACACCCAAAAGTCCGCTGCTGGCAGGAAGATCTACAACCTACGTCCAGGAAACTCATGTGAACATCAGGTCCTCCCAGGATACAGAGTGTGAGAAGACGCAAACGTCACAGGGAGGACTTTGTGTAGGTGTCTATGCACTGAAGTATTCAGCGTTTCTCTGGAAACTCAGGCTAAATTCTTAAGGAAAATCACTCTGTACAAGGCAGAAAGGCGTAACTACAGCACCTCTGTCCCCGTCTTGCAATAGTTCGCAATATTTAAGATGCTGTACCCAATTTAGGGCTAAGGATCAGTTTATCTAAAACCCTAGAGAAAACAATTAAACTTGGTAGAAATACATCACACAAGCACAGACTGGTGGGGGTTGGAAGGGAGCTCTGGAGCTCCTCTGGTGCCACCCCCCTGCTCCAGCAGGGTCACCCAGAGCAGGGGGCCCAGCAGCGCAGGGTCCAGGCGCCTTTGGAATCTCTCCAGACAAGGAGACTCCCCAAGCTCTCTGGGCAGCCTGGGCCAGGCTCCAACCCCCTCCCACCAAAGAAGTTGCTCCTTCCACTGCGAGGGAACCTCCTGGGTTCCAGTTGGTGCCCGGTGCCCCTTGTCCTGGTGCTGGGCACCACTAAAAAGCCACTTTCTATCCCAGGTACTTTAGGGCAGAAAGGTAGGAGCACTCTGAGTTACGAAAACGGCCGTAAAACGAGTACGGCAGCGATAGGAAACCTCCAGCCTGATGTCTCAGGGTCAGCCACACTTGAAAACAAATTCATCACCTCCAACCACCCAGCCAGACAGGCACAGAAAGGCAGAGGATGGGCAGGGAAAGGCAACAACTCGAACGTGGCTTTTACTTGCCTGGAAGAGATGTGATCAGTAAAAGTCAGGTGAGGAAAACGTGCTGAACCACCCAGAACAGCCCCCAGGTTGTAACAGGAAAGAAGTTTCTCCACAAATGCTTGGGCATTGGGGTTATTCCCAGTCTCACACCTTCTGCTTTATTTCTAAAACCTGGGCACCCTCTCAGTTGAGCAAAAATGACCCCAGGCACTTCGCTGCAGTCTGGAAAAAGATGCCGTGTGGCTTTTCCTCTTTTCCTGTCGAGAATAAAGGGAAGGATTTGCTTTGTGTCCAGCCAACAGCCAAGCAGAAGTTCCCCTCATCGTCTGGAAATATTGATTAACAAAACTTCCTAAAGAGGAAATAATTAATCCCGCCGAGCTCACCACCTCACTCTCAAGCGACTTTCTCACTTGCAAACTTTTTGGGGCAAGGATATGAAGGGGAGAGAACTTCCCGGCGTCCCGAGCCAGCCCGCAGCGACAGCACCGAACGCTAAATCAGAGCGACTCTCACAGCCTCGCTTTCTGGCCTGAGGCCACCGAAGCAGCTGGAAAGAGTAAGGTGTTTATTTATCAGGATGATTATGACTTTGGTAAGGTAAGAGAGAAGGGAAAGGCAAGAAGCTCGTTCTACAGCTCATCTCGGAGGGGAGCTGGGTCTCGAGGGCGGCAGCGGAGACCCCCCCCCAGGCAGGGGACAAAGCCCTCAGCTGTCACAGCACGGCGACCCGGGGAGCTGGCGGCCGACGCGGGAAGGATCTGCTGCCAAACCAGCCTTCCCCACAAAAAGCTGTCCGAAGCAAAACACACGGTGAGATGAAGGTGCACTCTGGGAAAACAGAGAACTCTGCTGGGGGGCACGGAGAGCAGCCAGGAAAAGCCGGAGCTGCAAGGAGACTGCTCAGACCAAAAATCAGCGTTATGGAGTAGCCAAAGAAGTCTTTCCCTTTCTTTTCTACGCTATAGAAAGATGATGAAAAACAGAGTCTGTAGAATGTTGTGGAGGTCAGAGAGTTAATCCTGCTGCACAGTCACAAGCATTAACCCCCACACACAACGCTCTGCGTGAAGCACGGGCTGGCAAAGCCTCCCCCCCTTGCAATCACCTCAGGGGCAGATGAGAAGCAGCGTCACCACACCCTGTGCTTGGAGGGTATGGACAGAAAGGACAGTAACTGCCCCTTCCACAGCCCCTGCTGTTCAAGAAGCCAAGGTTATAGAATGGTTTGGGCTGGAAGGGACCTTCAAGATCATCTAGTTCCAACCCCCTTGCCATGAGGGTTGAGATCTGAGGGCTCAGCCTAAAGTACATCAGCACGAGTTAAAATGAACCGGTTCCCCTCTTACCAAGGGTCCCAGAAAGGTGGAGAAGAACTGGTCAAAAGTCACGTACGACTCCTCCGTTCTGGTAATTAGGAGCAGTTCCTCCTAACAACCTTTGCTGAAAGAAAGGGCATTTACCCACTGACGTGACTATAGCCAGGGACAAACTGGGGGAGCAACGTGGCAAAACCGGTGGGGAGCCTCCCGACTCTCCCAGCCCTTTTCCTTCTCTTTCAGCACCCACGTTGCCGTGCGGTATCCGCTTTGATCGTTCCTTTTTATACCGTGTAATCACCCAGAGTAACTTCTACACGCTCGGACTATTAGGCACGCTCGGAAAGTGATTTCCGCCCCCCAAGAGACCCGTGCAACTGGATACCTCGTGCGCTAACCCACGAATTTTTATCTCCTTCAACATATACAGGGGCCCGAGGCCTCGAGGAAATTAACAATCCAAACAAATTCTGCTGAGGTTTAAAAGATGAATTATTTTAATAACGCTGCACTTATATTGGATTCTGGTTTGGAGACAGCTCTCTGCAAAATCGGGCAGAACGTCTCAAACAAAGAGGGATTTGACCAAACTTCGGCTCGATTGTCACATAGTTTTCTGTCTCCTTTCCTTGCATTGCTGATTAGCCAGATTATTTATGTCTAAGCACAAGTTCAGTCTTTCCTTTATCCAGAAGTTCGTTCTTTCCATGAGTTCCAGCGAAAAAGGAAAGTTTGTGGATTAAAAATAGAAGAAAAAAAAATATAAATAAACTGTTATCTCAAACGACTTTTGCTTCTGGCACTTCAAGAGCTGTTCTTTGTTTTGTTTGCTTTATTTCTTGCCTTTTTGTCTCCCTCTTCTCAACAGCAAACTGCAAAGGTCAAGATGCTACCACGCCACAGATGCCTTCTGCAGCAAGAGCCTCTCTGCTCTGCAGCTCTTGGCAGACAGAAAAACCAGACAGTTCCTGAAGCGAGGTCACCATCCAGCCTCGGGAAGATCACTGCCGAGCACCGCGCGGCGTCAGCAAGACACGGGAACCCTGAGTCACAGCCCGAGCGCAACAGAGCAGACGTCTCTCCCATACGGCCGTCGGATGCAGAGCAACGAGGGAAGGTGAATAAATAAAAAATGAGGTCATTGAGAAAGAGAGTGGATTTTATACCCGGCTTCTGTGAGGAAGCAAGTCATCAAAGCACCCACGCTGTGAGGGAGAAGAGGACCTCGGCCGTTTCGCAGAGTTTCAGAGAGGAAACCAAATCCATTTGGAAGGTGAGGTTCAGCCATCACTGCTGGAGTCCTTTGCGCTTTCCGGCCTGTTTTCTCCCAGAACGGATCACACAGCTTTCCCCACGACACCGCGGCTGCGGAACGTGGCCGCCACCATGGCGGCAGAGGACAGCAACCAATCGCCCGACGGGATGAGGCGTTGCGGTCAGTTAGAGAGCGGGAGAGGAAAGAGGGAATTTGGAGTTTGTGCCTTTACACCCCATCGCCTTCACCAGACAGGCTAGGAGCCAGGCTGCCCTCCAGAACCATTCGGCAAACCCCACGGCTGCAGTCAACTGAAGTTTCACCGGGAAGATGCTACAAGACGTCTGGTAGCCAGTGTGACCGCGTCCCGTTGCGCACAGGGCCTGCTGTGGTGTGAACCTGCTGCTCCTCCAGCGGCTAAAAGCGTTTAAGACCCGGTCTTTACCTCAACTAGTAACTCAACCCCCCTGTAACGACAAATTTCTGCCAGGCACAGCTATGGTGCGGTTGTCAGAGGCTCAGCAGCTCCTTGTGTGCATCCTAAACACTGCAATATGGAAAGAAAAGTGTATTTTCTTCCTTTCTTCTCTGCTACAGGTGGCAGCCTCCCCTCCAAGCCCTCCCAGGTGGCTTTTCCTTTGGAGGTGTGTCTACGCTATGCAAGTGCTACGTGTTGAGTCCAGCAACCTAATCTACGGAGCAACAGATCTGAAATTGTAACAGACGGCGCAGAAAGCTTCCCCCTGTTGCTGTTGGCCAGATCTGGTGAACTCCATAATCTCTGGGACCTCAGGGTAGTCAGGCTAAGGGTGGAAGCCCCTGTTCGCTCAGAAGCTACCCACCAGTTAAAGCCCAGCTACGGCAGCAGCAAATCCCCTGGCTCAGAATTGTTCTAGTAGTTTCCAAAGGTCAATACACCGCAAAGCAACAGCTGGGAGGACAGGGGAGGACATTGGCTTGGAGGAAGAAAGGAGGTACCATGGGCTTAGCCAGCTGTAGATTCGTGATTCCTTTATGGCAGAAGTTGGAATTTATCTCCAACAATTCATTAGCACCAAATAGTTACTTAATAATGAAAAACTTGTGTCCCAGCGTGTGACTTTCCGAGCGTCACATCCCACAGCTTGAGCCCCTCGCCCAGTTGCGCAGACCGAGCGTGTGCCAGACCAGTACAGGTTTGTCCCCAGTCAGCTGCAGCGGAGTTGGGTGAAGCACAACTCCAACCTGGTCCCTAAAGTGGAAGCAGATGGTCACTCGTCCAGGCTGTCAGGCCACCCTGCTTCTCTGCTCTGAAGGTCACCGTTACCCCAAAGCACTTCCCCCCTCTGCAGGGCTCCCAAACAAAATTCCAAAAGCTAAAAGAAACCAGTTCCCCCTGCCCCAGGCTTTCTGCTTTGGTCTGGGCCTGCCAGGAATCCTGCAGCAGCAGTTTAGGTTTCTTCTAGGAAAAGAAAAAGCCATCTCTGGTAGATCCAGCTTCCTCCAAAACCTCTGTGAAGAAGTGGCAGCTGCCTACACATCCCAGGTCATCACCATTGCGTCCTGCGGATTATCCCCAAGCTCCCACACCGCGCACTGGTCCTTGGAGGAGATAAGCTTGGCACAGTCCCCTCTAGATTGTCTGAATTTCAGTTTTTGTAGGAGGAAAATGAAAAAAAAATAATAAAAAATCTTGTTTCTAAAAGAGAAAAGCACAACTGTGATAGCCCAGTGTGACACTGGACTCTGGTCTGTGCCCAGTCTGCACAGGGCAGCCAAGGGACCTGTTACCTCTCCAAGATTCAGGGTCTGAGTCTGCAGAGCAGTTCAGGATCTTATCCTGATCAAGATCTGCGATTCAGCTCTCCTGCCTATCAGCCAAGGTCAGAGCTATCCCCATGGCAGACACCCCAGATTTGGTCCCTCCATCACCGTCTCTTCTGGGATGACGGCCAAGCCTGAACTGGAACAGATGACACAAGACTGAGGATGCCAATATCCATGTGTCTGTAAAAGTCACACCTTCACAAGGCCAAGCGTCTTTCAGGGGCGCATCACGGAGGCTGGAGAGGAGAAAAGACGACGAGAATTCTGGGAACCCTACGGCGCGTTGAAGGTCCTTGCTCTGCCGCGTGTGGCGGGGCAGAGCCGGGGGAATTTTGCGCTCTGTGAAGGTGACGAACGGAGACGTTGGCGTCGAGAGCTCCGGAAGGACACGTCTCCCCAGGACGGCCGCGCGTGTTTGATGTCCCGCCAAAGGCGCGTTGGCCCTCGCGATGGAAAAGGATCTTCGGCAGCAGTTGAAACACAGACTGTGGTGTTGATGAATTGCAACAACATATATCTGAAATACTTTCTGTTTTATTAATGAATAAAACAGGACCGTGGAATGCAGATAAAAAGGGAATTCGGCCGAATTTGGCGAGTTTATTAATTGAGCAGAAGCTTTCACAGCTTGAAAGGAAAGACTCGTTCCTGGGAACAGAGGAAACTAAACCAAAAATCAAGTCAGAATTCTGAGCGGATTGCGAGAAGCAACTCTCTACTAACATGAGAATGAACTAGAGCAGACCCAGAAGGGCTTCAATAATCTATTAATGATGATGAGGAGACACAGTATCCACACCAAGAAGCTGCAGGACATTAATGAGGAGGCACTAAGGAGGTCCCTTCTCCTCCTGAAGAGCGCACATGGTGAGATATTCCTTCAGGTAGCTAAAGGACTAGGCTGAAAGTACTGGGAGGAGTTGACTGAGTACGGTTGGTCTTGGCTTCCTCTTCCTGCCATAAAAACAAGTGAATTTAAGACACAGAATAAAAAGAGGTAGCAACAAGTGCAAAAGAAATAGAAAGTTTATGTACGTTAGATGTTTATAGCAGGAAAATGAGTCAGTCTGTCCCAGCAGTTTTCACTACTAACCAGACGAGGCCTTCAGCAAATCCCCACCTTGAAACTGGAAAAAGCCTCTGTACGTTGTACATAAATAGAAATTTTCCAGACATATGAGGACACGAGCTCAGACTGACTGGACAGGCCTCACCCCACAATGCAAAACTATGATCAGGTTTTATTATTAATACTTAGAAACTGACCTTACTTACGACAAATATTAAGAACTTAAATAATGGACTATCTGGAACGAGTTGGGTGTGCTGGAAAAGGGTCTTATGCTGAAGAATTCCAAAGAGCTGGAAGCTGGATATCTAGGAGCGCTAACCACGAGTGTTGCAAATCCAAGACACTGCCTCGTGACCGTGGTAGCTACTTTCCCAAGAGGACAAGGCTACCCTGAGGAAAAGCGAGGAGCAAAACCCCTCCCCAGAGCTGAACTCCACTAGAAACGAATCAAAGGCAAAGGTGATGAAAATAAAGGCCAAGAGGAGCATTTGTTCCGGGAAGGTCTCACAGAAACAAGAGATGGTGCTGCAACGGGAGTAGATTTTAAAGCCGAGGTGCACAAAGCAGCACGGGGCCAGCAACAGGAGCTCTGAGCATAAAGTAAGGAGGTAAAACTCAAGCTTTGGTGCAGAAAGCTCAGTTTTAATTAACGGCACCTAGAGCAGGAAAAAATGCAATTCTTCTGAACCACAGAGCAAGGAAAAGAACCAACAGATGCGTTACTCACAGGTTACTGCAGGCAAGTATTCTCTATAGACAAAAAAATTATAAGAATACATTAAAGAGAGACATTTTCCATGACCTACAACGAGAGACATTTTTGGAGAGCCGTCTAACGCCAACTATATTTCTGTGCTCGATGCATCAGCAGTGTTCTGGCAGGTGCCCCTAGAAAAATAAAGTGTATGTTTGTGGCCATTCAACACTCTCTTTGAGAGACACTTTCCTCAGCCTGTCACTTGGGTCCAGTTCAGCACCAGAGGTGTTTTGCTGGAAAATACAACATATTTTTGCTGGTGTATCCAGGAGGGTTCCAAAGCCTACAGAGCTGCTGCTTACATCTGGGGAAAATCTGCAGGGAAAGGCCGGAGAGAAAGCTCCCAAGTCTCTTTGGAAAGGGTTGGAGCTGCTAAGCTAAGGCTGAATTCCACCTACTGGAAATGAAAGGAAAGATACCAGGCAGAGGAGAGTTTGGCAAGATGTACCCGGCTGCCACAGCAGACAAGGAGATTCAAGGATTTCCTGTGCAAATAAAGCTGCCCTACTTCAGCTGCTCAAGTCGGCAACCCGAGAGCGCTACTGTACAACAGCTGTCCTGGGCAGCAAAGGATGCTGAGCTCAACACAGCATGCCTGGGACCTACAGCAGCAAGGAGTCAGTCCTTAGATCACAGAATCATAGAATTTTTGTGGTCGGATGACCTTTCAGATCATCGAGCCCAAGCACAGATGCTGCGATGCGCATCTAGAGGGGACACTGGCACAGACTCCATCACCAGCACTGGTGAAACTCCAGAGCCATGCCGTGCGTACCTTGGTGTTCACAGAACTAGTAAGCTCAAAAGGGATGGAGATTTTGGCTACAGTTGGTGGTTATGTGGATAAAAGCAGAAGCCTCTCCTTGAGGAAGCCAGGTGTTACCTGTGAGCAACCACAAACCACGCTCACGGTTGGGATCCATGAACGCGACCGTCACTGACAAGACACCCCTTGAGAACGCGGCTCTCTTTCAGCTCTGAACACACAATTTGCAAAGCGGATAAAGATGTCTGGTGATTGCAGAGACCCACTCTACACTTCTTCATTTATCTTTCTGGTGATGCCAACAGGAGCTTTGCATTTTGCGTCAGCAGCAGCACCACCACCGCTACCAGCACACCCTGTGCTCAGAGACCTGCTGACTGAAGATGGATTCTTATCTCCTCCTGCCCCAGGCAGGACCCCAGAGCAACACCCTGCCCCAGCTGACCACCAGAACCACCTGTCCCCACAGCACCCACATTACTAGAAACAGACCTCCCACATTCAGAGATCTCCAGCTCCAGAAAACTTGTCAAAATAAACAGATGAAGCCTCCCAGTCCAAATATTTACAAAACAACGCAACCCAGTTTATAAATATTCTTGGAAAACACACAGACTGCAAACGCCAGGTCTATTGGTGAAGGTGAGATCAACAAGTAGAGAACTGGATCATGCCAACACGCTCCTAACACATCTTTAAACTCCACAGGATCTTTTCAGTTCGGTGATGGGACTTTGTTCAAAAGCACTAGAACAACAGAGGGAAATGTTTTACACTCATGGAAAGTGTCACAGTGAAGGACCTGCTAAAAAAAGCTCCTCTCATCTGGATGTTTCTCTGTAGTTACTACTCTTGCTCTGTTTGGTGAGCAAAGGCGAATGTGAGCGGGGACACCTTTCAGAGGCGCTTTTAGGAAGCCGTTGGACGTGGCTGTGGCGCTGCCCAGGCGCTCGCGTTACAACAACGCAAAAGGAAGCCCTGAACAGAACAGGTCTCTGCTCAGAGTCATGGCTCAAAGGCATTGTTGAACAGCTCAGCTGCTGATCCTGCCAGAGCTGGAAAATACCATCCCTGGGAACGACAACCTAGTAGGAAGAGAAATTTTGGAAGATTCAGCTCAATAGCAACGTGCGTGTGTCGGTGAGGAGTGCGGTGGCCACGCGCCTATGTCAGAAAATCCCCAAGGATCCTGCTGTCCAGGGAGGTAATTGTGGTGATGGACCTGTGTGGCCTCCCAAATACTTCATTGCTAAGATCCCAGCAGACTGAAGTTGCAAGAAAAGTTTTTTATTTCAGCAGCTCAGCGAGTTTGATCTGCTCTGCAGGGTATGCTAAAGGTTTTAGAGCAGACTGAAAACCAGAACAAGGTTTCTCACCTGCAACCTGGAGCCTTGGTTTTATTCCTGTGCGACAACTTCAAGCTATATATTCTTAATTTAAGCATAATAATAACTACTAAACCACAAATAAAGCCGCTTACTCATTAATGACCAAAGGCACTGACCTGGTGCCAAGTGAAACTCGTGAATGAACCACTACTAGTAGCCTACAAATAGTTGGGAGGTGCTGCACAAGGAAGAAAGGATGGTCCGAGTCTCAAAAAGACGGAAGGCCCATAAAGATATGGAAATATAAGGCAAGATAATATAATATTTAGGAATAATACCGGCCTAATATTTAGGCTTGATAGGAAGTAGTGTTGGCAGGCCAGGAACTGAACCAATCAGGATTTTCACGACAGGCACAGAAAACAACAGGCCACAGGAAGGGACTAAAGGGCACGAAGTGAAGGTTGTTTGCGTGCGGAATTTTGTTCTTGTCAAGCGAGTGGTGTGGAGGTGGAGGGGGGGACACGGAACGGATCTTAACCGAGAAACAGGATGTGAGAGGAGGACAGGCCAAGCAGGACGGCAGAAGTACAGACGAGTATTTGATGGGATAGAGAAGAAAAAGCCAAACGAGAGGAAGTTTCTGAATGGATGTGATTTGGGCAAAAATCAGCGATCATCAAGGCCAAGAGAAGAGGATGTTGCGTTAATCGAGACGCGATAACAACTTGGACGAGAGTTTTAGCTGTGAGGACGAAAAGGTTGAATGCTGAGGGCTGAAAACACGTAGTGCAGGAACGGGAAAACAGGAAGATGTTTACTGGCCAGAAAGAGAAGGAAAATGTTTATCCACCACCTGAACTGTATCAGCTGAGACAAGTCCTCCCAGGAGATTTTCCTTCCCCTCCCACATTGTACAGCTTCATCCTTTCACTCGGCTTCCCTCCCCAGCTTTCTGTTATCATTTGGATATCTGTCTTGTCTTCTGCAAAGGACTTGACCAAGGAAAACAGAGGGCTTGTAAATCCATCTGCCTGAATGTGGCTTTTTGATGTCTGGAGCACACAGACACACGGCTCAAATTTATGGTTGAGAGAGGGAGAAATTTATGTTAGGAAAATGTGACCGTCATCTTCGTTTATCTCCCTGTTTTGTAACGGAAAACAGGCATTTTACAAACACATACACACAAAGCCCAGCGGGAAACGCTTGACGAACCCGAGCGCATTAACCAAGAACCGCTCCATAACGACCGGTAACAATCGTATCGATAACCTCATAAATCACACACCGTCTGTCACACCCCGCCGGCCTCCAGCGGGCACGGAGAAGGCGCCCCGGTGAGAAGCAAGGCGGCAGCAGCTCTTCCCTCTTCCACCCTTCCCTCTCTATCAACCAAACGACTTGGGATCCCTCAGGCCAGCAGACTGCCCACAGACACCCCACAGCTCTTCCGGAAGCCGTCGTACGTGACGCCGGCGGCAAAGAAAACGTAAAGCTCCCCCAGATCTCCCGAGGACGCTCCGAAGGGAAGGCTTCAGGAAAGCCCATCCTCGGCACGTGGATCACCTGAACGCGCTCAGCTCGTTGCGCTGAAGCAGGCAAATAACCAGAGCAACTCAAGCTGGAAGGAGTTAAGGCACGAAAATAGAAACGTTCGCGTTCGTACGGTAAAGAATACGGACGAATTTGCATTCCCGCTAAATGAGTGTGTTTTTCAGCGCCTGGCAGCTCCTTTGGAGTTCTGAATTTACAGCAGGAAACAATATGGATTTATTCTCCAGACGACCAGAGTTTATCATTTGAGACTATTTGAAGCTTGCATTAAGATCAACGAGCATCTATTCGATCTGGTACCAAAGAATTCGAATTCAAAGCTCCCTCAAATGCTGCAGTTTACACCAAGACAAAGTATTTACACCGTTTTGCAAAGCATTTAAACAGGAAGCTTTTCTATACTCACCCTGGAAGAAGTGGTGGCATTATTGATATATGTCCTGCACTACATTAAGTGTGGCTGTGGAGTTATTTATGTGCTTTTCCTGACTTCTTTTGACACGGGAGTCGATTGCAGTGCTGTATGATTACGTCTGCATCTCTGAATCTTTCTTGCTCAGCTGGAAAGTCTCAAGTTCCAAGCTGGGATTCCCTCTCCACCCCCTTCTCATGCGCTTAACCCTCCTTCTGCTGGAAGCGTCTAGTAAACATCCACAAAAAAAACCCTCGTAGGTATAAAAGACGGCAGAGAAGCAGGAAGTGGGAAGGCAGCATTTTAAGAGGAAAAAAAAAAAAAGAGTATTTTCTTAGATGCTCCTTCTTTATTAACTCTGCGCTATCAGAAAGCTCTTTCTAAAGATGGCATTTTTAACGACGGACACTTCAAACCTGACTGGTCCCAAAGGACTAGGGATTTTAGGTCTTTCATTATTTTAGATTTTTTTTCATTTCTTTCTGTCTTGAATTCTTTTTCTTATGATCTTTATCAAGCCCCCCCTCCTCCCTTGGTTCCCAGAGCACTTACAGACAGAAGCCTTGCTCACGGGTAAGACTTTAGCTGTTGGCTACAAACAAGGACCTGTGCACAAGAACCTATCGCTTTCCTGATTCACTTCCAGCCCAACTCAACCCTCATTCATCAAGAACTAGAAAAGCAGAGCTCAGACTGCTCTGAAGGTTTCGAGCAAACCTGGCACACGTAGGTGAGCGCGGCCGTTCTAGTACAAACTTGCACACTGCAGCTTCCATTTACCTCCCAGAGCCAGCAGCTCGGACACGTCCCAGCCTCCACTGCCATCGTGTATTCCTCTGACAACGGACACAAACTGAGAATGGAAATTTAAAAAGCTATATACTTATTAAAGCGATGTCCTGATATTAAAGAGCTATATAGTGGAGCTGCATCTTGAGTACTGGGCTCCCCAATTCAAGAGAGACAAGGGACCACAGGAGAGAGTCCATCGGAGGCTGGGAAGCTGCTGAGGGGCCTGGAGCATCTGTGTGGCCAGGAAAGGCTGAGAGCCCTGGGGCTGTTCAGCTGCAGAAGAGCAGCCCCAGAGGGGAGCTGAGCAAGGCTGAGCAAGAGCTCAAGGGACCCCGGGGGGGGCCAGACTCTGCTCAGTGGTGCCCAGCACCAGGACAAGGGGCACCGGGCACCAACTGGAACCCAGGAGGTTCCCTGGGAGCGGGAGGAGCAACTTCTTTGGTGGGAGGGGGTTGGAGCCTGGCCCAGGCTGCCCAGAGAGCTTGGGGAGTCTCCTTCTCTGGAGAGATTCCCAAACCCACCTGGCCATGAGAAAAAGAGTTTCAAGGTAGAAATTGAGACCTTCACAAATTAGGGACCGGATGGCCTAACAAAAACACCAAGCTCTGCTGCTGTCATGAGGGTTTGGTCTGTGCAGTTACTCAGCTTTGACAAAGACTGAAGGAGCAGCAGTTGAACCATTCGCTGCCTGTTTGTTGTGCCCCACCAGTACCAGACAAATCTGAAGGCTCAAAGTCCTGCTGCTTACCAGAAAGGCTCAGTAAGAATTTCTGATGTCACAGGAGACTGTCACTGCAGGAAACCAGGACATCAGCAAAGCCCTCAATCTTTTATACATTTTATTTACATTTTAGTTTTATGGCTTTTGAATTTCATACGTCGTTGGGTTGTGCTGTATGGCAGGAGACAACATCTTCCGAGAGAGTCCAGGAAATGGCTTTACTCTGTGGTTATTCCATTGTGAGACTGGTGAAGCTACAGACTGTGGGAACCACGGGCACCCCACGGGACTTATTTCTTGCAACTGCCTCCCTGGCCAAACCAAAGAGCTCTTCACCAGCCAGTGTTTTCTTCCCAAGACCAACACTCCAGTGAAAGGCTTTCACATCTCACCCTCTATTTGCCCAAGTCTGTACATTGATTAAAGATGCAAAGATTCAGAGGGACTTGCAGGCAAAAACCTGCAACCACGAGGGAGCTCAAAACCAAGCACACGCTCAGGTCAGGCTCATTTCTGGACAGCACGGAGAGCTCCACACCGCGAATCAGAGCCAGGAAAGGACACAGGTGAAAAACAAAATAAAAGCAAAACCACACACCAAAAACCTTCCTTGACATGTTCAGCCACTTACTATCCACGAAGCTAAGTCCTAAGGGTGTTGCAAGAATTGGTGTGAAAAGCTTTGTCAATTCCTACAAAGATATTCACGGAGGTCAACGTTTCTTATGGGAATATTCCTAAAAACGTCAATTTTCTGGCAGAAATGATTAATACCTTTCACCTTTTACAAAAAACAAAAAGTGAAAAATGATTTAAATGTTTTTCACAAGCACTAAGGTGCATTCAGCCTTTTGCCACACCAGAAAATTTCCATGAAGATGTAGGAAAATGTCAGAGGTGGAAAGCAACGTTTTTTTTAAAATCCTGAGACCGTGCCAGAGAAGCTCCTACTTTCATTATAATGGTCAATTTAACAAAACCCCACGGAATTTCAGGCAAAACCCAAACCAGATGTAACCCCCAGACGTCTGCAAACTATTTACAAACATAGTGAGGTACAAATAAAAAAAAAATTAAAAAATAAATCAAAATAAGACCCCAAACCTCTACCCTCCACCTTGCCCCTGCCTACCTCCAAAGCTGCTGTTCCTTGGATAAAAGTGGGATATTTTTGTCACTATTGCCTTTCAGTAAATGAAGAACTTCTCAGTGTGAAGCACCTCCCTGGGCTGCACGTGTCACTGCAGAGAGGAGCGAAAGGCAACGTGAATGAATGAGAAGGGAGGAAGGGACTTAAAATAAATCAACAAACCGTTTCTCATCTTTTCCTTAATTCCTCCCTCCTCCTCTTCCTCTACGAACATTCGAGTTTGTGGGTTTGTTTGCTTTTTTTCTTATTTCTCCTCTGGTTTTGCTGAGGAGAGCAAGGAACCCATTAGAGCAGGGGGATTAAGAGAGTTGAAGTGGGATTGAGTAATAAAATCGCTGTTAAATAACAGCGATTACGCAAGGCAGATGGCCCCGACCGGAGCGTCGGGACGGCGAGCAAAGCCCAGCCTGAGCCTGCTCTGCTTTGCAAAGAGCCCAGAGTTGGTGTCCAACTAAATCACACTGATTTGTGATTAGTAGAAAAGGGCCGCCCTAAGAAGGTTATGACACCAGGGAGGTGTTTTGGGGAGAAAAGGAGTTAAATGACAAGTTTAGCTGCTGTTTAACCTCGACTGGAAAGTCTGCAGAGCTCTCGGTGCAATTCAAAGAACCAGCTCCCGGTGTATTCACCTGGGGGCTTGTCAAAGATGCTTTAATTTTGCTGCCGTGTGGGAACAGTGGGAAAATCTGGCTACTAAACTGAAAAGGTTACTAATCAGCAGCAGACTCAATTTCCAAGGGCGGTAATTTTTGTAACTTAAAGCAGCCAAGGAAGAAAGCTTCCTCCCTCTGCACAAGGTAATGTCTGTAGCATTTGAGTTTTGGTTGGGAGGTTTTTTTCTGTTAAATGCAAATCAGAATCCAGCAGACCCAGGGCTTCTGATTGATTTCTTTTTAATTAGAGGTGGCCAGCCAAGCTCCTCTGGTAAGATCAAAGCAGCAGAACGGATCGAGCTTTTGCATAAGACTAAAAATAAATGTTTTGGAAATGGGAGAGTGAAAACCAAAAGTTTCAAAAGGAAGTGAGAAGAGGGGAGAGGTGCCTTGTAGAACCAAAGCAGTAGGAGGTGAGCCAAGCCCACACAAGCTCAAGTAACAGGATAGTCATATATAAATATACTTGTGTGTATATATATATATATACACATACACATATACATCAAGCCAGCTGAAGAGCACCTTTCAGCTCGTCAAATGGTGCTGGCAAGCTCCCAATTTTTTTTATTTTTATTTTTTTTCTGCTTTACCCAGGAAGCCAAAGGCATTTAATCTATAGTTCCTCAATTAAAGATTGAATTATTTTAAAAATACATACAGGAGATTTGGTTTCCCTGTGGTAACAACAAAAGAGTAAAGCCTCTTTGATTTCAGGGAGCGTCCTTCAATACTCAGCACCCAACACAATGCACTCAACAGCTTGGCAACCAAACCCCAGTGCATCCTGAAAACAGAAATCCCAAAGATTCCCTAAGAAAAGCAGGGATTCGGGGTGAAAAACAGGGATATTTATTCTTTCCAAATTAAATACCATAAATGTCCAGATCGTGGCAGAGCGAGGGACAATGAACAGCCTGTCCTTAGAGCTGGCACCACAGCGTAGAGATGTCAGGCTAAATGCAGCTTCCAATCCAGGCTTTTGTTGGTCAGCTTCCTTTAAACTAGTAGGAAAACTCTGAAATAAAATATTTACTGAAAGATTATATTCCAAATATCAACTCATGCTTAAGCCAAGTTGATGGACAGAGATGAAATTGGACAGTTAATTTAAACACTCAAAACCACTGATTGACCTGAGAGAGCAGAAGAACAGAACTTTTCCCAGTCTATGGTCAATTAAAAATATCTGTGTTGATGACCAAAATCCTAAAAGTATAATTTTCTGCATAAAAAAAAAATAAGATTTTATTAAATATCTTTAAAGGACACTTTTCCTTTGAAAAAAGTATACTTTAAAAAAAAGAACAGAAAACAAACACAAGAGCTTTCCAAAGCAGAATTCACCGAAGTTTAAACCAAGACAAGTAAGTCAAACAAAGACGACATTTGCTCTTGAATTCAACTTTGTGTGTGAAGAGGAGGAAAAGGAGGTTTTCACCCAGTTCCATCCAATTTATCACTGTACAGAACACGAGTGGATTAAAAATCCCCGGGCACCTTCTGAAAGAGGAGCGACGTTAACCCCTTGCCCCGACCCAACTGCTCGTGGACCATCGCGGCCCACGCGCTTCAGCTCCGACGCCGGCTCTGCACGACTCCTCTTGCCTCCACTGGCTGCATGGTTAGTTACTCCTGGGTTTGTGGGGTATAAACCAACCTCTAAATACGTCAGACCTTGTTGAGCAGAGAAATCAAGTCCGTCCGTTCGTACCGACGCATTAAAAAAAGCCGTCTCGGTTTACCCCAAACACCAGCGGAGCTGAATGACTTTCTTATTCCCGGCTTCGTTCAAGGAAATGAGGTTTGACTGCTGAGAACTCATCTGAATCGGCAGAGCTTAGAGAAGTGCTTTGGGATTGCAGCGAATGAAAGGAACATTCTTATTCCTGATAATGGGAAACAGTTTTTGTCGAATTACAGTTACGGCTCTAAATTTTCAGTGCTTAGCTAATTAGGAATTCAGAAGGGACACTGATTGCCAGCAGAAGTTTGTGCAGAGCAGTGATTTGGGGTTGTTGGTTGTTTGGTTTTTTTTTTAGATATTGGTTTTATCCCTGTATTTTCTAATGTGAAATTCCATAGCAGTTCTGTGAAATGGATAATAAAGTACAGGGCCACCAGAGCACACCCCTGCGCACACCAGGATCTCCGTGACGGAGACGAGCACTAGAGCAACGTTTTGGCCAACATTCCTTGCTTTACAGGCAAACTGTCACTTCTGAACTGCCTAAAACTGCAGCTAATGAAGGCATTCCAGTTTATTTGGGTCACAGAAGGGTGCTCATTTTTATAGTTTTGTTTTGCAAGGCAAAATATGGAAAACTAACAAGGAATGAAAGAACGAACGAATTAAAACAGAAAAGAAACAACCCACATCCTTCATTTTTTTTTTTTTAGACTCATTTCTAGATGTACAATCCACCAAACCATAACATTTTGATGAGTTTTCACATCGGGGCCACCAAAGCCCTTAAGAACTCATGAGATGGATGCTCTTTCAGGTAGGATTCAAGATTAAATGATCCGAAAGGTCGTTCATAATGAGACCGTACGGCCTGTGCAGCCAAAAGGGCACATCAAAAATTTTAGTACGACATCAAGATAAATGGTGAGGTCCTGGCAATACTGAACTTAATAATGAAAATAACCAACAGGGCCAAGCAGGGTAAAACCAGAGGCTCTCCTCTCCCAAAGCCCACGTGCCTAAACGTTATTACACAAAATCAAACCCATCAAAACAGCATTCTGCAGGTCACAAGATGAATTACAAATAAAATATGCATCTGATCCTAGTCTAACCTTACAAGAAACATCTCCCCAAAGACTCTCTGCTCATATGTTCTCAATCTCTGCCTCTTGGACAAAAGCAGCCGGAGGAGAAAAAGCACAGTTTAAAACAGGATGTTAGAAGGTTTGCTGAGGGAAAAGAACCTTATTACTAAAAAGGCAGAGGCTGTGAATAACAGGAGACATAATGAGAACTCATTTCTAGCTGACCTACTGAAAACAGTCCGACACTCTTCGAGGGCAGAACTACACCCACGGTGAACCAACACCAGGCGACCTCAACAGAGAGCCAGGCAAAAATATCAGCGCTGCTGCAAGATTTTCATCCCTTGAGTTATCTTATAATACTTCTAGGGTTCCTTACCGTTGTGTTGACATGTTATCGTTACGACAGCTTCTGTATGAACATACTCCTCACACTTGCACAGAACCTCACAGACTCTTCCCAGTCACAAGCATTTCCTAGAAGAGTCATTCAGGAATGAATTCTCTTCTAGGGAATGACTTGTTTGTATCTGACACACTCTGTGGCGTCCAGAAAACACATAAAACGTTCTTGAAGAGAAGACATTTCCTCCCTGGACAGGGACATACATCTCCCAAGGACATAAAATCTACAGAAAAGGGATCAGGGACAGGGATTACTCACAGGAATACCTGGCTCAATGTTGAATTCTCTTTCCTTTGAAAAGTGCGCATTGCGGCTTAAAAGGGATGTAAATATTAACATAACACTGAGAAAAATTCTCATCTTGAGGAGCACTCAATACTTAACACCTGCATGTAGGGGAAGGATCTTGCTAAGCTGCTCTCCTTACCTACTTCAACTGGTTTGTACGCTCTCCATTCCGCACTGGCGAAGCGGATTTCGCTCTCTCGGAATCTAGTGAACGCGGCTTCGCTGCCCGATAGGCCTTTGCAATCACTTTTAGCAGAAGAGACTCGAGCCTGCAGCAGTCTAGCGACTAAAGGGAACCTCTCCTGAACTCAACTTCCTCTTGTGCCTGAGCTGAAAAATGCAAAGAGAGCACAAGTCTTCATCGCACCAGAACCCAAAGGCAGATCCCTCACGGTTGAAAGGCACGCGCGATCCCCTCGGCGGCAGAGGATGCCCAGGATGCAGAAGGAAAGCTGGGGAAGAGGAAAACTTTCTGAAGAAGATAAAAAAAAAAGCTGCTGTGGCCAGTATGAATATAGCAAGGGACTGGTATGTGGCAGCAGGCGGTGGCTTTGCCATCCCAGCTTTCTCACTGTCATTTCCAAACGATAAATTACTATTGAACAGCCATGCTAAAATGTACAGGCCTCGATTTTATTTTTAGGCTTCTATTTGGATGCCAAGCCCTTCAAACAGCACCCAGTCTGAGAAACACTAGTAAAAAAAGAAACTGAGAAGTTGCCAAATTCTTGGCCTGTTGCAGACATTGTGTTCAAGAAGCTGTGGTTCAGTCTGCATTGTACTTGTGCGTCAAGAAATATCCTAAAGAGTAGTAGGAATTTACATAAAGTGCATTACTTACCGGGGCCAACATTCCCAGAAATTGGGTGTGATTAACCCTTCCTTTCATAAAATAATAATAATAATTAAAGTTATCCTGAAATCAGGCATGTAGAATTTGTGGCTATGCTCTATTCAGTCCTACATTAAATGCATTAAGAGCCATATATTGACAATAACCAGAGTAAGTCAGCTGGAAAACAAAGCAACACTTCCCCCAGTAAACTCTATTTTTAAAAACCATAAATATTAAGATAATCAAGTTCTAGCATGCCCATATTCTTTCCACTCAAGCTTAGCGAATACGAAAAGGTCACTTTCTTGAAATTTGTATCAACTTTCCCCTAAGTTTCAGTGGAGAGAGGATTTCCTTTTGCTGACGCAGGCTGGATAACAAGACAGGTATCAAATTTTTACAGCTTTTTATGGATGAACCCCAAAATGAGGTATTGCCACAAAGGGCCGGTCAAAGGAGGTGGGAGGAACTAAAAGGGAGCTCAGAACTGCTCACATTTTAAATAAATTATCTCAGGAATTCATCATATAAAATAGGATTTGCAGACTCAAAAGCTTAACTATCACATTTTTCCTGCACGGGGAAATTTAGATAATAACATGATCTAAGATGGATATCTTCCTTATAGACTTAATCTTACTTCTCAGTTTGACAGCCCAGCTTGCCAGATGGCATCTGTCTTCCAGTGCTCCAGAACTACACTCTTACAGCACAGTCCGGTCAAACCGTATTCAATCCTAAAGCAGAGATCAAATTAGAGCTGCGCTATTCATAAATACACATTTATTTTTCATTAGAAATGCATAATTACAGCATTTAAAAGCATTTTTTTTCCCCCTAGAAAAGTAGTTAAGCAACAGTACAAACAAAATTGTTAGTCTTCTGCAAATACAGTTTTCATTACACTGAACAGAAAACACCAGCAAAAGGCTAATACTTGCAGTTGTGGGATTTTAGTTTTTTTAAAATATTTTCCATTTTTGTTATAAACACCATAGCAAATAAAAAAAGCTGTTGAAACAGTGAAAAATATTTGAGCTCTCGATCTTCTATACGTGGTAAAGCAAGTATTGCAAAGCAGCAATACACCCCCTAAGATATCTGCAGACATTCAAACGGCGGATTTCACAGAAGAAATGAACAGGATGAAACATTAATTTAGTCTCATGGGTTGGATTCATCAGATTCCGTTCCCCTCTTCCTGAAAGATTTTTTTTTTTATTATTATTATTCCTCTTTAAGTGTACCTAAGGGCAGGCCATTTATTTTTTTCTGAAGGCCAGATCCTCACTTGATGTAGCTCCAATTTAAGTAAGTGGGTCTGATTTATTCCAGGCGAGGAGAAGCAGATGAGGAGGACTCTGCCATTTGCAGGAGACGTTCGAGGTGTGACCATGAGTCTCACGGGCATTTCCATTCTCCTGTTGTTGCACGAAGACTACAGCACTTAACTCCCGACCGCGGTTCGCCGACGCCTCGGCCGACGCCGGCTTTCCGCCATTCTCTCATTGGATTTGGATCGCTCCGTGTTCTATCTGCATTTCTGGCTGGATCGCTGATTGAAGAGTGTCAGTGCCCTGCAAAAGGAAAGGGCACATCAATATCAAAGTGTTTTCTCTTGGTGTAGCCAAGAGAACGTGAAGATATTATACTAAATTTAAAAGTTCTTGTATATACCAGTACAAAATCTGCACGGATATCGGTCCTATGAGAGAGTTGAAATGAGAAAACAGGGAGAAAAGCCCCAAAAATAACATAAAGAGTTCACAAGTAGACTAATGCCCTTCAGGCTGGAAAGAAAAGGCTAAAATAATGAAATCACAAATAGATAAGGATCTATAAAATCATGAAGAGAGCGAACAGCGAACAATTATTCCCTCTCTCTTCCAAAAAAAAACAACAAACCAGCTCTAGAAACCAAATAAACTCTGTGTCCGGCACAAGACGTGCGGAAGCTGTGGAAAGACTTGTCCCATGTACTGATGGCTCGAGGGCACAGAGCTGAACAAGGTTACAAAAAGAAAGTCCAGTTAGGGTGACCACAAAAAAAGACAGTAGGAAGTCCTGGGGTGACAGAACTATTGTAGGTAAGGAAAATAAAATTACCTGTTTGCCCTGGGCTTGGAATTTCCCCAGCTGGCGCAGGATACGGTCTAAAACTCCTGCCTTTACCCACCGCAGTCGTTCTTTATTTCATGTAAAATGAGAATAGCGCTACTACAGTCAACTTTTCTTTCTCAAATAAAACTCTTCCGTCGGGCCTGACTCGACTCACTTTCCAAGCAAAAACAGTCCTCCGTGAACAAATTTAAAGTAAACACAACCGACTTCAAGCTTTCAAAGGAAGTCTCCTTAAAAATTAAATTACTGCCGAGCGGTAGTTTGACAAAGCAGCGAAAGGATAATCCCATTGCAAAAGGGCTGTTTTAGCCAAGTTAGCTGGAGAAAGGAAAACTGGATTATGAAACTGCCTCCATCTTTAGAGCTATAAGATGAATAGCATTTAAGAACAGCTGTATTGGCCTGGATAAAGCCCATCACACCCAATAAGCCTTCCCCTGATAGCAGCCAATATCACAAACACAGATAAACTACGAGAAAAGGGCAAGCGTTTAATGATATTTTCCTGTACGCTCCCCCAGATTCCAGAGATTTGCCCTTGATGGATTTTCCTTCCATAAATACAGCTAATAGATGTTTTATGTAACACCCTGGATACAGAATTATTTCTGCAGCAGGGCTTCTGCTATGAAAAAAGAAAAGTCTTACTTGAAGCTCTGCTTTACGCTCTCGGTCTCGTACCTACAAGACGATCCACAAAGACACGAGGGTGGAAACTCAACTAGGTTTCCCATCCTTTAGGTTTTCCTCTGCAGCGCCACTTATTTATTCAAATGAAAATACCAGAGGTTCAAAATTGTAAAGAAATGCTCCTAAATGAAGATTTTGTTGTCATATTATTTTCTCTTCAACTCTCTGCCTTGTTGTCACTCACTGCACACAGCTACAAGATTTTTTTTTTTCCTGTTCAACAGGTAATTCACTATTTATTTAAAAATTCAATAAATTAGTGCCGCAGTAGTGACTAATTCTATCAGACTGGCAAATCTGACAGCAGGCAAGTTTTCTAGTGACCATCAAAGTTTTCCTGAAGTAAGATAATTATCAAATAGTGACAACAGCAATATTGGTATCTCTCCAACACTCAGATCAGAAGTAGAAGACTGCTCAAGGGGGTTACACCCCTTTACATTTGGAATTCTGGTGGATTTTTTGAAACAAATCTAACAAAATTAACCACCAGCACATGAATTTGAGCACAGAATTAAACCAAATATTCTTTGTCATCACAATATTCTGTATTTATGTTTTTTTTTCCTGTAGGTGAGAATGTTACAGAGCCATGAAAACAAGCCAACTAAACCTAAATCCTCAAAATGCATCTGATTTCAAACCACGTCAGAGAAGGGAGAGGTTTCAAAGAGCCCTACTCTTACCTTCAGCTTTACATCTGCATTAGTTTCCAAAGGCACGGCTTTCAAGGAAACAGGGCAGAAAACTGGCAGCTTGGGTTTGGACATAAAATAAATTCACACTTGTGGTGTTTCAAAGGTGGAATTTGTGTAGGGCCCAGCATCCAACTCGGGTGGATGATAAACTCCATTTTTATAAGCTTTGATTGATAAATAGATAGGAAATCACGGAGAATATCTCAGCACCTTGACAAAGAACCGTATGAAAACAGATGGAAGTGTCAAAACAGCTTCACTAAGAAGTTTTTTCCTTCAGATAAGAGAACTTTCTAAGGTGACATGGGACTATTCCATAATTTTAGTCAAAAAAAAGCTATTAAACTACCCTTATAACTCAGAATAATGCAAACACCATGTTGGTTTCTCCAATTCATTAACAGTTTTTAGTTTGTGTAAACGGAGGAAATATTTACGGTAACCTTATTTTCAGCCGTGCGTGTTTTTCCTTTCGTACCCTTCTTCTTTCACATTCCTTTTCTGCTTCTCTTCAGCTTTGTATAAACCTCTGTGGTTAGCCACAAGATTAAAAACCTAACACGGTGCAAAGTGTCCCTGAAGAGAAAAAGAACTCCTCGGGTGGCTGCCAGTCGCGTGGGAGACGGATGGCGATGTTTATAACGGAGCTCCCGAACCTCCTGCCCGTCGGAGGTGTCGGCTGAGAAGGGAGGACAGGCACGAGGAACAGACCCAGGAGAAAGTCCGTGGGAGGTAAATGTGAGAATTTCCCAGGCCTGGAGTGAGGACAGCAGCACCAGGAACACCTCTGACGACCTGGAGCCTACAGGCTTTATTAACTGCATGGGGCCAGCGAGGATTTGTAAGAAATACGGCACCATCCCTGAGGCAACCCTCAGATTGTCCAGCATAATATTACAAGTGACTAGGAATAAAATATTGAGAATCTCAGTGCAGAGAGAAATCCAGCAAAGAAGGGAAAATGACTATTAAGGGCTTGTCTACAGAGGAAGATCAGGGCACAGAGAATTGGAATGGGATCGTGCAGCACGCTCACGTGCCGGGCAGACCCATCCTTTTTGACAGGGAACAGAATTTTTAGGAAAAGTATTTTGTGGGATTAGTTGGGGAGCCAGTGTGGACTGGGGCAAGTAAGAGTTCAGAGCTCTGGCATCCTGACCAGCACCAGCCAGCACAGAGGACACTTCAGCAATCCAGCTTTCGTCTCAGACCCTCTCCACCATGGGGGTAACTAATGAAGTTCACCAAGGGCAAGTGCAGGTTCCCGCCCCTGGGGAGGAATGACCCCCTGCACCAGTACAGGGGAGGAGTCACCTGCTGGGAAGCAGCTCCACGGAGGAGGACCTGGGAGTGCTGGGGGACAACAAGTTCCCACAAGCCAGCAATGGGCCCTCGTGGCCAAGAAGGCCTCCTGGAAGGCACTGAGAAGAGTGCGGTCAGCAGGGCAAGGGAGGTTCTCCTGCCTTTCTACTCTGCCCCAGAGAGGCCACCTCTGGAGTGTTGTGTCCAGTTCTGGGCTCCCCAGTTCAAGAGAGGCAAGGAGCTACTGGAGAGTCCAGTGGAAGATAGGAAAGATGCTGATCTGTAGGTCGCTTTGCCGACGGAAGAAGCACTAAGCACGTGAGTTTTGTGCACACAAAGTTTGGACAAGATTCCCTTGATTTCTCATGTTGTTTCTTTTCCTTCCTCAAGAGACTCGATATTCAAATGTGCGTAACCAGATCAGAATTCTCTATAAAAACCAAACAAAATTCCACTCCAATATTGGCTGATAAGGATACCATTACATTTTGGATAGCAAGCAACAGCTTATTTTTCATAACCACTTGGCATTCTCTAGAAAACAAAGGTCATTTACAGTGGGGGGTTCCTGGAAGAATTTGTAACCAGCTTGAGAAAAACTTCTGACAAGTGTTTTAAGTCAACATTCTTGCCTTGTCACGAATCACAGCTCTGAGCTGATGAGAAACTTATTCTAGACTCAGATATGCAACTGTTCAAACTGATTTAAAAAGAGAAAAACAAAGAAAAACACCAAAAAAAAGGGGGTAATTCCTCCACTGTAACTGCGAGGATCAAGTGTTCACTTACAACTGCTAACATTGCAACTCCTGTGGGAAATCCAGGCTGTTGATCAAAATCACTGGAAAACTGCTGTCAAAAAGGGAATAACTTTTTTAAGAGAAACCTCATTCTGGAAAATACTTTTTTTGGATAGATTCTAAGCAAGTTTGGGGTTGGTTTTTTTTGCCCTGTCCTCTAAGGCAGCTCTCAGCCTTCAAGGACGCAGAAAAACAATGCTGACCAAAATAACTATTCTCTAGAGGCATTGAGCAAAGAGCATCGAAGCAGGAACAGTCAAAGATCATTTCTACCTTTAAGAAAATGATGGTTCTTATTATAGATTTATTGGGTTTTGTTGTTACGGTTTGGAAACCGGATCGCAAACTCCTTGGGCCTGCAGTATTTCTGGATGGATATCCAGTTGATTTGACAAGATGTTTCAATCAAGTTCAGGACATTCAAATGGCAAAAAGATAGATCATTTCTATACGTACTTGATTAGTCGTGGAGTGGTCCGTCACCGGCGTCAGCTGCACGTACTGGACTTGGATATCACTCCCTTGGAGCGGGGATCCATCCACACCCCCCGACGCGGGCTCGGCAGAGGCAACAGCTATGAGCTGAGCGCCCTGCAGCACCTGTGGGGCAAGAGACGGGGAAAGCAGCTTGTAAATAACCGCCATCTGTATCGCTGGAAGACGGGACTCCAAGTAAAAAACACAGGAAAGATTCTTGCTCGGGGTTTCCAAAGAGGTTCTATCTCTGCTACACATCAAGGGGTTCCTGGGCAAAAAACATCAAGAGGTTCCCCTGCAAAACATCAAGAGGTTCCCCTGCAAAACATCAAGGGGTTCCTGGGCAAAAAACATCAAGAGGTTCCCCTGAAAAACACCCAGGGGTTCCCCTCCAAAAACACCCAGGGGTTCCCCTCCAAAAACACCCAGGGGTTCCCCTCCAAAAACACCCAGGGGTTCCCCTCCAAAAACACCCAGGGGTTCTATCTCCACTTAAACACGAATCCCCACCTTCACACAATACATTTATCCTTCATATCCTGCCTGATTTATATAGATATTGCCATCAGAAACGCCTTAGGAACCACCTAACTTAAACCAGACGCAAACCTGAAGAGCATTGAAAAGAAACACAAGAAAACTTGTCTATCAGGAACAGTTGCTTCAAATCCCGTGGGTTTTTGCGAGGATGTGGTTGGCATCTGGAAAGATTCCCATACCGGGTGCAGTACAGATCCACGATGCTCTTCCTCACAGCCAAAGCAATTCACCTCCTGGCAATTTGTGACAGTAATCTCTATATGCTTATCGTATGTAAAGGTGGAGATTTAAGAATGATTGCTAATTAATGCTTACTCTACATTTGCTAGGTGAAGATTAAGTCCTCTACAGGTTTCAAAACCCAGCTGATCCATCTACAAGTGCTTGCTTAAAAATGTTCATGTGAACAGACTAATTTTTACTTCTCAACACAAATTTCAGAATAAATTACATGTACATAAACAATGGACAAGTCCTCAATCACATTTTTAAAATTCAGCTAAAATCTACATACTCAGGTTTGATTTCTATGTCTGTGTTTTTAAGTGATGGTATTTGAACAGCAGGGGGAAAAAAAAAAAAGATATCTTTCAAGTGAAGGAAAGAGAACAAAGAACAAAAATAACATTCTTAACAAAGGTTTTTCTTAACAAAGTCTGATTTCTCAGCTGATCTGCGGGTGGGTGGCCAGGCAGGAGTGGGTAGACAAGAATTTCTCTAGGGAGTGTGGGAGGCAAAAGAGGTGACCTCCAGAAATGACCTTTAAGGGTGTTGTCAGGATTTTATAGGGATCTTGGGTGTTCTGAGATACAGTCAGCACCAAACTGCAAAAGGATGCTACGGTTTGTTTTTACAGGAGTAAGCAAAATTCTCTTGGCCTATGGTATTTGTCTTGGAACTCTATGACCCAGAGTGTCGGAACCACATCACAGTCTCTCCCCTCTGTTACCTGCCGGGCTTAAACGTACTTTTTCTCATTGATTCCCAAACCACAAACTTCAGAACGACTGTGAGCGACGGAACAAGCCCATCGTTCTTGCCTAGAAACTGGGTTACAACAAAGAAGCCTAAAACTTCCAAGAGTGACAGCTTCCCTGGTCTATTGCATGTCCTTGGCTACTTCAAGAGAACTCCCTGGTGAAGAAGATACTCCGGAGAATTAGAGAATCATGGAACAGTTTGGGTTGGAACAGACCTTAAAGATCATCTAGTTCCAAGCCCCCTGCCACAGGCAGGGACATCTCCCACTAGAGAAGGCTGCTCAAGGCCCCATCCAACCTGGATTTGAACACATCCAGGGATGGAGCATCCACAGCTTCCCTGGGCAACCTGTTCCAGTGTCTCACCACCCTCAGAGAGAAACATTTCTTCCTAATTTCTAATTTAAAATTGCTGTCCCCCAGTTTGAAGCCACCATCCCTCGTCCTATCACCACAAGCTCTTGTAAAAAGTCTCTCCCCAGCTTTCCTGTTGCCCCCTTCAGATACTGAAAGGTCCCCAGAAGGTCTCTGCAGAGCCTTCTCTTCTCCAGGTTGGACAAGCCCAACTCTCTCAGCCTGGCCTCCCAGCAGAGAGGATCCAGCCCTCTGATCGTCTTTGTGGCCTCCTCTGATCCTGTTCCAACAGGTCCACATCCTTCTCACGCTGAGGACTCCAGAGCTGGACACTACTCCATGTGAGGTCTCACCAGAGCGGAGCAGAGGGGCAGAATCCCCCTCCCTTGACCTGCTGGCCACACAGAAGATCCAATAACTCTGTGACATGTTATCTTATACTGAACCTATGAGAGCCCTACTGATAAACAACGGCTTTATGTGAGATGGGATTTGTGGTGGAGCTGAGGAGCAGAGCCTTTCACAGATGTGGCAGGTGCAAGCCTGCAGCTTTTCTTTGGCTGCTCACTCGGCAGCCAAACCAACACTTTCACTTTGTAATTCTTACCTACCCTTGACCTTAAAATAAAAGAATTGTACCAAGAAAACAAACAATCCACCCTGAAAAAGAACTTTTCTTCTCAATTCCACTGGGCTTCTCTAACATCCTGCCTTACTGCTCCAAACCAGGTAACAGAATATGTTTAAATTGAAAAATAATAAACTTCACTTCTAACAAAATGGAATCATTCATGGTCCGAGCACACACAGGCAGAACAAGCAGCTGGAAGTCACCCTTCCCTTCCACTTAGCACAACAGCACGGAAGGACTTGCCATGGAGTGTCCTCTCAAGATACCACAAGCTCGTGAGAGTTCAAGTCAAAGCTGAAAACAATCCTAAAAACCAGCACCTTTAAAATTAACAAGCAGACAGATAAAATGCGGGGTTTATTTGAGAAATAATTGAGTGGAGTGTTTTTAAAAAAAAAAAAAAAAGTCCATTTGGTCATCAGTTATTGCTCGCTGTCAGCAGAAAAATGCTGTCTTGACAGTGAGAAGATCTTGAGCTCTCCTGGAGCTGGAGCCCACTCTTCCTATTGCACAATCATTTCCCCTGCAAGCACTGGCAACTCGGAGCCGCAACGGAACAGCTCGCTAAATTCTTCTGCTCTTTCAGCTTGTTGTTCCAACCACGGATCCAGGCTTCTCCCCAAAGAGAAAACCTAGCGAAAAATGCCTATCAAGAAAAATCAGAATACTCTAGAAAACGTCTGTAAGATATTTGAGAGCACTGTCAAGCCGCATGGCTTTGAGAATGCTTCACAGAATCACAGAACATCTTTGGTTGGAAGAGACCTTCAAGATCATCTAGTCCAACCTTCCACCCAGCACTGCAGGTCATCGCTAAACCGTGACCCTCAGCACCAGGTCCACACGTTGTTTAAATACCTCCAGGGATGGTGACTCCACCACAGCCCCGAGCAGACTGTTCCGATGTGTGAAAACCGTTGCAGTGACAAAGGTACCAAGGCACCTTTCGAAGGTACCAAGGCTCTCAAGCACTTTTTGTGACCTCGCTTGATCTTTGCAAGACTTCATGGCCCAAACCTTGGTGCCTCAAAGATGACCAGGTTGTGTGGTGAAGACAACTCGCCTAAATTGAAAAGCAAACCTGTGAGAGCCCCTTCTCTCACTATTCCCATCACCTTTCAGAATAAGAAAACACTCCTTAACACCTTCAGCCAGAAACAGAAACGCATTACTATTCATTTTGATTTTAAATGCTCCTAGAAATGCCAGAAGGGAAAGTATTTTGGTTCAGCTGTTTAAAATGAAGTGCAAACTCTCGGCATTGTTGGTGGATACAGACCCCCGGTCTCTTAGACCGAACATTTCTTTTCCTGAAAGCTCTGTGAGCTGTCAGTGGAAGCTACGAGAGCTAAGGCACAGAGCGCTCCCTCCCAGCCCCTGGAAGCAGGTTGTGCTCCTATGGAGGTTCTCTCTCCTCTTTCCAGCCCTGATCAGAGCTGGAGCAGAAGCACGGGCCTTACAGTGGGATCCCACCGACCTGACTCTTTGTTTTTCAGGTGGTTTTTTCCTCCCCTCTCCACCTTTATTCCTCTCTCATTTTCTCTACAAAGTCTTGATGACTTGAGACATGCAAACTATTGAGCCTGAAGGTCCTGGATTTCTATTTTACATCCCTTCTTCGTTGAGATGCTTGCCTTACAAACCATAATAATAAAATTAGTGTTAATAATGAAAACCAGCTACTTTCTCTGCTCCCTTCCTTTCCATTTAAAGACTATTTTAGTCCATAACTAAGAGTTCCCATTTAACATCCAGCTGCCAGGGCAGGAAGTAAATTTTTTTTTATTTTATTTTTTTTTCACAAAAAGATTAAAATATAACAAGTTTTCCTTCAGTTTCTTCCAAAATCTTCAAGCACAGTTTCCAACCATGGTTCAAGACCTATCACATCCTCTGCTGATTTTTACTTATCACTGAGAATTAGGAAGCCCACAATTTATAACATTTCTCTAGACCCCGACCTTCAAAACTAGTAACTGGTTTGGGGTGGCTGAAGTTTGTTTACCAAAAAATCCAGTTCCTCAGGCCAGTTTTTGCCAGATTTGAGCCTTTTAAAACACATTCTTGCTACTGTTGTAGTGAGCTTTTTTATTAATCTAGGCAAGCACAGATGTTTGCCTACCTATAAAAAGCTCAAAACCAAGACACATTGGGATTTTGGTGCCTTTTTTCCATCATTTCTTCCCATTTCTACTGCAGGAATGCAATAAAAGATGATGTTTCTTTACAAAAAAAATGAGGTTTTGAACCAGAGAAAGAATGGTTGTGTATAGAAGGCTCCCAGCTGAAAATCCTGTAACACAGCCAGCGAGGAACCATTTCAGCAAACGTTGCACAGAAGAAATGAGTTGTGCGTGGAAGATTTCAGCGGCACGCTCCGGGCTAAAACACTGAGAAAAAGGACATTTTTGGGCCCAAAAGTGTAAGAACCGTTATGAGTTCAGATGATTCCTGAAAAACAAAAAGTTAGGAAAATCCTTGCCTATCATCCTCCTACTGTGTCATTCATCACCGATGGCAAAGCGACACAAACATATCCAAACACAGCTCCTTCAGATGATAAGCAGCTCTGCTGATAAACATGTTCACTTGGAGAAAAGATAACTTCCTCTCGCTGATTCTTTACAGTCTTAATGTTTTCTTCATGGAGCCTCAAGACCAAAACCATCCACTATTTAGTGCCAGCGAAACATTTACTTGGTGGATTTACAGATGAGTTTAGCTGGGGCAACTAGACTCTGTATTTAGGTCCAGAACTCAAAAATTTTAGTATCCTTGAGTTCCTTGAAAACATCAGAGGACTAATCAAGGTCTCCATCACCTTGGCATTTACTAAGGAATCTGGAACGGGTAACGCAGGATGCCGGAAGAACGGAGATGTACAAAAAAACCCCACCCAATATTTTCTTCCCCAAGATTATCTTGTGAAGTTCTTAATTCGACTTGATGAAGCAGAGCAAGACCCAACACTAGGAAACAAATCCAGTATGGAGGATACTCCAGGAAAATCAGTCCTATTTTTCCTTTATGCTCCTTCCTCTTTAAGTCATCAGCTTAACTGAACCGAGGTCAAGTGTATTGAAAAGCTCCATTCTGGCAGTGCCTGATGCAAAGGCCTTTCGGTGATTTTACAGCCCGGTTCCAATAAAATTAAAGTATTAGAGTGATGAAAAGGAGCAGCAGCAAAGGACACCCTGACCTAACCGTTCTCCCAGAAGAACACGCTAAGATCGACCAGCGCGCACTGAAAACCGCCGTAACCCTTGCGCTCTATTTATCTATCCCATATGTATATAAAAGAAGAACGCACGGAGCCTGATGATGTGCGATCTTTCCGGAGAAATAAATTCACGCCGAACCCATAAATCTTCAGCATAACCAGACAACTGACAATAAGGACCAGGGATGGCTCCATGTTGCTGCAGACTTCCTACGCTCAGCTGAAAATTAAACAATAAGCATTTTGATAGAATTACAAGACAGTTTTAAGGACTTCAGTTTTATCTTCCAAGCTTCTCAAAATACTAACAGCAATAAAAGACGGGAAGTTCCTCTTCCAAAAAGATAAGGGAGACAGATGGCTCACAGTGTTGCAGAGAGTATCTGCAGCTTTTCCCCCTCAGGAACCAGTGATGAGAAGCACACAGAGGTGTGAGGAAGCACATGGAAGATGTAACCTGTCATTTAGATCTTTTCTTTGCAACCCCTTTTTAAGCAGAAGCCATCACAACACCAGGCCACTCTTCTTTCTAAGGTGCATTTTTATGGCTGTTGAATGCCTGACTTTAAACTACTAAGATCATACTAAAGGAAAAAAAAAAAAATCAAAATATGTACCATTCACATTTTTTTCCAGAAATAGTTACATATATTCTTTCATTATTTTCAAGCTAAACTTGTTCTGATGACCTTTTCCTAATTATCAGCATCACCACATGAGATGCTTCTTTCTCACATGAGAAAGAAGCCTCCAGACCATAACGTGTTCACTATCCAGACACTGGGGAGTTTCCAGCAATTCACAGGTTTTGCCTTTTTTTTGTATTTTACGGTTGATCATTGTCTAGCTGGTCTTACATGGCATAAATTAAAGACCCTTACACAAAGCAATTTCCATGAAAACCAGAGGTGCTTTTTTTGAAGTAGAACACCTCTTGTAGAGATCATCCCATCTTTATTTTAAATACTCCCACAGACAGAACAGTGTGGAGCATCAAACACCTGCCCCATCATCTGTGTCTTCCCATAACTCCCTGCAGGAAAAGGTCTGGGAGGTGAGGGACGGTCTTTTATCCTAACAGGCAGGCCACCTAACGTTCAACAGTATAAAAAAAGAAATAATTCTGGAATATTTGTTGTTAGAAAAATACATTACTTTGCATTTAGCTTTATTAAGAGGCAGGTTGAGTCAATCATATCTTGTCATCTCGGTCAGACTGTAAAAATGACCTGTTACTTTCATTACTTAGCATTTAATTAGGAATATGTAACTGGCAGTGTAATTATTTGCTTTCTTTCATATCTTTGATTAAAATACTGAATAGCATTCATCAAAGACATCTGCGGGAAAACATCCGAAAATACAAATTGGAAGGTTTAAGATGATCTTTCGCAATCCATCAAAAATTCTTTTGAATCAATTCAACACTGGTTTCAATCATTTCCCGCAGGGCTACACTTCGAAATGATCAGAACAGTCTGTTGGCAATCTAAAGCAAATAAGTACGCTGTCAATCGAGCTCTCGAAACCAAGCCCATTGTTTCGCAGTGAGGACGCTAATCTGTTTTAATTCTTTGCTAATTACCTTCTCAACTCTTCCTCTAAACTGGGCCCGTTCCTTGAATTAAAAACACGCTCCTCGTAACGCCTGTGCCCAGACAACGGAGGCCAAAGAAAAGATTTGGCTGCGCTGTCCCCTTTCCACTTGAGCAAGATACCAAGTATGGACAGAGAAGAGAATGGAGAGAGGAGAAAGGATTAAAAATAAAAAAGGGTTCTGAGAGACTCAGCGGTAACAAAACGACTACCAAAGTCAGAGTCCCCCAATCACGTACTTGTTGGCAGTTTCCATCAGCCCAAATCCAATTGCTCCACTCGCCCGCCCTTAAATAATTCGGTGTTGTATGATAAGGGCTTTGTGGAAAACGAACGCTGCGAGAGCTCTGGTAGCCTTATGCTAATCTACTCCCACCATTAAAGTCCCAACATGTTTCTTTGAAAATAAAAGTGTGTTTGATTTAAGGTAACTGGAAACAACATAAAAAGGATTCACCGCTCTGGATGATTCTTTTTTCCTCCTGAAGTTAATGATTTCGTTCCTAAAGCTTTACTTCGAGTCGTTCCTTACTCCGACAACGACCTGTACCGAAATTTCCTATTTATTTCCTACATAAAATGTGCCAATAGAAAAATAAACTCAGCATATATAAAAGTCTAATATATAGCAGTTCACAGAGAGAGGAACTCTCCCTGCTGTGCATTTCTAAGTGTGCTGAATTGAACCATGCAAAATGTGACCTTAAATCTGTCAAAACTTCATTAACGAACACCCCTACAGAGCCATATAACCCAGAGCACCTCCTTTAAATTCCCCAAACTAAAAGCCATGAAAAGTGAAACTGATTTCAGCTCTACCGAGTGAGGAAAAACGAGTAATTCCAGAGCGCTTTTTTTTGGTTTTTGTTTTTTTTTTATCAGTAGTTTTATTTCCTTGCATAACAAATAATAAACCATCTCATCTGCTTTTACTCGGAGTAGTTACCACGGCACCGACCTGCTCGGTAACGTCTACTCTGAGAATCCCTTAACGTGTCTGTACAAGACCCGGAGAAATGCGTGAACACGAACTGCAGCTCTTGTGGTTACTTAAACAAACTTCCCCAAATTGTCCATCTCCCCGGCTGCTGCGGTTGGATTCAGCCAGATAAGGGATGGTAAATTGTGGCTTGGTGTATTTAAACCATCCGCACCTCCACAAGTCCTTCCACAACAGGTAAATAAGCTTCCTGAGATCTCAGTTTTGGAGATCCCCAAGAAGAGCAGGGCTCAGCGAGTCCCAGGAACAAGGCTCTGCCTCCAGAGACTAATTCCAGTCGGTAAATAAAGCTAAAAGGAACCTCCAGCCACTGCTACTGTCCAGCACCGCGGTGTTACGGGGAGCAGGGGCCGTCAGGGAAGCGCTGTAATGGACCCTGAGCAAAGAAAAATGGGACGCAGGGAACCGCGTGAAGTCTTGGAAGGGAAAGCGCAGCAGAGGTTCGCGATCTCAGTATTTTCTGCACAAGCTTTTTAATAAACAAATAAATAGAACCTACAAATACATACTCTGGGGCCCCTGAAAAATGTTCACATTTAGGTGAATAGGTAACTATTCAGGTAAATAAACTAGGTAAATAAACTGGAGAAAGCCTTAAAACAGAAATAGATTAAATTAATACAGCTCATGTCGTCTTTTAAAAAGCACCTGCTCTCAGCAGCACTGTCTCTCAGACCCTTTCCTAAGCACAGTCCAACAAAAATCAGCAACTTGACCCATTTTTATTTTTTTTTGCACATACAGTATTTAAAAACACACAACGTACAAAAATCCCAGGAGGCTCACGATCCCTCTCCGGGTATAAACGCGTCCTGCCTAAGTTTAAGGGAGCAGCTAAAGACAAAGGTGGTGTTGTCCAAAGCATCTCACATCTTTACCAGGTCCGCAAGCCGGGGGTCCTTCAACTGCCTATCAGCTCCTCTGAGAAGTGGTTGAATGACAAAGGGAATGGGCGTAATTACAACTCGATCCGTGAACTATTACTCTGGCTGAAAGGGATGCAAAGTTAATGACTAAGAAAGAAAAGGTGAAATCAAGCCTTGTATCGTTTGATCTATACACAATGAGCTCATACGAAATCCTGTAGGTATTACTTAGCCCACATTTACACTGGGAGTAGTTTATTTTAAATTAGTACCGCAGGTAGACGGACAGTAACGTATCCGCCAGCGTCAACGGATAACAAAGCAAAGAAAGAGGTATTGTCTCAAGATGCTTTGGGCTCCCATCCCATGGAAGCCAAGTGAGGTCCTTCCTTTGACTCCAAGTAGGGCTGGGCTACAAAATGATGTAAAACATACCAAAACAAAGCACAGGCTTCCACTGAAAAGAGGCTTTCAACTAGCACATGTGCAAAACTTAATTATAATTAATTGGCAGTTCCACTGCAGATGTAATTTCAGTAAAAATGACTTGGTTACGGAAAGAAGAGTTACCTCATCTAAATCCACTGTATCAGATTAAAGAGGCTGTTTGGAAGGATGAGGCTTGTAAAGGAAACCGTCTGTCTGACTCATCTGTTGTATGAAGATACTCTTAGTAAATGGCCCACCAAACGCCTCTGTGGTTAACGAACGGCTCTAAATGAGGTCCCTAAATGAGGCAGTCGGGGGATTTTGTGCCCACCTCCTCCGAAGGCAAAGCTCCGGTTAATCAATCTCTTCTCTCTGTCTTCTGGTGAGCCAAGGCTTTACGTCACACGTGCATACCGAGATGGGACTTCCAGGTAATCAACTCACCAGGAATTATTTCATATACCCCAATCACCTCTTGGCAAGAAAGACAGGAAAAAAAAAAAAAAACGCCAGAAATACAGAGCTAAGCACTTCAGCTCAGCTCAGCCTTCGACATTCTGTTCGAGCTTGCAAAATCTTCTGCGCTAATTCAATCTGAGTAAATATTATTTTTATTACAGTAAATATTATTCAAATCTAAGCAATTGCAATATTCTGTGATGAAAACGGCTTCACGTTAGCAGTAAGTACAGAAAAATTGATGGAACTACTTCCAAAAGGAAGATTTTTCAAGAGCGGACAATTCAATCTCTCTACTATTTTAAGCAATACTAAAGAAGCCCTTGGCTTAAATGTGTTTTTTTTCCAACAGAATGTTATTTTTGGGTTTTATTCAACGTACAACCGAGTGCTATTAAGAAATGGCTGGATAGTTCAGAGAAAAATATTATGGTGTCAAAGAAATCTTGCTAAGCCGTAGCTGCCGAGTGTAAGAGCTCAAGAAACAAGTCATACAAGAGTGACCCAGACTCCCTCCGACTGACCAGCCCTGATAAAGGTTATTCAAGTGAATAATAAATAAATGGTGATTCACACAGCATCTGGCTGGTGGGAAATTTTTTGTTGTGACATAACCTAGCCAAGAGGAGAGGATAATTCAGTCCTAAAGAATTGTCTTCCTTTACATTTTAGGTTTTTTTTTATGAGATGAGTCTCTGCTGGACTAATAAATGTAAATATGGCTTTAAATGTCACCGTGCTGGTCCTCATCCTCCAGTCTCAAATTCCTGATGGGATTAGCTATGCTTAAAACAAAAGGTCAAGAGAGATGCTGAAGTACTTTCAGGATTTACTACGAAATTCTGCTAAAGTCTTCAGGCAGTTTCAGCAGAAAGAGCATTCAATCATTTCAGAAATAACTTCAGCCTAGCATTTGGACTCTCGGTGCTGCTGAGAGGGTACATCTCCTCCAATGAGGCCAGTAGTAAATATGCCACTTAAAACCAGCAAGCCCAGATCGCTGAGGATCTATCAGAATCACACACATCTGTTATTTTGCTTAAAAGCGTCTAAACCGATTTATCAGTTTCCCCTCAGAACCGTGATTTTACTTTGAATCCAGAAAGAAAAAGACATTGGGGGTGGGGGGGGAAGGAACTGCAAATATTTACATCATAACTGGCAGTGATTTTTATTTTTTTTTTAAATACTAGCAAAATAACATCTGAAAGTTTGGCTCTTGTTGCCAGGGTAACAAAACACTGCTCCTACCGTACACTGCGGGATCCGATTAAGTTGGAGAAATACGGATGGGAAAAAAAGCCCCACATGCAAGGACAGCATGAGCCTTTTATACGCAGAGGAACAGAAAAGTTCTAGGATTGCAACGCTCAGGAAAAGTCCGAAGGAAAAGAAAATGAATACCCTACCTCCCGCATTTTAATTACAAAATGATGTAATTGGCTCGATTGATATTCATCGGTATCAGAAGGACCTAATGGCTTCAAAAGAGCAGCAGCAGCAGCAGAAGGGTAGGAACAACCACAGCGAGGAGTGAACTGTAACTGTGCCTGGGCTGTAAATCAGAGGTGGAGGGAAGGTGTAAGCCAGTTACTTGTCAATTAGAGAACACTTAAAGAAGCAAGCAGTGCTCCTGAGAATTACCTGAATTACAGTAATAAGTTGCTGTAAGAAACTTGCACCCCCCAAAAAATTAAAAAATAAATAACACCGCAGACATAATTCAAGATAAAATCCCAGGGAAGACCAAAAAAAAGTGTAAACTTGACAGAAGTTAAAAAGCAGATCCAACCACTCGGGGGTTTTTTGCCAAACCCCGGCGCTAAAGGATCGGCTTAGACACGAAAGGAACCTGGAACTGGGAAGAGTTTGTCCTCTTGCTTTTTCTTTTCCACCCCAATCTCAAGACAGCTGTAAGGTGCACAAACACCAGGAGTTCCAGTCCTACTGGAGCAGGGAATAGACATTTGCAAGGCAAATATGTACTCCAGACTTCAGGCTAGAAATAAACATATGAAATGGATGAGTTCAGAATGAAAAACATATGAGAAGAACACCTGGACTTCTCAAAATACCTGCACCAAAGATTGCAGGGGATTGGTAGGAAGAGAAATGGAATACCCAACTCTCTCTCTCATCTTGGCTTTTGTCTACTAGTAAAGTTCCTGCAAAAAGAATCCAAAATAACAGAAACTTTATCTACTTCATTTAAATTATTCACATTGGAAAAAAAAGAGTGTCGCTTTAAACTGCTCAGTGTGTTCCAGTGATGACCAAAACTAAAAGCAGATGTAGTGTAGATTCTAAGCTATGTATCATGTTCCACCTCAGAAAATCTTAGGTTTCACCTCAAAATTTTCAGACAATACTTCTCAAACAAAAGCAATGAGGAAAAATGATCGATTTCTTTCATTAAAGAGGATGTTTTTACAGATATCCGCCATCATTTTTCAAAATGATCATCTTTTCGACAAATTTGATCACCTTAGACAACACAAATGGCCATCCTCAGATTTCCATCGAAGTTCACGGATAAGCCCTCAGGTACAGAGACATAACCTCTCTACACACAAAGCCGCATCGTTCCGACTTCGCTCCTCCCTCAGAAGCCTGCCCTGTAATGGAACTTCCCAGGCGCTTTCCTTTCAGTCCCTGTGCTAAGTGGACGAACGCATCCAATACCCTGGAGAAGAGCTTGGGAACTGGTGGTGCTTTCACACCCGCCTTTGCGATGATGCAAACATGCTTTTTCTCATTTGAAGTCATAAAACGAAAACAAATCCTAACAGAGCGTCGGTTTGTTTGACTAAGTCGTGTACTACATGTTATGGTACCACAGAGGATACTTTCCCAATTTTGCAAATGAATTCCTGGTTACTGAATTAATTTCCTCCTTTATTTATTTTGCTCAAGTTGCAGCCAGTAACCTGACATTTAAGAATTATACAAATTCTTTAAAAATGTGAATTGCCAGTTACATTCCACACTGAGAACACAAATAAAATCATCTTTGTGGTAGCGATTGTCCAATTATTTTATTATTATTACTATTTTGCTTGTGTGTATTTGCCTATGGCATGAAGTTCTGCATGGGAAAGCATTCTCAGAGAAACTAGTATGAGAGAAGATCACCAAAACTCTCCTGTTGAACTTCTGAACAAAGGAGAGTGAGAAGGGATTGTTTATCCACTTTGCTTCCTGCACTGCTTCGAAAGCTGGATCGAGCCCTTCTAAACACATTAGGTAACACAGGCAGCCCGCTCTGCTATAAATCACTTACATCTCTTCGCTCCGGAGGTGGAAAACAATTGGCACAGTAGTCGAGTGTCTGTTCTCCCCTGTGAATTACACTTCAGGGCAATTTTACCCTTCGAGAGCACCGGTGCCGGTGGTTCTCCGAAGTTTCGTGCACTTATCGGCCATTTACCATAACTGGCCCGTTCCTTTACCAGTTCCGTTCGTTTCCCGCTTTGGTGAAATCCACGGCACGCGATTACGCCGGGATGTCATTTCAGGAGCCATCCATCAGGAAGACGGCCTCCGAATCCCCAACTGCTTTGCTGTAGAGCTGCAAGTTTTCACCTACGTGGAGCTTCCAGGCGTTAAGGGCCTGCGGTTGAACTTAAATCGGGGTCTCCTACACGGCAAAAGATTTTGCTACCAGCTGAGCCTCCAGGCCAGCCAAAGGTCTTTACTTTCTGCAGCCCTATCCAGATAGAATTCGCATCCATGTTAAACTTTCCGATCAGCATTTGGATTTTTTAAAATGCATTTTTGAACAACTCTCAACTTTTATTATTTTTTTTTTTTTATTTTTGGTGAGAAAAGGGAGAGGAATATGGAGTGCGAATTTGAAGCAGACTTCAATGAAAGCTCTGGACCCAAAACTATTGTTTTCTTAGAGTACACATCTGGTTTTCCCCAACAATCTGCCAGTTCTGTAACTCAAGTTTAATACTCAGCTGGGATAATGTAAAACTAGCCTATAACCTAAAATAAATGTTAGAAGCACATATTTTTGTTCAGTAATACTTGTCTGCATTAAGTTCAACTTGACTAGCGTTCTACCCGCACACCGAAGAGTTTGCATCAAGGAAGGGGGAAGAGGAGGGGGAAAAAAACAATAATAATAATAAAATTTCAAAAATACTAATAAAAACATGACCCCTCAAACCAGACACCGCGCGTGTGTGTGGCCACACCACTGCAAAGCACACCCAAGCAGCACAAAATCTTGCTTTTAGAAGGTTAAAAGTCCTTCTTTTTACAATCAAAACACACAGAGTCTTTCAAGCAAAGACATGGAAAACGCGGTTTTCTCACAACATCAGCACGGAATTACAAAAGCATCTGACACCAGCCTCTCGCAGGAATGTTCCCCAGGCTACTGACAATCTTTTCCCTGACCAACTCGAAACTTTCTAGTCCGTGGGAAGCACCAACGTCTGGTAACAGCATTTAAAATTCTTCGGCAAGCCAGGCTATTGGAGCGCGGCGAGGAAACTGCTGAACAAAGCTGAATCTACAGAACGCTCTCGTATATAACAAAAAAAATAAATTAAAAAAATCAACTTCTTTTGGCAACTTTGAAAGCCAAACCATAAATCTAAAGCTGTGGAGCAATAAAAGTGACAACCTGATAATGTTATCGTGAAGGCTGCTAAGAGGTAAGCGCGACGCGAGGACCACAGCGAGCTCCCTTCCAAAGCCATCCGTAAAACATTGCTGAAGGAGTTTAAAGAAGTGTCAGGAAAAGTTATTCCTTCTTCCAGCCCATTAATGCCTGAGTTATTTTGATTCAGTTTACCAGATTTTTATTCCGACAATAACTTTACACCCTCCGGTCTGAGCCTGACTCTATATGGCTGGCTGTTCTTACAGAGATGAATAAAAGCTTAACATTGATTTAGTATTTTAGAAAAACAAAAATAAAAACAAAACAAAACCAAAACCAACCAAAACATTTGGACTTGATCAGATCTGGTCCTGATACAAATTACAGCACTTACAAACCAGATTTGCAGCCCTCACATGGTTTCTGAGACTGCCTTGGGAGTGTAAAGCGCCAAGATGCTATTAATATAAAGATTCCATATAGCTTGTACTCATAAAAAGCATTTTTTTCATAGCTAATACAGAACACGCTACCTTTTTTTTTTTTTGCCTTAAAAAATTCAATGTATTAGACTTCAGTAAAGCAGGACCATTAAGGGAGGCACCCCAAATGACCTTGCTGCCGTGTACCAACCCGTACTCTGCCAGACTCGGGCCCTGAATTCACAGTTAGCAAGGGAATTCTGAAAAGATTTCCTTTTACATCTGTAATTTTTCTGAACACTAAAGTGTTCTAAAAACCTATTTCCCTCCTGGTACCAAAATCTTCCTCTGAAAAAAATCTCTGGTTCTATCTTGCTGTAAGCGCAGCGGTTACAGCACGAGGACTTCACCGACTACACAAGTTATTTCATGACCTTCATTAAATCCAAGTTTCACACGGGTGCTTTTTGAGGGGAAAAAAATGAGAGAAATGGGATTTAAGGAGGAGGTGGTAATAAGTGATATTTAAACATTTGTCAGAGCAAGAAGATAAAAGCACAGGAAAGAAGAAAGAAGTAAAACAGACTTCTCAGGGGTGCAGGAGATTTATAGCTGACCGAGTATTCCCTCTGATAATTTGCTTTATTTACCTACCAATGTGCATACTGCTTTTCCCTGCATATCTGACTTCGAAATGAGATCACACAAAGCACAAAGAAACCCACTGTAGAGCAAATAAACCACGGAGCAGATATGTAACAAAACGACACTGCTAAAGATTAGCTGCAAAATTTCTTTCCCTTTTAACCACAGTCAGATTCAAAAACTCTTTAGTAATTATCCACCCCAGCACTTGAGGTGAATAATCAACCATCGTACATCACAAAGCAGGATTCACCAACGTTATAAGAAAAGGCAGTAACGATTAATAATTAGATTTTAAAGTTTAAATGGTCGTTGAGAGAATCTAGCAGGCTAAGGGGCAACAGGGAAACATCTTTAATAAGTTTGAGAGGCTACGCTTGGTGAAAAATTTAACCTTCAAAAGACATGGAAATGAAAATTTCTAGCCACTTGCATAACAACAACGTCCTATATGGGACCGATTGGGGGTTAATTTAATTGCCTGAGTGTCCAGATAGACAGATGGAACTAATGAGATGAAGAAGACCAGGAAATCTTGTCCCACCCTCCCCGAGCGCGTGAGCTCCGCACGGCCAACGCGCAGCAGCTTGTCCCCGCACGTTGGCCGCGTGCAGATCACGCTCACGGCCCCCTCACCAATAGTTTTCGAGCAACAAACTTTTGCATTGCGTCCGAGTTGCAGATTTTTTCAGCTGTTCTTCCCCTTCTGAAATCCTGGGCGGTTTCTGGACAGGGGTGGCAAATCCCAGCGTTGCTCTGGCTAATGACCTGCTGGATTGCTGGGTTCACACCAGATTTTGTTTGTTGGATATTTTATTAATGTGGTCCAAAATGTCAAGAGGCAATTCAAGGGAAAAAAACAACAAAAAAACCACCACCAACAAAACATCCTTCACTTTTTATTTGGTGGGATAAGGTTAGTCATAAGGAACGTTTACAATTGAAACACTATAATTTGAACCTTTGACAACCTTTGGTATTTCTTCCCTCGGCTCAAAATTTGTTACAGTGCTAACTGTAAAAATGTCCTGTCATTTGGAACCAAACTACTGGTGACATTTACTGTGCTCTGCTCAGAGACCCACACAGGCCACTCCTAGACCTATTACAGCATTTTTTTCTTTAGTTTTTTTGTTGTTTTTTTTTTGTGTTTTTTTTTTTACAAAGAGCTCCTTTGAGAGTACGAACCAGCTCTGCACGGACTGATGCACGTCTTGAAACCATACAGATCTCATGACATAAACCATAGCTGCAGTTGCTGACATTCACAAATGAATTTCTAAGGCATTAGGACACGGGGAAACGGTTACGTTCTACGGTTCCCTTCGGACTTTTCGGGGGCTTTAAGGAGCGAGAGGCCAGAAGGTCGCAGCTACCTACGGAAACGCAGCAGCACTGTCACTTTGCTCGTCATCATTACGATGGAACAAAAGGAGATCCGAGGTTGTGCGGTGCTTTTTCTTTTCAATAACGACCAAAACCATCTGTTAGGGAGCTTATGAACATTACTACTGAGAAAAGCTGCTTCTCCAGACAAGAAACAAGTGCTGACCTTCACAGAGGCAAAGATTAAATAAAAAGAAAAAGAAGCTGATGTTGGAAAAACCTGTCTGAAATTTCTTAACGTGTTACGAACAAGGGAAGTTTCTAAGCACTCGGCCCCTGCCGACAGACAACAGGTCGGTGCTGTACTGAAGGGGCTGAGGGGGCACATGAAAATACTCAGTGTGGACAGCACCGCAATAATGGCACAAGGATGAGTCTGCAAATGTTTCTGAATGTCATGCAGAAAAAGTGTGTGTCGGTGCTCATACACATTTTAACCATCTAGCTAAAGAATCTGAGAGTGAGGACGCAAAGCGAGACAGAAATTCCACTAAAATAACATGAAGAGAGAAACTGAAACGTTCCAAGTGACCTCCCCCCTCCATTTATCTAATTCCCAACCTTCAGGATAAAAATTATAGTGGAATATTGACGGCACTCAAGGAAAAAAAAAAAAAAATAAGAAAAATGCCTGCTGCCAAGCATTGCTGTTATTGTAAACAAAAGACAGGATAAAAATGCACTGCTGTACATTAAAATAAACATTTTTATCTTGATAAATAGCTGAGAAAGTCTGTAGACATTACGTTGATGAAATACTAGATTCTAAAATAATTTAGCAGTAGGTAGAAGTGCCATTAGTTTTTGCTGTGCCAGATTCACTCAAAACTTGCTCTGTATTTGAGAAACAATTGGAAATGGTTAAACTCTTGAGAAATTGCAGAGTCCTGAACATTAAGTCACAAGGTCCATCAGCAATGGATGTTCTTTACTTTGAACACCACAAAAGTTTCTATTCATGCACACCGCTTAAACCACTTGACCAGGAGCCAGTGGTGCAGGAAAAGCAACAAGATCTTTCAAAAGCTTCCAATGGAATATTTTAGATATACAGATAAAATGCAAAATACATTGTATTTATCACTGGAGGGAATTAAAAAAAAAAAAAAAAGGGAAAAGCAAACATCAGTTTTATTGTTTTTACTGAGGCTGGAAATGAGACTTCAGATTGAAAGGAAAGGACAAATAATACTCAGTCTTATGTCTAAATATGTTTGTTCACTGGTTGATAAGTGGGGAAAGTTCCCATCCAAGGAAAATAAAGTAATGAACCCGACCTATCAAAGCAAAGGGTGAGAGAGGATTCAGTCTGTGTGATATTAAGGACACAAATCATGTTAAATTACGTGCTAATAAAGAGACAGCTCTGAGCTTTACAGACCAAAAATTTCTCACGCTTAATCCAATATTCAAAATGTTTCTGGCCTCGATCTTTCTCTGGGCGCAGCTGCTTCGGCCGGAAGGACTCGCAGATTTTGGCCACCGAGGAGCGCGGCCAGGCCCAGGAATGCTGGGTGGACGCAGGGTTCCAGGTCTGCTCTCCTTCCCCTTCCACTCGGGACACGCACTCACCTCACCTCTCTTCAGCACCGCGAGGCAGGCACCTACATTTGTAACCCATCGTCGGTTCCTGGACAACACACAGATTTTTCATACGCTTCACACACCTGCCGCCCAGACCGGGATCGAGAAGGCCGAGGAAAAGAAAAGTGTGTATTGTTTCATTTTATAAAAGTCCTATAAAACCTTCATAAAGTTGATTTACTAAACATGCCAGGCAAGTTGGAAAGCTGAACCCCTTTTAGTATCGTGATGACTGAGTATATTGAAAAAGAAAAGGAAAAGGAGGACGAGTTTGCTTCAAAATTCAATTAGATAAAATCTACTGTAGACCTTGAAAGCAGAAATAAAAATGAAAAATAAGCTGCTAATCTCCTACACATTTCCAAGTTTTCCCTCATTCAATGGTAACAAAAGTGAACGGTCCCAAAATTTCTTTCATATGATCTAGTCTGTATTGGTTGTCTATGACTAACACTGCTAAAAGCATCAGATTAACTATTTGGGGGGATCAGACAAATTTTCCTGACTTTGAAAGTTCTGCTTTCAAGTTTTCTAACAGCATTATTTTTATAAAAAGCCACGAATTCCAAATGAGGAATATTTATGGGGGTTTATTTAACATTCACGTTGTAACTTTTTTTGATTTATGGGGCAGCACTGTCAGCAAAAACCTCTTTGAAAAACTGACAGGATTTTGAAATATTCACTGATGAGGGAATAATTGTCAAGTAACTCGCTGACTGAAGTCACTGGTATCCCAGGTAAATAGGAACTGCCCAGATACAGAATGTTCTCAGCAAAGTGTCCAAGACTGTGGAAACTGGCTCAAGATGAGCCGCGTGTTTTTGGAAACACGATGCAGAAGAGAGACTTGTGGAAGGACTCCTGTGGGACAAGCTAAACTGCAGGAATTTTCAAAGGCTATGAAAGATTTGTTACGTAATGAAACCACCTGAATTTTAAATTTAAAGAGACCTCTCCATGGTGTTAGCATCTTTACTTCTATAGAGTGCCTCTGTCAAAGTCAAGAAATTTTGTAGTCACCTGGGAAAGCGTTACGGCTGCAACAGTAACGAAAAACGCTCAGAGAATAAAATGAGATGAGCATAAAAGCCTTGACCTGATATTCTGGAGGACAGACCACGGGACCCCACTCCCAACATTCCTTAAAGGCAAAAAATGAAGCGAGAACAAGTCACTTTTGCCTCTATAAACAATGAAAAATCTTTAAAATTAAAATCAGGTATTAAATGCACCTGTTTTACACGACATCCCCAGCTACAGTAACAGGTTTTGTCAGTATTTTTCGTTACAACCGAAGAAAAAAATTAAAATTATTCCTTGCATTAGGAGGAAATCTAACCCTTCACTAAGGTGCACCTTCCACTTGCGGAGCACTGAGGTGTCAGGAAGCGACAAGCTCCATTCCACCCAGATCCACCAATCCTGAGTTGACTTAAGTTGGGCACACAGTGACTGGCTTAACCCAGACTTTTGGGCACCTGAAGCTTAATCTCCAGGTGGGTCCCCTGTTCTCATACCCTTTTTTTTCCCCAAACAGAAGACAATGTTCTCTCATCTGGCATCAAACTAAATCCAAACGAAATCGAACTAAAGACTTAGTAATTTACTGCTCCGTGGTTTATTGTCATCATAACCTTCTTGTTAGCTTGTAAATTAATGATGTGACAGAGTGAGTAAAAAACAAGGATGAAGATAATCCAAAGTTGTCACGGATATTTTTTAATAAAAACATTTTGAAAGCAGGTCTTTATTTTAGCAGAAAACAAATGCCTCTAAGCTCCTTTACTCCTTTCATATGCAGCTGTAGGCAACTGCCAGATGAACGAAATATTCTGCAGCTACCTAACAGGAAACAAACGATTTCGAGTTCAGATGTAAAGATTAAAACCAAACTCATTAAAAGACACCGAGAGCTGACCTCAGGCTATTTCTGCTAACATTTGGTTAACACTTCAGAAGGGATGCAAAGAATCTAGGAAGTCCTTCTAAAGTCTTTACGCTTCAGATGATTATGAACACGTTTTGCTCAAGGAGGCTCCAATTTGCTCTACAGGCACATGGACCTTCGCTAGAGTGTTTTGTTATTTTTTTTTTTTAAGGAATACGCACATCAAAAGCCAACGCTGAAAACCTGTATAACAAATGGTACCCAAGGACATCAACAGCAGATCATTCAGATTGCAAATCAACCACAGAGAAGTCACAGAGCGCCAAGTTTAGCACCAATAACGCGAATTTAAATCCTGCCCTCATGGATGGCCTTTTGGAATCGGCACTTCCCAACCTTTCAATCCCTGCTTCTTATTTTGGTTTCTTAGGTGTGTTTATATACACATACATAACTCAGAATAAACAAGTCACTTCAATTTGTCAACTGAAATAAACCTGAAGCAGTTGCATTTCCAACATAAGAAAGGAGAATTCGTTTCTCTGAAACGCGGCGAGGAAATCAAATCCATCCCAAAAAGATTTCCGGGGGAAAAAACCCACCACAAATACGTCAAGGTCCTCCGCCCACTAAGAATCACAAAGCACCTGAACGCCGTTGTTAACGCGGAGAAGAACTCGCGTCGTGTATCAGAGAGCTCTGAGAACACAAGCGAATGTGAAAACCCAAAGTTTTTTATATAACCGGTTCCAATCTGACAGGGTCAGGGAACTTTGGACTTTATAAACAGTTTTCCTACATTATTCTGTGCATAGCAAAACACGTGCTGCTAATGCACAGAAGAAGAAAAATGGGAAGAGTTTTCTGTTATTAGTCATAAGCTCCTCAGCAAGGGAGAAGGGCTGAGCAATGACCTCAAATAAAGCGAAAAAAGGAATCAAATCATTTTCCTCCAAAAGCAAGAAAGCTTCTTGGGCTTCTTCCTCGGTAAAAGCAGGACAAAAGCTATTACAAATCAGAGAAAACACTCCAAAATGTAGACAAGAAATCCAGAATTCATCATCTCTTATCTTAGTTCCCTACCAACTGAAGTGACCTTGGTCAAGTCACCGCCTCCACCTCTTCACCTGTACGATGAGGTTCTTGCTACTTTCTCACAGGGACATTTGGAGAATTAACAGATCTAAAAGCTTGAGATATGAAAAGCAAGGGCATGATGCCTCCAGCAGCTCATCTGTATATCTGGCAGCAGCTCCACTGTCAGAGCTGCACTTAAAAAGATTTAAAAAGAGAAATAAATCCCCACCCCCTCCTCTGGAAGTAGGCAACCCATTAAAATATGAAATTTTATACGGGATGAGTTTTTATGTCCTAGAACTTCCTCTGCTCCTTTGCTTCTCTCCATTTTTGCAGGATCCTACGAATCTGAGCTCCAGCTGAAATCTGTCTGCGGCTATCGGCTTTTACGCTGTTGGAAATACACCCCCACTGCTGGGGAGTTTAGTTTGCTACTAACACCACAGCTAATGGGTATTTCAGGCCTGCAAATCTTACTCCTAAACAGTAGGTGCACCCAAATTTGGTGCTTTTTTTGGTACATTGACTGTGACTGCCAAACAGAGAGACCTATTTACTGTCATAGAACTGCACGGGGAAGGAACTCTAATTAAAAACCCCATGTCCTCGTTAATTGATGCACTTCTGAAACGATAACGACATGAGGGGCTTGTAATAACGCGGAGTATCCGCCGCCATCAGTCCCTCGAGAGTCCTCCTGAGGTCTTTTAAAATGCAAAAGGTGGAGTAACACAAAATGTCCTTAAGGAGACGCATCCCAATTACTGTCTAATAGCAAATTTATGGATTTTTAAATCATGCACCACCAAAGAAAGAGAGTTCTGCTTTAAAAGAGGCAACGTTCTTCTCCTTACGCCGTCTCCCAGCACAGTTATACAATTAAAGAGGGAAATTTTGCGAGCACTGCAGAAAGTGTGTCGATTTTGGTTATTCGGACAGCGCTTCATTCACAACTGTAATGAAAAAAAAACAAAGCAGCGTGAAATCCGTGCAGGCTTAACAACAAAAAGCTGACACACGTCCGTGTAGATGCAAACCAGAAGCTCTTCTACTGTTTCAGATGCTCTTTCTGAAATTGGTTCTATTTGTTGAATATCATGTGGTACCTCAGCGCACGCACGCAGGGGTATTGTCGAAAGATTACTTCTCTAAAGTTTCTAAAAGAAGCACAGAAATTTTACCTTAAGTCCACAGAAAGCACCCAGAGTTTTAAAGTCAAAAGATCAGTTTTGTTTGTGGAGCCTTTCCTTAATTTAGTGTATCTTGTGGTCTAAAACTTAACGTTTTATCCTCGCTCCTTCTGCTCACAACACCTGGTCTGTATGAATTCCTCTCCTCGTTTTAATTTTTAAATGTTTTCTATCATTTTCCCCGCAGTTAGAGAGTCTTTATAACTTTTTTCCCCCCACATTTCTCCGAGAGCAAATATACCAAGGTTTGTAAAGCATTTGTTCCAGTCAACATCCCATTCTTACGTGTTCTACAGCATCACACGTTAAAAAAAAAAAAAAATCCTAAGACTAAAAAGGGGTTTATCTTCTGCTTTATTTGTCTCGTGGGTATTCTTTCCCTTTTCCTAGGTGACCTGCAAGAATAGCAAGTAGAAGGGCAGAAACCCAGCCAGAGATGATCTTCTCGTGACAATAAAACCCCACTCCTCTCTGCTACCCCTCGACTCTCCCAGCCTTGGGAGCACCGTCCAGCACGGCTCCAATCTATGAAAAATTAGTAACAAATGCTCACATTTGTCACAGAGTGAAAATATTTCCAATATTCAGGGTTTTTTTTACATAGCAAGCGCATGTATATGCAGACATACATATTTTACTGGCTCGGCCAATTAAGGGAAGCGGTTCAATATGCTCTTAATTTCTTTTTTAAAGAAAAAAATAAATAGATTTTTAAGTTCTCGTGTTGTCAGATCTGCACATTTTGCCAATTTGAACCAATTTCTACCTCCTCCCAAAACTCAGGGGACACTTCACACATATTTCATTCCTGGATTCTGAATCCTGTGAGGACGTACAAGGGACTGCAAAAGGCTTTTTGCAGAATTTTTGGGAATGCTTAAACTTTGGCCTGATAAGGCAGAGAGAAGGCAGCCAGGAGTGTGCCTGTAGGATTTTGTCAAGTGCAGAGAAAACCAGAAAAAGGTAATTCACTTTTAAACTCGTCGAAATGAGATTTGTGCTGTTCCACGCAGGAACCCAACTGTTCACAGCTCCTGAGCCTACGAAGCAGAAAACATCAAGCACCTAAAATAATGAGACTTTTCTAGCTGGAGCTAAAAAATTCGAGGTCTGATCCAGGTCCTGTCAAAATCAACGGTAAAATTCCCCGATAGCTTGAAAGGGAACGGCGTGAAATAAAAGCACGAAGAGTATAAATAACTGATATTCACTCAGAAAAAATAATTCAGCCGAGAGTCTGAGTAAGAGATACACGAGCCGGGCACTTGAGATAAGCTGAGGAAACCTAAGATACCCTCCCCAAGAGCTGTAGGAGGCATGATGTCACTTCCAGAATTAAGGTAAACATGGAAAGCTGTGTCCTGGCCAAGGTCAGGACAGATTTTTCTGCAAATCTGTTAACTATATAGCTGTCCTTAATACCTTCACTTTGTCTCCTAATTCCCTACAATTTTAGGTACAATTATTAGGATAGCCACAGATGAGTTAAAAGGAGAACAAATATACAAGGTACAAAATCTTGGATCTTCCCTTTTCCAACTGCCGTGCGACACGTCCTGCCAATGGTGAGTATATACCGAGTATTTTGTGGCTCTTACGTTGACTAAGCAGTTGGAATTAAACAGTCACGGCTCAAAAAAGCCTTTTCTTACCTCCCAGAGTAGACTGTCCCGTTACGTGTAAAAGTAAACATTGAAGAGTGCCTATCTATAACAGGACACAGAAAAAAAAATGAAGTAGATAAGCTAAACTACATTAAATCCCTCAGCACTCTGGTAATTCAAGTGACTTTCATTAAATTCAAACTAATTAGACTCAAAAGTGAATTAAGATATATGAATTAAATCCGCTTGAATTTTGTAAAGTAGTGTCCACCCAAGGGCTTATTATGGTTTAAAATAATCCACTAAATGTGTATCTTTGGTTAATTTAGATAAGCCTTTTGAAGTCTTCCTGTAGCAGAGAAGCCCAAAAGAACACAGGTTCTCTCTGAGGGATGAGTTCAGCAGAATTATCAAAGGTATTCTCATAGACAAATCTACCGTTTTTGGATTAGGCTTTTAAAACACAATAGAAAAAATAATCGGTTTGCATTTTTTTCGTGCAGATTGGTGCACACAACAGGCCCCCGTTTGAGCTGTGTGCTTACTGCTGGTAATATTTAGTACCCGTTTGGTGCAGGCACCCTTGGGTTTAACACCCATCCCAGGAGTCTTTGCCGAATGCAACGGATCTCACGCTTGCCCCGTTATTGTTCAGTCTTCTCGGGCAGCAAAGGAGTGTCAACATCTGTAAAAATAGCATTGGAAATGCACTTTTGGTTTTATGCTAATAAATCTGACCTTCTAGAACATTATCTTAATGATTATTATAATCGATGTCCACAACAGACAATTTTCTCTCTGATGAAACGATAGTTCTCTTTTTATTAGAAAGCTTTATTTCTGATAGATATTAATTACCCCACGTCCAGCGACTACAAACCTCTCCTTTCACTCTGTCCCCCTGAGATGGCCACAAAATCACTTTTGTAACAAGCCCCGGACCACGTTATGCTTTGATATTTTGGAGGCCAGCCAGTTCCAGCTCTAACTCTATTAGTACTGTACATCACCTCCATCCAAACAAACCTCTGCGGGTATTCCCCTCGCTCCGAGAGGCAAATGTTCCTGGAATGTGGGAACTGATGCCAAAACCAAGTCCAGGTCTAGAATGAGAACCAGCATCCTCCGCTTTACGAGAAAGAGATTGAAAATGCTCCCGAGATCCCACTGCAGGTGCTCGATGCCCAGAAGCCGCAGGAACAAACCGCTTTCCTCCTCCGTCCTTCGCACCACCACCGAGCGAGGTTCGATAGAAGAGAGGAGAGAAAGCCCCAGGGCATTCTGGAAAGATTAATGATCAAGGGCTCATTTACAATCGTGGTGCTACTCTTTAATTACCGCAGAGTTTGGCCACGTCCTGCATCATTACAAAGCCACAAATAAACAACGCGCTGCTCCCAGGAGCCGCCACACAACCAGAGTGCGAAAATTCTTCTTCAGGTGGCAACAGACAGCAATAGAATATTAGCACACGGATCACAAATCTACTATTCAATTACTACCACCTAAGGCACGACAGAGCTTTTCCTAATGGCCAAGAGCACTAACATCTCGCACACGAGCGCAACCCAAGCGCGCGGTCTGCGAACGCCGCTCGCCTTTCCCATTTATCTACTTACGATCCCTTTTGAAACGCTGCCAGAGCAAAATCTCAAAAACCCTCTCACTTACCTAGCAGCCTCCTGCAGTGAATATCCCAACACATCCATCAAGCACATCTACACATTTTCAACGGGCCGAGAAATTACCGAGAGTTTAATTCACAGCGACATTAAATGTTTAAGGTTTCCTTTTCTCTGAGGAAGTCGTCTGTCCCTGATGAAGAATCATTTTCTAGGAGATTCCTGGGCTCTGTTTCTAGTTTCAAGTGCTTGCAGCTAATGGCAGCAAGAAATAACTCTGTGAAAATTCTTCCCAGGAAAAGTTTCATTCCAGTACATTAGGATTTCATTTCATTAACACAGAAACTGGAAGAAAATCTGCTACAACTTTAATGCATCAATCTACACAAACACACACCAATTAAAGTCACACGGGTTAAAAAAAAAACAAAAAAAAACAAAAAAAAAAACCACCACCACATGGAAAAACAGGAGCAAAATATATGTTGCTGATACCCAGGCTTAGTTTTATAGCTGTGTCTTAAAGATTTTCATTCAATTTACAAAAAGGTAAAGCCAAGCCCCTCGGAGCACGGGACCGAGAGCCGAAGCGCTTTCGTTTCGCGTTCTCCCTCGTGAGCACTCGTACGGTAGCTGTGACGAGGTCGTCGGCCCTTCTGGGCACAACCTCAAACCTGGAGTTCACTTTCACCCTTGAAATAAAACTTTCCCCGTAATCGCTGAGAGTTTGTACGGGAGAGACACGAACACCATTTGAAATCTTGAAGGATTACGAATGCAAAAGTGATGCGAAAAATTCCACGGCCGGCGCTCGGAAAAAAAGGCAGGAGGGACAAAGCACAGGCGCCTGCTGAGTCCGTTCTGAAAGAGGATATTTGTCCTCTGCTTGCTGTCCCGGGCCTCTTCTGGCCACACTTCACCTTTGCCAGGCTGGCAATCCATGCACAGTTGGTTTTGAGACTTTACTGGGCTCTTTCTTGGAACGAGTAAACACCAAACCCATTTTCTTGACTCATTACGGCTTCAATTTTATTTTCCACTAATTCTGGTAGGGACGGGTTTCCCACAAGGGATTCATTCCCTGGGCTACCTAAGCTCTCCAAGATTCCTGTCTGTGTTTTAGCAGGCAAGACAAGCACGGCTTTGCCTGAAAGGAACGTTGTCCTTACAGGAGAAATAACAAACTACCCTCTATACTCACTTGGGGTGATTCTGCCGCGTGTGGCAAACTCGATAGTCAAATAGGTCTGGAAGCTGCTCCACAAGATGGTTTTGCTCTAGGATTTTTTTTTTGTGATGCGTACAAAACAAAGTTGCATGGAGCATTTCTCCTCATCCTTTGTTATCTGCGTTTTCCAAAGAATCACATCATGGAAAAGATGGAAGTTCATAGAACTTCTTTATTTTATTTATTTTTTTTTTGTTACACAAATTTTAAAGAACACAAGGTTAAAGTTGAAAGATGCCACTGCTATTTTTGGCTGGCTGCTTGTGAGTCGTCTGAAAAATAGAGAGAGAAGTCTCTCTGTAAAAACGGCCTTTCCTTTGGATAACCGTAATAAAGATTTATTTGGCAAGTGCTTTCACGGCAAAAAACTTTGTATCTGAGATTTTTTTTCCCACAAAAAGACATAAACTGAAAACAGAGATAGCGGCACACAGGTCTATATGCAGCAGAAAAATACTCAGCAATTTTGAAAACAGAAAATCAAAGAACAATTCTGCCACAAATAAATTAAAGCCCCCTTAGCACCTACGTAACCCTTTTTAACAAGTGCCTTTGAGGAGATCAACTTGGATTCAAGCTTCAAAGCCTGAACCCAGTGACTTTGGTGACTCTGGATACGATCCAAAGCTCATCTTTTTATTCCATGCCAAGATTTGAACTGTCAATTCAGCAAAGCAGACGCACAACGCCAAAAAAATTCTTTAGCAGTTCTTTAGCACCCAGCTACTGTTATTTTGCCCTTCTAAATCCAACTGCAACCAAGGAATCTTAAAATCTTCGTTAACTAGGCCTTAAAATTCGGACACGACAGTTTTGGGTCCACATTCACTGCATTTCTGCAGCGTTGCCTCAGACAAGCAGTGATTTAACTGGTAAGGAACTTCTTTGGAGTTGAAATCGTCTCGGGCTGAAAATGCAAACTTTTAAAAAGGCAAAGACTCCCAGGATGGGGCTGCAGCCCAAGGGAACCTTGATCTCCCCACGTGCCACCCTCTTGTCAGAGCCCAAACACAGCTTGAGGGGTTGAGCAAGTAGAGCGATGACCCAAGCGCTGCTCTTAAGGAAACAAGGACGGGTTAAAGATACGATCCAAACCCTCTTGGCATCCTCCTCTCCCACCGGCAGGCGCAAGAGGGTGCACCCACAGAGCAGGCGCTCGGAAAACGCTCACGCAGCGAGATTTCCGAGCGGGATGGCGGGGAAAGCCCAGGGAGCTCTCCCTGCCTGCGAGACAAGAATCCCTCCCTCCCAGCAGTCCAGTAGGAGCCCACGGTAACCGCCGCTCGAATTCTTGCCTTAGAAAAAACCATCCCTGCCGGCATTTGTAGCGTGGAGAGCGTCACAGAGCAGAGCAGGGGCTCGGGGGGACAAAGGGAGGGAGCAGTAACACCACGGTGCTGCTCTACAGTCCTGCACCCAGAAGGGGAGTTTGTGCAAAGGCTAGAAATAGAGATATATCCTTTTTTTTTTTTTTTTTTAGCAGGTTATTTTAAACTGGCAATATAAAATATTTTGAAGGGATTCAGTCCTAGCTCTCTATCAACAAACCCTTCGGGTTCAGCCGTGGCTCAAAACAATTGAATTTCGCTTCAACTGTCTTATATAAAGTGGATTAGGCAAATATTATCTGTATTCTTTTATTTCTGTTTTAGTACAGGAATAAATACGGACACAAGCAGAACTTAGGTCTCCTTACTTTGAATGCTACGTCCTCACTTATTGGCTTGTACATCATCTGTACAGAATCACACACATTCCTCTCCACACACAACGGGAAACGTGTTGATAACCTATTTCTCTCTGCAGAGCGATAAAAACTATTCTCTTCCCTCTTCCAAAACCTCGCAGCTAGTGCTATGAAAACACGCACCGAGCACTGCCTCATTTAAAACAAAGATTTCTTTTTGCTGTTCCTGTCTATGTGAATAGAGGAGGGGGGAAGTTTACGGTCTGAGCTCTCTTTCGGTCGCAATCCACCCCCAGTTTGCAAATGCAAGCCGAGCTATCCACCGGCTTGCTCACGAGCTCGGTTTATCATCTGCCTGATAACGCACCGAGCATAAAAAGCAGCTCTGAGTACAAAGCTACCATGTGCTGTTTGTCAATGAAGTTGTGGTACAAAACACTACTGCCTGAATCTACAGAGAGCTTGGGCGTCTGCGGAGAACACGCGGCTTTACCTTCCGCGTCCTGCCCGAGGCAGCTGGATGCCGAGTTTCTCGTCCGAGAGCATTTAATACCATTTAGAAAGACTTGAACTATCTACGCAGATGTATCTAATTCCCCTCAAGTGATTTGATGAAATGAATTCAATTCCTCCTGAGTGTTTTCAATGACTTTTCCTCCCTCACAAAAATAAAAAGAGCAACTCCAGAAAGCTAGACCTTACTGAGAGGAAGCAGCAACAGCTCCTATCTGTAAACAACTTAAAAAGGGGGCAAACAGTCCTTGTTGCAGCTGTAGTCACACTTACTTGTGGAAAAAAAAAATATATATGTTAAAGGAGCTGACAAAATTTTTACTGAAAACACACTGCTCAGAGGATGCTTTTTTCCTTAAATATACCTTAATAACAGCACAAATGTGGAGAACGGTGGCTTCTCAGCTTACCTGCAAAAGGGCCAATCTTTAGACAAGAAATCTGTATTGATTTTCTAATATTAGGAGAAACACTATGGGATTTTTATATTATCAGGAATGTGGCTGGGTGTCTTTAACCATAACATTTAGAAAGATGGATGACAAAGCAACGCGCGCATCCTGGGAGACACCGAGAGCCGTTCTGATGACAGCAGAAACTGCTGCAAGAGAATCCAACCCAGCTCAACAGCGTGGAAAAGCCGCAGAGCGGCAGGTGAAACTCATCCCCAACAAGCACACGTGTTTTTTGGATCCCACGATATCAGTTCCTGTTATCAAAGGTTAACCCGGACCGCGGCGAGTCGCGGGGTGCGCGCGTCTCCTGCGCGCTTTAGCTCGTGCCGCTGCGCTGACACGTTGCTGGAGTCCTCTTGCCACGCAAACAGCATCAGCAACCACTGCTGTAACACCTCAGCACAGCAGGGTGAGCTGAGGATAAAGGGGAAAAAGAAAAAAAAAAAAAGTTGTTTGGATAACGGAAAAAAA
>VWZK01011091.1:206254-289168 GCA_013396935.1 Baryphthengus martii
AAAAAAAAAAAAAGAGTGGAATATTCTTTAAATGAAGCCACATTTGAAAGGAACAGGAAAGGCTTCCAAAACAGTCAACTTAGGTTCTTCATCGCTGTTGCAAATTAAGAAAAATTCCAAACTGAATCTGAGCAGCAGGAAAAATTATTATTTTTTTTTTAAACGAAAGACTTAATCATAGAATTGCAAACCACATCTAAGTGCTGTAAGTTAAAGTTGTATTTCTGTGTGACAAAACTCCCGAAAGCTGAGATCGCAGAGCACTGCGTATCTTTAGCACACGGAGGGTATGATGACAGCTGAAGTGACTCACAGGATTTATTCATTTTAGTCAATACTGAAACTTTTATTAAAACCTGCTAACAGATTTCACGGCCTGCCAGATGAATTCGCCGCACCCTCAACAAAAAAAAAAACAACAAAAAAAAACCCCAAACCCACAACAACTGGGAAAGGGAAGAGACTGAAAGACAACTCTTAGGTATTAGAAAAGTATCTAAGTTCTTACCCATCTCCCGCTCTCCGCTATCTTGGGGTGCGATGCAGAATCTAAAGCAAGCGTGAGGAAGAATCCCTCGCTCTATAACGGCTCATCTTTAACATTCCTCCTGAAACGTGAGCACCCTCTTTACGGCAATTCACTGTCCGCTAGCTACAATTTTCAGGATGTTCATTCCACAGACGTATTTCTTAACTACTTTGCTGAACGGAGCTAAACCATTGTCAAGTGAAATAAAGCAGACGCAGCTGGAAATGGAAATGCAGCTTGAAGAACACACAGACATTATAGCCTCAAATTTCCAGCACGCAAAGTGATTAGGTTAAGAGGGCTCTCCTTGGCAAACAGGTATAGGAGAAAATGTTATTTTCTAATAGTTTTCTAACAAAACGAAAAAAGGTGTAGAAAACTTCCAAGTAAAACCCACCCTTTATCTCATTCTTCCTATTTATGAATTAGGAATTTTAACACAAAAATCTAAACAATGCTTTCTCAAAACCCCAGAACCTGCATATTCCACAAACATCAATATCAGATAAAATCCAGGCAGTCCACCAAAATAAAATTCCCCCCTCTATCAGTGAAATCTGCAGAAAATGATAAAAAGAAAAAAAAAAAATCCTGTTTTTTAAACATCTGTTTGACATCAGGAAAATAGAATTTCTTTTTAAAAATCCTTCGGCCTAGACAAAGCAGTAAAAACAGTGGTAGTAAATTAAAGAGTATTTTTATGTAAGCCCGTGTATTTTAGCAATACAGTAAAATCCTACCTCCGCCCATCTGGGTTTAAAAATCTTTACACAGGATGTTAATAAATAGTAAAATACTATCAGAAAGTATATATTCAGCAACGTACTTCTGCAATATTTCCTTTAATCCCTTCTCTTCTGGCCGGTTTTTGGCTCATTCTTCAAAACAAAACATGTATGTTAGCAATGAAGAACGTTGCCCAGGGAATAAATTACTTAAGGGAGCAGAAAAACATTTGTTATTTTACCATTTCTTCAGAAAAATGAAGCCTCCAACCTGTTCCCTTCTTTGGCAGGAATGTGTTAAAGCTTTGCAAAGCTCAGATTTAATAAAGTTATTACCAAGTGTTCCCTTTTTCCACTTAGACCGTAGGATATTTCTTTTCCCCAACAGGATGGAGAGTTAATGTGCAAAAATATTTTTTTTCTTAGATTTTTATATTTAATTACGTACTAAATGCCAGCGACATATTTTGCCGGGATACTTCTGAATGAGAACACTCTTCCCTGCAAGAGATGGTCTTTGAAGCGTTGCAGACATCTGACTGTGCTCCACACTGGGCTTCCTGCTCCACGTGCACCCACGGCACTGGGGAGAAGCAGAAGACGCTTCTGGGTACGGAATTTCACCATCCCCACATCTCCAGCTTCTGGAAGCACAGGCTCTGGACCAGGTACACTGGCAACGTATCCCAAACGAGCCTAATTATCATAGAGTCATCACAGAATGGTTTGGGTTGGAAGGGACCTTCAAGATCATCTCGTTCCAACCCCCCTGCCGTGGCAGGGACACCTCCCACCAGAGCAGGTTGCCCACAGCCCCATCCAGCCTGGATTTGAACACATCCAGTGGCAGAGCAACATTATTTATGGCAAGGTAAAGTTCTTCCTCTGCAGTCACAGTACAAGTGCTGTCAACGTTAGTGACATTCAGACTCCAGTTCATGGAATTTGAAGCAAAAATAAATCAATTCTAGCTCTAATGTACCAAATAGAGCCTTACACGGGTTAGAGCTGGATGAGCAGAGTCGCAGATGCTTTAAGCTGACAGAAAAGCCCATTGCTAATTAATAGATTACTTTAGAAAAACTGACTAAATGACTTCACCAGACCATAAAGAGCCTTGCCAACAAGAGTCACCTAAAGGCCTTCTAGGTTACAAACTACAGCGGGGCAGCCCTCGAGCCGGACGCTTCAGCCAGGAGGTTTTTTGCAGGAAAAACTTGATGCAAGCAGCCAGACTGGCCGCCGTGTGACCACCCCAGTGAATGTGTACAGGCCAACGTGCAAACTGACTGAACAAGAGCAGCAAACCAGCTCCTCCCCATCACCAGGGAATAATCTGCCTAGGAAGAAAACGAGCTGTTTGCAAGTCTGTTACATATCTTAACGAAGGGCTTGGTCATTATTGACTTTAAACCACTGGCACAAAACCATGGGCTTGTTACCTAATTAATTCAGTCTTCTGGGTTTGAAGTTAATCAACTTGGTCAAGAGAAGAGCTGCAAGGACCGACTCCTTCAACTGAAGTCAAGGGAATGAATGTGGACTATTCATACTATGCTCTGGATGAACATCTTGGAACGCTGACAGCTCTGGGATGTGTGGAGCAGCTCCTGCTTCCTCCAACTCGTTGCGGGGAAAAAAGAAGGTAAAAGCATCTGAGTATTTCTTTATCTCTGCAGCTGCATATTCTGAATCTTGGGCTTGTACTGGGACAGTCACCAAGCACAAGCAGTCTTGGAACAGACGCCGTCACTGAACAGCTCTCACGCTGTACAATCCAGCGCCGTCGTTATGACTGTTACTGAGATCCACGGCCAACGCGATCCCAAGCGGCAGAACACACTGAAAGTGGAGGTTGCATCCAAGTGTCTCCCTTGGGGGTGAAATTGGTTCTGCCTTGGAAAAACAACTGAGAAGAAAGCCAAGGACCCATGCACATTATCAGAGACAGTCACCAGTGAAGAGGCAGGTAACAGCAACCACATTCTACCCACCGGTAGAAACAAATACTGCTGACAGCAGAATTGACTGGCAAACGTCACCAAAGATGTTGAGATCTCAGAGCTTTCCAGGTTTGCACAGTCAACCCGTAGCTTCCGTAAGCCTGTTGCAATTTTTTTGCCGCTTTACTCTGCCCCATCATCACTATGTGGTCAAGGATGACTCACAGAGGAGAATACCACTGGTGCTCTTAACTGGCAAGGGATGGATAAAAGCATGGGAGAAAGCTGGTGGGGTTTGCAGCCTTCTACGCCTCGGTTTCCTGACTCAGTGTTTTGCTGCTACCTTACTGCAAGCCTGCCAATATTTAATAAGAGGAAGAGGACTACGTGGGTGGAAGGAAAAGAGTGTCTACCTCTTGAGCATGCTCAGCCCTTTACCTCATTGAACAGCATTTCCTTGTTCAACGCTGCCGAAGGCAGTGTCACCTAAGAGTTCGTGGGTTCCTCAGAGGCTTTTGGGGATGTCCTTGGCATCTGGGTTTGAAGCTAGCACCAAGAGAGCTCAAGAGAGAGATCTGCTGGCCCACCATCGTGTCGCTGCACGTTTGTCCAGGGAAATAACCTGCAGAAACCGACTTTCCTGGGATACACGGCTCTCTCCAGAGGAATCAAGGTACTCACAGCATTTTATCTATTGCTTGGCTTTCTCATGTTCAAAGCCATAACCTAAATTCACAGGACAAGAGGGAAGCCGTTGTGGGCACAAGAAAAAAATTTTTCCCCAGCTTAGAGGTTGCCAGTGACAACTGAAAAACCTAATTTCATCGCCCCGATATATAAAAGTACCTAAATCAAAAAGTGATGCAAACTGCAGAAAAGCCTCAGGATGCTGTGTCTTTATACGAGGGGTGAAAAGAGGCAGGTGTTGCCCTTTAAGTCCTCAGCACATGAAATGACAGAACTGATAAAAAATACAACTTCCAGTTCAGGAGTAAGAGGTACATGAACAACCCCAGAGGAAAGTCCATATGGATGGATTTTCATGGCATTGAGAACAAGATGTTTTACAAGGGAAATGAAAAACAAAAGTCTTGTACATCAGCAGAAACCAAATTAAGGAGATATTTCAGTTCCAAGTCTGGGCACAAAATAAGAGGCACTAAATATTTTTCAGAAACTAAAAGAAGCCTGTGTTTATTTCTTTTCTAGCACCATCAACCACACTTTTCCATATAAATTAAGTCCAAACTTTATAAGAAAAACACTGAGAAAATATTTGTTGAAGTAAATCATCTAGAATTATTGGAGATATAAATTGAAGCATAGAAAGTTACTCATTTATAGGAAGCAACTCTTCTAGAACCCCAAGAATTTTTTTTTATTTTTTTTTTCTCTCTCAATCTTCCAATAGTTTTCCAAACACGTGTCTGGTACACCTGGCAAGCAACCAAGTCTGTCAGAGTGACTAATCCAGAGCCAGGGGCACAAGGATGGGAGCTGGAATGTGCTTGGGTCATATGAACTTCCTAACCCCGATCTGGATGTCTAAGGTTTGCTGACTTTGTTTGGTCTACCTCACCGGATGCTTTCCTTGGCGTTGGTACAGGTGAGGGGTTTGTGTTGTTTTGTTTTTTTTTTTTTATTGCAGTCAACTAGATCAAGTCTTCAACTGCGAAATTCTGAGCAGTCATTCTGAAGTTAAAGAGGAGAGCTCTGACTGAAGCTTTGGCCGGGATATTAAATTCTAAATCGCACGAACCTAATAAAAGGCAAAAGTAGTCTTATAAATATTTATAATTTACCCTGATTACATTTTGTTTATTACTGCAGAAAGTATGAACCATGGAAAATTACACTGAAGCTTAGCATATTATATGCAAAAGGCCATTTTTCACATTCTGGAAACAGATAAACAGAAAGGCTTCTAAATAAATCCTTTAAAGCTCCTAATCCAAGACAAACATGATGATTACGATTGTAGAAGGCTCCCGCTGAGCGTTTGTCGGGTGCTTTAATTGTTTCCTATGGCAGAAATAACCCCTTTGCTGGGAGGACAGAAGCTGTAGGGAAAAGCCAGAGCACATCTGGTTAATTTTACACGTACTAAAAACCGCTCCTTGCTCAGACGTGTAGAGATCATTAAAATAAAGTAAAAATTGGGAAACCAACTATTTTTCCCGTTAAAATATTTTGACAAAATTCACACTGGAACTCTTGAGCTGTGCCATTGCTTTTTACAGTGGAAGTTATGGTTTTTATTGGCTCGAGTTGCTACTACACCCCGTAGAACGATGGGCCTCGCTGGGTCTCCTTCCTTGCCGGCAGCTCCAGCGAGAATTTGAAGTTGCCATGATCTGCATTTAATGCAGGGGCTGTGATTGCCAACTAGAATATCAGAAGGTTCTTTCCATTACTATCTATTATTTCTAAGGTAGAAACTAAATTGAAATGCGTGCAAGAAAGTTATTTGCCACTTGGTCTCAAGTCTCAAGTAACAGATCTATTTCCCCTAAACTTACAGTGAAATCTGAATCATGGCCAAATTTTGCCCTCTGAGAGCTTCTTGGCTTGGTAAGAGATACCAGTTTTAGGCTCTTCTTTTTGAGGAAAAGCGAGAAATTCAGATCATGAGGCTGGGTAGTGAAACAGCCTTCTAATTTTAGTCAAAACAAGAGGCTTGTGCCTACTACCTGGAGTTCTCTGCTTAGAGGCAGCATTATCATCCAAAAATCAAGTGGACTTTGAAGCTGCCACAATAACACACGAATGGCCAGCAAACGAAACAGCGAAAAAACAGTAAGGGAGAAAACGACGAGCTTAGACTTATCCTCTTACTTCCATGTATTTAACCTACATACTTCAGGAAGGAAGAGGCCGGATTACAAATTGATTGCCTTTTCTTTTCATGATTCACCTTCACTCTGAACTTCTTGATCTTACCCTTCTCATAACCTTGAAATCCAATAATGATAAAATTCCAGAGGTATTATGGACAAGTGTACTGTTACAGATATGACATTTAGCATCAGGCCTGGAGTTGGCTGGACAGATTCTCGACTATAATAAAAATAGCCTTTTCTTTCCCACATTTTACTATCTGTCTTTGTTTACTCAACCATTCAGCAAACCCAGCTGGATCACAGACATTGTCATCAAAGAAACATTCTAGGTCAGCCAGAAGTGGATGCCAATTGTCTAAAAATAAATAGAGGCTTTGTCACTGGAGTATAATTTTAAGGCCCCCGTAATGAATAATGGAATAGAAAAATCTTTCCAAGCAAGTGGGATGCACTGATTTCCAGCAGAAAGATTTCACAGTTAATCTGAAATTCACAGTTATCGTTAAGTCCCAGATAACCTCATTTTTATTTTACTTCAAGAAAAAACGATACTTAGAGGAGCTTATTGGAAGTATTGTTTTTAAATACTTAGAGAGCCGCAGAATGCCTTGGAAGACAGATGAGCGTAGCATTTACCTATCGCACAGACACGAAAACTGAAAAGGATGTGGTCAACCAATTTCCTATGGGTCACCAAGTGGCAGAACCGGGATCAGATTTCACACTTTCTCGCTCTTATCCCGATACAATGCACAAATTATTTCCTCTAAGCTAAGAGAAGAGGCGAGATAAGAACACAGAGCTTTATCAGCATAGCCTAATTGCTCAAGATTTTAAAAAAGCAGCAGAGCACCTACAGAAGTCAAAGGCGTTACAACAACTCGAGTTTGGTCCTGTAAATATATTCATTTAAATAAAGTACTTCTGTGAAAACGAATGCCTTCACAAAAGTTTTTAAAAGCTACTTCCTCAATGGCTAAATAGAGAAGTTTTCCAACTGACTTTCCTCCAAGTCTCATCAGTGAAGATGAGATTTTTGTCTCAAGGTAACGCCCTCAACAAGAACGCGAGCGACCGTAATCACGTCAACGCTTCCTCAGTGCGGACTAAGCCGGCGTGGGATTATCTCCATCCCCAAGAACCACAAATTCAAGCCCTAAAACAACAAAGTATGTCAATATTTCTTTTAGGAATGGGAGTCACTAAATCGATCTTCCCTTTTCGCTACTGCATCGAAACCACTGGATAATCCTGCGGAGTTACAAAGCGGTGCTGGACAATGAGAGAGATGATCAAGAATGTGCTTGAAAAGCAGTGGCCTTCAGAGGAACCATTTCCTGATCGCTAACCGTCAATCTGTCGACTCACCCAAGTTAGAAGCGCCAAGGAAGTGCAGAGATTTGGGGCAGAGCAGCAGCAAGGTCGCTCGCACGAGTCAGAAATGTTATCATTTGGAGGTTTTAGAAATTAACTGTTTTGCCCCAAATTCCTTCAACTTGTTAGAATGAACCTCTCCTGGCAAAATGAATTCTAGTAAGAACCCAGCAGTCATTTTTAAGACTGCAACTTCAGCATCATCAAACCAGATTGGAGGTACCTCTGTTATCCACACCCAACGGAGGGGGAAGAGGAAGGGAAACCCTCCATCTCCAGCGATGCGAAGAGCTGCAGATGAAGGCGACCCCTCGCTCTGAGCCGGGACAGACCCACGTTGTACCATTTCACGCTTTACAGGTCAGGTTTTTGGCCTGGCTCAGTTCTTGCGCCCGTAAACCAGCCCATTTTATGAAGTTTCATAACGCACTCCCAGCCTCACGTTTTTCGTAACCTCGGTCAGCGGCTGTGCTCCAAAGCACCAACAGCAAAGGTACTTTTTTTGCAGTTACACTTTGCGAAAGCAGGCACAGGATTTGAGTTTTGGCTTTCTGTTCCGCACTCAATGGATTATATGATGTTAAGGAATGAATTACATCCCCAAGAACCATAAATCCAAGTCCTAAAACAACAAAGTGTGTCAATATTTCTTTTAGGAACGGGAGTCACTAAATTGATCTTCACTGAGCGGGTTGTGTTTTTTCGCTCGTTCAGTATTTTGAAATCATCGCGATAAAACATCCAAAGAATGACATAGTAACTGAGTAAGACTCCAGTGAATAAAATCCATCTCTTCTTGTAAAACCAGGGAATTACTGAACATATCTCTATATTTTTGGCATCGGCTCCGCCAGATACAAGCTCTCTTACGCTTTTGACATCTGATGTTGCTGTAAAAGGTATTAGAAATGACGCAACATCTCTTCAGAAGGAAATCCAACCAATTTCTAACCTCCCATAAGCTGCAGAAATTGTCTAAAATTGTTTAAGATCTAATGTGAACTATCCCAGACACAAATAATTTTCTTTTCTGAACGGTTGGAACTCTACTGCTCCTTAAAAAAAGCCTCCTGACAAGATACTTTACAGTGCTCTAATTCTGCAAGTGGTACAACTTAAAGCTGCTTAAGGTTTCTCAAACCACTCACGATGAAAACAGCCTGAAAAAAAAAATAAAATCATTTAAACAGGAAAGAAAAAAAAAGGAAGAAAAGGTTTCGCACGTTTTTCTCATCAGGTTGGATTCCAGTTTTCTATTAAAGTTATTCCAAGAAAGAAATGATTCACGCTCTCCACGTTGAAATGATGAGAAATTTATGGTATCTTCCATTCTCACCCTGCCTACTCCAACGAGCCTGCGAGCAGTGGGAATTAAAAGCCACAGCAATGACAAGAACGTGAAACCAATGCTTCCCAGCCTCTCCGGGAGAACATGTCGGATACTTGTGACCGCAAACTTGCCTTTGTTTACTCTGTTGTGAAACACTTCATATTCTGATCAGCTCTGCGGTCGAAAGAGGCTTAATGAATAAAATCTGCTTTGGAGATAATGCACAGACTGTTGTGAAGACAATTCCCTGTAAACATTGATACACAAACACGACCCTAAAGATACAAAAGATAAAGGCTGGCTGGAGCTACTCAAAGAACAACCTCCTCGTATTAATTGACGCAAAACAAGCCAACACGTTTTATCAACAGATTTATCTCCTCAGAAGGAAGAAATGAAAGCTGCGAGGAGTCAATAACCATCATTTTCTCCTGCTGATGAGATGCAGTCAGGCAACGCTCGAAGGGGAAGGTGACAAGATAACACAGGTTGTTCTGCACAGCTGGAAGAGTTTATTCCTCCTCAATTAAAAGACCAGCTCAAGAGGAAAATTTAAGGAGCTGGAACGATGTGGCCTCGTGCGGTTGCTCACTCAGCGCTGAAACAGTTGCTGGAGCGTGGCTTTGCCGGGCCTTCCTTTCCAACTGGCTGCAAACGGGCAGAGAGTGTTTCACAACACCTTGCCCAGACTCCGGGCCAGGGAAGCTCAGCTGTGAAAAAGCCCCTAACATCACGTCCCCCCTTCCGAGACAGAACTTAGAAACGCATTAAAAGATTTAAAGGCCAACAGTAACATAACATGAAATATTTACAGTCGACGTTGTGGTTAAGTTATTTTTCGGTGGGTTAGGAGAACGCTCTCTCCGCCGCTGCTTGAACCTCCTGGGCTCCTCTGAAGCACTGGTACTGCTGAAGGTAACGGGGCTGGCTCGCCGGTTCCTTGCCTTGGCATTCCCGGCCTCATCCTAGAGCTCCTGCCTGTTTGAAAGGTTTTCTGGCAAAAATCACCTTCTCTCCTCCTGGAATTTCTGCGTCTATCTTCAGCTACTGTATATTGTGTCTGTCTGGGTCGATTCTCACACACAACCACAGGACAAGCTCACGAGACACCCCTGCTCCTTGTTCTTTCCCACGGCAGCTCCACACAGTGGCATTTTGGTAGAATAAAAGCAAAACTATTATTGATAGGTTAAGTCTCATGAGATGTCCCGCTCCAAGCCTTCCAGACATCACTTTCTATGCAGTGTGGGCGTTCTTGGTTTCGTTCTTCCCTTGAACAAAGTGTCAGAAGGGGATGTTCAATCTTCCAGCTCTGCTATGCTGCAGTTTAATGGTATCCAGTACAGACTGGTTTGCAGGGGTTTAATGGAGCTCAGGCTACCGTAAACTTTTGGATTAAAACAATTTTAAAAGATTGAACAGTCATAGTGTATCTTTTTAAACACTTGTTTTGACTAAACTAAGGAAAAAGCTATCTTAAATAAAATCTCTAGTCGGGCCCAGCGAATTCACAGCCTGACACTGGAGATACGTGGTCTCAAGCCTCCCGCTGTAGGAGTTTTAAGTTATTTTCTGCAAGATCCCATCCTCTGTGGTAGCTCTGGCAACTGCAGGCCGCATTGTGTCTGAATCTGGCCGCCCTTTGTTTGCGTAGAGTTGGTTTTGATCAGGTTGACATGTACTAAATTTAACTCTGGTCTTTGTTCCACTGTGCTTTTGGCAAAAGCTCTAGAAACAAACGTCTGCAAACATAAAATGTCTAATCGTTTTTTATTTCCATTGGCTAATGGTGTATCTGCAGTCAAAAGAGCAATCTTGCTATTCTAGTGGGATATCACCCATTTGCTCTATTTGGCAATACCAGTTAGTGGCTGAGGGTCAGCTGGCCTCTCCAAGCCGAAGCAGGAAAACTTTTCACATAGCTGTATTACAGCCAAAACCTCCTCCTCTTTTTGACTGTACCGGTGCAGAACTGTTTTCTTAGCAAGGACACATACCAGCTCCTGAGCTTCGCTTTGGAGCCACAGAGGTAAAAGAAGAGAACGAAGTCAGAAAGCTGAAGCCATTCCGGTACCGGCGCAGTCCTCGGGCTTCCAAAAAGCTGGTTGGTTTGGGGTTGGGGCAGGTGAAGGAGCAGGGTGTAGAATTTGTGGATTTACAGTCAAGTCCATAAGTTATCGTGACCCACCAGCATTCTTAGGCTGCTGATTCAGACAACTTCCCAGGTAGGAATCTACCTCTTGGGCACCTCTTGCTGGTGTCTCTAGGACAGCACAGCAGCACCAGCTACACATTTAGTGTGACCCTTTGGCACACGCTCTTGTGCTTCTCCGAATGCGTTACCGACACCAGAGGGGTGAGATGCTCTACACTGAGATTTCTTTCTCATCTCTTTTTTAAACGTTCAATTCAGCTGTCTTATGTCTGGACACCCAAAGGCAGCTCCTCTACTCCTGTGCTCCCTAGCCCTGGATCTGTCCAACCCAAGCTGCACGCTGAGGAACCCCAAGAGCGGTTCTCCTTCATTCCTCCTCCCTGCCCTCGCTCTTCCTTCTGCCCCTAGGCCCACCTTACCTCTCCTCTCCTACTCCCAGTCCTCCCCCAGTGCGCAAACAGACCCACAACCTGAACATCTTGGCTTCAGGGCAAACATCACCTTCTGCCTTCCCCGTGGGGCCCTTCCCAACGCACAAGCTCTACAGACCGAAACTCCAGCATGTTATTTATCGCCTTTCCTCCCAGCTGAGAACATACCCAAATATAGTGACAGTGCTGCTGAGACTCAAAAGAGATATTTCGAGCAGATGAGACCGCTGCAATGACCACGCATCCAGTCAATAAATAGTTCTGGCAGGCCAAATTGTCCCCCCCGGGGCTGTCCGTTGGCCACCTCTGCTCTGTGTTACCAAAACCACGCTCTAATTTTCCTCTGAGCATCTCTGGTGTTGCACTGAACTCAAAAAAAAGTCAAAATGCAAATAAAAATCTAATTATGCTTTTTATGGGCTGTTGTTATGACCCCCCTGCCCTGACGAGAAGGCACAGCGGCTGGATTAAACAAAAATAAAATATTTAACATACATATTTCTGCTGGACTCCTATGAACCAAGTGGTCTGCAGCTGCAGGTCTCCTGTAGTATTTTGTATTCTTCTTCACAGCCACAGCAGCAGACCTGCACCCACAGTTTTTACCACAAAGCCGTGGTTTGCTTCGATGGACAAACTCTACTGCTTTAAAAAGCACTTTGGGTCAGGGGGGTTATCATGATCTGATCGCTTACCACTGAAACAATTACAAAATCCTTCAATGTTGAAAAAAATGCTTCCTTCTCCAGAGAAGGAGACTCCCCAAGCTCTCTGGGCAGCCTGGGCCAGGCTCCAACCCCCTCCCACCCAAGAAGTTTCTCCTCCTGCTCCCAGGGAACCTCCTGGGTTCCAGTTGGTGCCCGGTGCCCCTTGTCCTGGTGCTGGGCACCACTGAGCAGAGTCTGGCCCTTTAGATATTTCTAAATGTTGACGAGATCCCAAGATTTCCTCCACATCTAGCAAATTCAGCTCTGATGCCGCTTTTGCATCCTTCGTTCTCCCTCTGAGGACTTCTTCCATTTTCTTTTCATGCCTCAAACCACATGGAATCCAGCCATCACAGGAGATTTCTGACAGACTGCATGTGCAAACTGGTGTTGGGTTTTTTTTAATTACCTATCCTGTTCCAAGTTGGCCATACAAAATAACAACATAACCTTCACAGCCCTCTACATTTGTCTCAAAACCTCAGCTTGTAAAGGAGCTGTCCCTAACACGGCATCTCACTAGTCAGAACATGACAACCTGGCACAACTCGTTTTTTTCCTGAAATAAATATTTTTCGAGCTCTCACATTACTACCAAGAAAGGCTGCGGAGGAAGGATTGAATATATAACATAATATTGACAGGGCTGATTTATAAGGAAAAATATGGTATTGATGAGGAAAGAAGTCTCAAGCCACTCAACTGAAACAGCCACATGGAAAATGAGAAGGGGGAAAAGAAAAGTCAGTGGCACTCCCTTGTATTTTCTGATCTCAATCACCACTCACATTCAAACGTTGTGATTTTTTACATGAAGTCATAATTTGAGATCACATTTATGGTGGCGTGCCAGAACCTTTGTGCTCCTGCCCGCACTGGGATAAAAGAGCTGGAATCCTGACAGCGATCAAGCTGCCGAAGTTTTACCTGGCAATGGCTGGGGAACCCAAGGGACACAAGTTGCTCAAATCACTCCAAATTTGAGAAAAGCCGTTAGGTCTTTGAAACCAGTTAGACAAAAGTGGCACGAGCACATTTCAAAGTCACTGGAGCAGCATATTCATGGGGTTTCAGCAAAAAAACAGAAGGAATGTCAGGGCAGCCGGGAGCCAGGAAGGCAGCCTTTGATGGGGCGATGAGAACAGACCGGGGGGGGAACCAAAGCACAGCCAAAATAAGAAGATTCTGAAGGAGCCAAATTTTTTCTGGAGCAACTAAGAAAAAAAGATGCCAAAGACTATCCTGAGGGAGAAACAAGCCCTTGATGAGCTATATGGATGACTATTGTAAATAAAATGTAGGAGAGTAGAGAAAGTCTACTTTTTTTGACCTAAAAAGAGCAGCTCGAAAAGGTTTTAAGGCACGGGACAAAAGATGATCTCTAAGGTCCCTTCCAACCTAAACCATCCTATGATTCTATTTCAGCTAATTCTGAAGGTAGTGCTCTATAGTCCTGGGAACGGGAGATCCATGCCTGGTTTTGGACAGGAAAAAACCCTTCCAGAATCAAAAGAATTCTAAAGCAACTTGAAATTCACAGCTCACATAGAATACAAATTTCTAGTACCGGAGAAGTCTGTGGAAAACCTGTGCAAGTCAAAGAGCTGGCTTCTGTCAAACCCATGCTCTCAAACACTAAGGTTCCCTGCTACCTATCAACACTGATTCCAAAATAGAAAAGCAAGGCCTGGGCTTTTTTAAGGGGATGAATCTAATCCAACTTCATTTAAAAAGGCATCTGGGTCCTCCATTTCCTTTGAGCTTTATGTTAACTCTCATGTTTTTGAGGCTACGACAGAACACGAGAGCAGGGAAGGCGTGTTGCATCTCTTCCACAATTTAAACCAGAGATTTCAGAAGAAACGTTGCTTAGTGTCCAACCCGACGTACATGAAAATGAAGGAAATAATTAATAGCGAACAGGCTGAGTAATTGAAGTGCTGCCCGTGATTGGAATCAAAACAAACCCACCGATGCTGCACATTTCTACAGGACAACAAAATTCTTTGCTATCCAGACAACAAAGGTGAAATTGATATAACCATATTGAACTATCCCATATTTCCTATACATTTCCTATTGCAGGGAGCACAATTTCCTTTGCTCAGTAATAAGGGCTGGTCTCAGCTCCGATGCGTTGACACCTCAGCATCATGACAAAGCCTTGGAAGGACAATTTCTGTGTGTGCAAAACTATCCCAGCCAGAAGCATCCGTATTGAGGTCTGCAAATGTCTCGGGATGCTCCCAAATCCCACTCTCTTGTTAAACTTGTCCCATAGCTTTTTTTATTATTATTATTAGGCTGTAAAACTTCGTTCGCTGGAATAAAATCTTTTTGTTCAACGGTAGATTTCCTTTACAGTCCTTCTGAGAAAGCCCACAGCTACCAAATTGTACTTTTAAATGGCTCTTTTAATTCCTCGCAGCATCTATCGGTCAGAGAAAATAACGTGAAGTTTGTTTGTATTTCCCAACTCCTGCGCTGCCTGTGACACCGTCATTCCCCAACAGCCTTTCAGTCACAGGCTTCACTCAGAGAGGCCCCCATGGGAATAGTTCCTCCACAATTTTTTTCCCTTTTTCAAGTAGCTATTCTCAGAACAATCCTCCTCTTAGCCCTGAAATCTTTCCACTCTCCATAACAATTCACAGAGACGAAGGAGAAAGTGTAATTTTCAAGTCGCCGTCTCCAAGAACACATCACAACCTCAATGCCCCAGGATCCCGCCGAGCACGCTCCCAACTCTGCCTTCTGGGGATTTTTGAATCCAACTTCTCCAGCACCTGCGTCAGAGCTGGGAGGAAACCTGCCGACGCTCCTCTCCCTTTCACCAGAAGGACGGCTACAGATGTTAGTAAAATTTAAGACAGACAACTCTTTTACAACGAGCTGCTTGTAGAGCCCGGCACGGGTCATTTCTTCAGGAAGATGCGATCGGCGAGCGAGCAGATAGTGTCCTACCAACCGTAAAACTTAATGGGGCGTAAAACTAAACCCATCGGAGCCCCGTGGGAGGCGGCGATCGTCGGTATTGCTGGGCAAGTTCATACGTTTCAAAAAGATGATTCTAAAGCAGAGGGGATTTTTTTTTTCTTGTTCTTTTTTATCACTGAAACCAAGTTTTACTTTAATTTTTCCCTTCACGGAAATATTTCATTTTGACATATTTTGGGTTGAATACCACAAAATGAAGTGGTTTTTAATATATGTGTTTTTACTCCCACATTTCCCTACTTTTACCGCTTATTATATTGCACCTTTTCTCACCGAAGCAAATGCAGAAAGACCTTTCCAAATCAGGAGAGAGGAAGTCCAGGGAATTTTTTTAGCTTTTGATTTTTGCACTCGGTCGAGTTGAAAAAAAGGAAGGGTTTTTATTACATTCAAACATTATTCACCAATTTCTGCCTTAATAATAATTGCAGTAAAAGCACAAACAGATGACAAATCAATTTACCATTTTAACAAAATGTTTCACTTGAAATGGAAAACGCGATTCTCGACAAATTCAACATTTGGAATTAATATGGCATTTGTACGAATTTCGAAAAAAATGCAAAATAAATGTCAGTTCTTGTACTGACATCAAGGTCGGACTAATAAAAAACAAACCAATTAACCACAAGGGCTGAAGCCTGTGACTTTTAAGTGCTTTTCTTGATCATTAGTGTTTGCAAACGCTCAGAAGAGGAGCTGCTGGATGCCATGTGGCATTAGGGAACCGGAGCTGGGGAAAACCACCAACTTGTTCGTTTTGTTTTCCTGGTTTAAGCAAAACAGATTTAAAGAGATACTCTTCACTTTCAGGGGATAATTTAAATAGCATTGTTTTCTTTATGAACTATACTTTCTTCATTTATTTTTTTTTTTTACTACTATGCACTAGTCCGTGAGTAAAAGGATGGGAGTTTTTCATTATAGGAAATTCTGAAGAGGAAATAAAAGAAAAAACCAACCCAGATTCATCTGAAATTGTCAATTCCTTAAGGAGAGAAACAGCGAGGAAGGTCAAAATCTTTCTCACTCAGTATCGACAAAGTCTGAGAAACAGGATTCCACTGTTGTAATTTTACAATTTATAGAGATTTTAGATAGAGGCTGAAAGGAAAAGCTTTGCTACTTCACGTTTCAGGCAGGGGCAAAATTATAAACCGAACAATAAACACTTATGAAACAATCTGCCTTAGCCTGATGTCACCGAAGGGGAAATAAGATTAAAACTCCGTTAAAAAAACCCCAGAACGTTGGTAGTTCGCTCTGGAAGACGCTGGTTCCAACACACCACAGGAGTCACCAGCCTTGGGCAGAGCTGACGAAGCTCTGACATCACTCAGTGGTTCACCACCGTTTGATTGTGCTCTGGAAAGGGCTGCGGGAAACCAGAGGCTGATATTGATGCTGCTGTCGCCCACGAGCTCAAGAGCAGCGACGCTGCCCGTCTGCTCAGCTATTTTGCAACATTCTAGGAATTCTTCTGCTCCTCTGACTCCGTCAGCTCTGCTGCAAGTTTAAACCAGAGCCTTCCAAAAAAATTCAGTGCTAGAGAATTCTGAAGGTTCGCTAGAGAATTCTGAAGGTTCGCTAGAGAATTCTGAAGGTTCGCTAGAGAATTCTGAAGGTTCGCTAGAGAATTCTGAAGGTTCGCTAGAGAATTCTGAAGGTTCGCTAGAGAAGGGCAGAGAAAATCTAGTGATTCTAGCGGTGTTGCAAGATATTAAATGGGTTGTGTCAGTATTAAAAAAAAAATCATGGCAAAAGAGGGTCCAGTTCCCACTTCAGATGTTCTGCCTTTATATAAGGGTGTCGTTTGTTTTGTATTGAGCAATTCAGTTTTTGATCTACACTCTCATCAGCGAGACAAAATTCTGCTCTTTTTAAGGTCAGTGACAGATTTCCAAAAAAATCAAGTCTGACAGCAGCCTCTAAATAAATTCCAAATATATTCCACTATCTTCTCATCATAATGAAAAAGACACTACTCAACGCACGGAAAACCAAAGCATCTGTGTATCTTCAATAGACTAATTCCAGAAAGTCCCAACTATTGGTATGTCAAGACTTGCATTCTTCAAAGCAAGTGATCAAGATGACATTTTCCCAAAGGAGAGTTTCTAATGAAGCCACTTACAACTGATGTACCCAGTAAATACTCTTATAGAACGATATTTCCTAAAAGAACAAAAGCAAGTGCCCTCTGAACACTTTTATCTACCCATTGTTAAGTCAATCATTCAGAACCCTGGATTTCCTCAACTTATCTACTCCAGGTAATGGAGTAGAGCCAAATGAAAATCATCTTCATTTGGAAAACCTCCACGGAAGAAGCAGCACCTGTTCAGCTTTTAAGTACGTACTGACGTGAATGGTCCTGCAACACAACGGTGAAACTCAGGAGTGATGTTTTGCTGTGGGTAAGAGTTCAGTGTAGGACTAACAGGACTCCAAAACCGATAAAATCGTTCACCTCGCTTGGAAAAGAACGAGGCCAACGACAAATGTTTCTGACAGTTCCGTTCCCATTACGCAAGCCTAAGCCACATCGCCTTTAATTCAGAACAGATGATTCACTGATCGCTCCTTTCTTCAGGTTTCAGATAACATCCCTCTGACATATCACCATCGACAACGAAAAACACGCACCAAAAAGTCAAATCTTTGGGTATTTTGCCAGATGCCTTTTGAGGATCGGCGTCCTGACCCCGTTAGCAGGTGGCAGTGGGAGAGGTACACAGGGTGGATATCAGAGGCCAAGATTTGTCTTCACTCTTGACTTTTGGTGTACGGTCTGTATGTGATACTGGGACACGTCCTCTTTTCTACACACTTACAACCCATTTCTACCAACCGACAAGACTTTTTTATGCATTGACCTATTATAAGATGAACCTACCTTGAAAGAAAACGTGACCCCATCAAAGTCAACAACAAAAGTCACTGGGACACTGTTGGAACAATGTCATTCATTTCCCTGTGTGGTCTCTGGTTCAGTCTTTCTTACAGCTTTCTCCTCTCTGCACGGACGCCTCCCTTGCTCATACTCAACAGCAGAGCAGACATCCTACCCTTGGAGTGCACACCAGTGTCTTTCTACCACAAAATGCTCTAACACCTGCCTTCTGCTAAAAGAAAAACTCAAATCTCAAAAATCTCACAAACAAAGCTCTGGAATTCAGAAGCACCGATCGGTATTTTTTCATTGCTAGCTGTTCCATCAACTTGTTTAGTGGCACCACTGACATCTTGCCTCAGAATCTGAGGGACTGCAGCAACTTCTGCAACTCACAGTGTCTTTACCAGCGAAATCCATCAACTGATTTAGTTCTGGAGTCAGCACTGCAGGACCAACTCAGAGGCAAAGCAGAGCCAGTCTTGGAAACTACACAAACTAAGTGTGAGATGGGCTGGATTCGAAGATGGTACCTTTTCTGTGTCATTGCAGTGGGACTGAGATCCCTCTTTTTCATCACGAGCCACCTATAATAAAACAGTTAACTAGAAAAATCACACTGACACGATAAATAACTCGACTCCAACGCTTCCTCCTGGTGAACTCTGTAACACTTCTGCTGTTTAACACAAATATTTAGCAACATTCCAGAAGCACGGAATGACATATTTTAGGAATAAAAACAGTTGTACCAGAAAAAAAAAAAAAAAAAAAAAAAAAAGAAAAAAAAAAAGAAGAAGCTATTCATAAAACAGATTCATTCACAGTTCAATCCTGGTCGGAACCCAGAGTTTCTATCAAAGCAAAAAGACGATCTGTGTGTAAAGCAGCACTGCTGTTTGCTTCCAGACCAGTCAGGAACTGATAGCTCTAGCTGAATAATTGATGGAGCCAGTAGACAACAATTAATCCCAGCAGACTGGATCAAAAAACCATGAAGCAAGTTTATAATTTCAAGTACTTACTCCACAAAGAACTTTGTTCACAGAACACTGAAGAAATGGCAGCGGATGATGCTCCAAACACACTTTCCAAATGTTACTCCCAGTACTACAGGGATGGACTCCAAATAAAGGGAATATATCTCAGCTAATTAAAAGAGCAACTGGGACCAAAAATGAAAGCTGTGCTGCTGATGTGGGCTTTCAGTGGCTAAGATAAGCAATGAAGTGGTCACTTTGTAGGTTGTTTTTTTTTCCCAATGTGTACACTTGAAATAGAAACGCACATTAACTATTAAAAAATACACTGAACTCCAAGGCATCCAGTGTGGTTTGCTCTCATCAACATCTAAACCACAAAATTAGGCTCTTCGATCAGCTCCTTCACTTCATTATATATTTGCACAGTAAGTCCAAAATATTTTAAGGATTCTCGAAAATTGGACTGAAAAAGTATTTGACCTATGGAAAGGATTAAAGACATGAAGAACGGGCATCACAGTCAATCAACCGGTCAAATCTCCCCGTGTTTAACATTAACCTGTTAAACCCCTGAAAACTCTGCGCAATTCAGAGGTTTTCTTCTGAAAAGAGAAGCTCGTTCCTCATTTGCACTCGGGTTTAATTTTTAAAAGGGATGGCTTTTGTGATCAAACTTGGCAAAAAGCAATTGTTAGAAAGGAGAGGAGACAAGAAAGGGGAGCGCTTTCCCATCTCCACATCACAATCAGTCACAAAGACTTTCTGGCGTCGTGACTCCTGTTTGTGAAATACCACAAAACCCCGCTGCTCGTTTAACCTGGGCAGACAATACAGAAACCTGGAAACAGACTGAAGTCCCCAAGATTTTCTGTTAATGGCCTGAACCCTCTACTTTCCACTTGGTACCCTGACACCACGTCTACACGCACACACTGATTGTGTTTCCGTCAGGATGAAACGAGATCTCCCTCCGTCGAAGAGCTAAGAAGTCATCAAGGGTCTGCCACCGGCAAGTAGTTGGTACCCAGTCAAGAATATCAGCATTATAATCTGTCCCCATCAGGGGAATTGACAGTCCAATTGTGCCAACCGGTCCCCAAATCTTTCCTGGGCTGGACCGTGGGACGGTGATTTCTGCACACGCGTGACGCCAGAGGCATCCCTCCCAGTTCAAATAACTGAGAGTGGAACTAGCAGAGCAGACAAAGCGAAAAAGCGATAGGAGGAGGGCAAATCGGCAGCATAAAGAGAGGGCTCATATCACATGATGAGAAAAATCATAACTGAAGAGCACTAAAAAAAAATAAACAAAACAAAAAAGAAATGATTTCTCCAGATTAGCAAGGCAAGATAGCTTTGTGATGACTGCTATTCTACAAGCAGAGATTTTTATTACCAAAATCTCTAATAAGAGCCAGCTTAGACCTATGCCTTCCACGAAGGTGGAGAAAATGATTTTTCCTTATATTTAAAAGATTATCGCTTCATATCTCATCTCTTCTTATTAAGTTTACAGCAATATTAAAACAAGATTTGGGTGAATAAAGAACATAATATACTCCAAAATAGAGAACATATTCTTTGGAGCATTATAAATGCTCCTGTCTGCTTGAAAGGAATTTTAATGGAACAACCCAACCTCTGAGGAGAAAAATAAAATAATAAAAAAAAAAAAAGATGACAGAAAATATTATCCTTTTCTAAAGCCTTCATTAAACAGGCTTTTGCTTTACAACCACCACAGATCACTCTATGGACTCTGTCGCTCAGGGACCGTATCAAGGAAAGTACCTCTAAAAGATTAACAAATCACTTTTATTCTTTCCACCCGTCAGAATATTTATACAAATAGAAAGAAGGAATTTTAAAAAAAAAAATCCTAATACATATTAGTATTAAAAGAATGGGTGGTTGTAACATATCTCCGTATATTTTGCTGCTTTTGATCAGTAAGTCAGATGAAAACATCCCAGTCTGTGACGTGGGGAAGGTAACGGCGCGAGGCTCCGCGGGTCGTTCAGAGAGACGCCGGATTGGGAGCCGGGACTTGTGAACAGAAGGCAAAAATAGTTGTGTGACATAATGTCTAAATTTTGAGAAGCGTTAGGGAAAAGCTATGTTTAAAAGACAGACATTATATTATGCGCTTACAGCCAAGTATCTGCTGGAATTTACTGTTTGCTCCCAAAACAAATCTTTACCTGCGTCACTGAACTGAAGCATGAAAGCAGGGTCAAATTTAAATCCTCTGTTAGTAATGGGAAGCTCTTTCTTTAGTGTCACACTTTGCCAAAAGCTGAAGTGACAAAAAAAAAAAAGCCATAAATATAAGATATTGCTGCTGCAGACTTTGTTTATTTTGCCTTGAGCAGAGATTATTTAATTTTTTTCAGCACATTAAGGTAGGCAGGGTCTCAAATTAGAAAAGGAAAAAAAAAAGCCAAAACACTATGTGGCTGTTGATGTTTGGTAAATAATTAATTAGCAGATGGGGGAAAACTTCTTAAATAAGTTGACTTGAAAAGCAGCTGCAAACTTTCTTAGGTGTTATTTCTGAGGTGCTACACTAAGATCTTGGATGAGACAAAGTCTTATCACAATCAAATTAAAGGCATTGCAGTTCCAGCTGCCCACAAAATTAAGGGCTTCACATGCAAACATGGAGCAAATGCCAGCAAATAACAATCACAAAGCGGCCGAGGAGGAATCCAAAAGGAAGCTGAGCATTTTTCAAGCAGCACTATGGCCTGATACCGCTCGTCCTTTTACCAAATGCTAAAACAGAAAGTCTCCGAGCAGTTCTAGGCACCCAACGAGCGCTGGTGAACTCCAGCGGAGATGGAGAGCAGAGGGCAGACGTGCCTCTGATTTCCTAACCTCACATTTTCAGCCAGGTGCTGAACTGCAGATTAACAACAATTACTGACCTTTGACAGACTACAACACAAATATCTACGTGCAAAAACCTTCAGGACGCTAAAATGACTTAATATTTGCTTTAATCTCCAAAGTCGCAATGCCTTTTTTTCCGCTCCTGATAAACTTAGCGACGCCTGTTGCTTTCTTCCTTGTTTCCCTCCTCTCCCACATGTAAAACCTATTTGGACACCTTTATCTGAAAAGCACCATAAATGACTCTTTCCACCCTCTATTAGACGTAGATGAAAACTTCACCACGCGTCAGCTCAGCTCAGTTGGGCACTGAGGGCACCAACGTACAATAGTTACTGCATGTGCCGTCCCACCCTTACACCAAGGTCTTGCCTTTTATTTCATCGTCATATCAATTTAGGCTGCTTTCAAGTCCAGAGAAGAAACTGCAAACAAATATTTGCTAATTTTGCAAAGAGTCTTTTAATCAGTCTCTGCTCCAGGCTGATGAAAAGAAACCAAGTTAACCCAGCATTCAAGATCAGCAACCGGCCAATGAAAGATTCTTTTCAATAGCTGGAGATATCATGAAGAATGTAAATTCATCTAAGCTGTTATTTTTTTGTTGTTTTTTCTTAGCAGCGTGGCATTTAGAGAGCTAATTTTAGTTAAGTATTGAAAAGGCTGGGAAATGGTGCCACTCAAAACAACCAAACAAAAATCTCCAAAAAGCAGAGTTTTACATTTTTTTGCACACACCAAGGCAAGGACTCATTTTATCTTGTCTGTTCTTTCACTAATTTCATCTAAACTTAACTAACATACAGAAAAGAGGTAGAGGCTCTAGAAGTCCCTGCTAAGCACTCTGAAAACGGGGGAATATTTCTCCATCACGATGGATGAAATAAAGTCTGATTTCAAGAGGGCTAAAATACCTGGAGGGAAGGTCAACGTCTACCTATTACCTCTTGGAACAGAAAATCTAGTAACAAACATGTCTTAGAGTGGAAAAGGTCGAAGTTCTGGGGGCAGTCAGGTGTAACTATTATTACATTTGAGACTGGGCCATGCTGCTGGAAAAAAAGGGGTTTTCCTCTCGACCCAGTTCAGGATACTCTTCTTGGTGATGTACCAGATGTGGACACAGCTGGTTTTCTCCACAAAATTAAGCGCTATCTTCTGGCACAAAACAATGCAGAAAGAAAAGCAAATGCAGCCGGTTTGTAAATCAAACTTACGACCCAAGAATGTTCTGTAGGGATCTGACAGTGCTGACTCCCTAGTACAAGACAGGTTTTTTAATTCCTTCCCAGCAGCAGGCACCATAAATGAGTAAGAACATGGAGACGGTACAATGGAAAGAAAAACAACTTAAATCTCCGCAAGGTGAAGGAGAAGACTTGTATAAATAGCAGCACCTGGGTATTTTTTGTTGAACATTGCTCAAAATCTGGCAAGATTTTCCCAAATCTCCTTTTAAACAAATTGTAGTTTAAGAAAAGAGTCAGAGGGCATTTTTAAGCAATGAAAAAAATGTGACAAAAATGACTGGATGTGCTCAGGATAATGCAGTGAAACTCTCAACAAAATGAAAAAAAAAAATCAATTAAAAGACTCCTGCCTTTTTTGTTCACCTTAAATCTAAACAGAATTAAAAAAAAACCACCCTGACTATTAATCACTCGTTAAGTAACTAAAGATTAAAAAATATGCTAGCAAAATACTCAGGTTTTCCATCCTTTAAAGAAAATAAAGAAAATATTTTACCTGTTAACAAAATTTAAAACTGTCAGAATAAAAATTGAAGCTACTTTCCAATCACTGTGGCTTTCATCATCTGCTACAACTTTCTGCACTGATTAGTGACCTGATTAGGCACAGAATAAGTCAGTTCTGAAACTTGAGGTCGTTAAGAGGGACTGAAGTACAATTAGACACAAAGAATCAGCACTTCTTGTGGTTATAACAAAGTGCCTTCACTTTCAGGCTCTTCAAGGCAAAAGAAATGATCTCCCAACTTGGTGGCACAGACATGGAAAGAAATGGTCCCGTCACCAGAACTGCACCGGAACCAAAGTCTTAACGAAACAATAAAAAAATCCTTGGATTTGCAACACAGGTGTCTTTCAAAACTTAACTCGTGTCCAGAGCAAGGCCCGCTGACTTTGAACGAGCTTCTAAATCACTCAGCATTTTCCCCAAAAGCGGATAAATTACGTGATGTAGTAGAAAACATATGGCAATTTCAGCTACACGTCAGGATTAGTTTGTGTTCTGGAAGTACAGAGAATATCCTCAATATCTCTTAAGTAGCAGCTCCCCTTTCCTTGAGGTTTGTTCCTATTTTTTTAATGGTTTGTTGACTGCCACTGAAGGACTGTGTTTCCCCCAGGACTGTCTCCTTACACTGGGAGAGCAGAATTCTGTTGTTCTACTATCAAACATAATAACCTGGAGTAAACGATTTGCACAGATTTGTTTCGGGGAATCTCCTCCAGAGCGGTGACAAGAAGGACCGCTGGAGCCCAGCTGTATCCCACTGGACAGCGTCTTATCCTGCTTCACAATCACAAAGTAGGTGCCAACCTTCTACAAAACACATTTTAAATTCTGTAGCTGAACTACATCTAACAATTTATTACAGCTGGTTTTGTTACCCATACTTAATACAATGAATATGTTCCTGTTTTTCTTACAATATCAGTTTTTCTAGAGATATTTTGTATGTTACTGATCACCTAAGCAGGCTTTTCTCCAAACTTTTTTTTTCAATCCATACACATTTGTAAGTATTAATACACTTACTTGCTTTAAAATTCAGTTTCTCAATTGTAATTTGCTAAACTACTACTTTCTCTAGCAAATTAACTCTTCAGAACTTAAAAGTACAGAGAGTTTTTGATGAGCTACTTCCAGGAACAAAGTGGAGAACACCTCTTCTGTGGAATGTCAAATGAAAGAGTGTATGTGCACAAAGGGCTATCTTCAAGAATTAAAAAAAAAAAAAAAAGGAAAAAGCCAAGTATTTTAAGGAATCTTCCTTTATCCATAAATACATTGTGCTTCTACGTGAAACCTGCATCAAGCACACTGAGTTTCAAAGCCACCCTTGCTCCTCAAAATAGAACTGACCTGAAGGACTTTAATACCATCGATTATTAAGAGCTATCGGTTAAAAATAATAATTTATTTCTTTTCCTAAACCATTCTTTTTTTTTTTTTTTAATTTTGCTCTTTTTTCTTCTCCCAACCCCGTTTCGCTTCTCGGTGCATACTACTCAAAGTGGATACGCTGAAAAGAAGAAAAAAAGCCTTTTGAGTCTCCTAGGGCAGAAGTTCCGGCCGTCCTCCTTTCGCACCCCTGTGCGCCCGCGGCCCCGACGCCAGCAACGCACGCAGAAAACTCACGCTGCGAAGGCGCCGCTGTCCCCACGGGTACGACACTGTTCGCGGGCGATGTCGGAGCAGCGCTCTTCCTGCACTTTAAAATTTCCTCCTCATTTCTTCCAGCTTTCGCCCAGCAAAGTTAACTGGCAATCATCTTAATACTACTGCCCTCTACTGCTGGAAAAATTAGGGATGGGAGAATAAATAAATAAATAAACAAATGCTCCTACGCTGTATTAATTCTTGACTGAGGAACTTTAAAAATACTAAAATTCTTTATCCGATCTCGAACTTTTTATTTATGAAAATTAAGGGCTGCAGGAGGTGTTTCTCTCCCCTGTTTTGGATATTATTATTGGAGCTGTTAATCTTGATAGAAACTGGAGCATCTATTCCAAAGGCTTAGTAAAGGCAATTAAATTGCCTATTTATAAAATACATTAGACCGCTGCTTTCCCAATAAAATGACATCTGCAAAACGCATAAAAGCGAGCAGAAGCTGAGTCAATATGCCAACGCTTTTTCTGTTTGTATCACTGAAAATGGTGCTGGAGTTGTGGATTAAATTGGACCTTAAAAAAACTGCGGTGCCCTCACTGAGAAGCAAGGTGTGAATTTCTCAGTGATGATCAGGGGGGGTAAACAGAGATATAAGAATTAGGTGTTAAAAGAGTTGGTTTAAGGTTGTCCCATTGATTTGTAAATGAGAATACAAAAAAAAAAATTATTTTCATTTTAGTTTGATCCAGGCATAAATAAGACTCACTGGCTATTAAATGGAAATAATAGAATAGAGAGGGTTTTTCCTCTCCCCCTTCCCGAACATTTGGAACCACTTCTCCCCCTTTTCCATTCCTCTAAGATTGAACAGCTTGCCCTTTGCTTCAGACTGCAGCGGAGTAGAGAAAGAGGACAGATGTTTGAAACCTAGGTGATGAGGTCATATCTCCTTTGGAGCCGTATTACAGGGCGTACCGTGCGGATTGAAAACAGATCTGAACGAGACATCAGAGTCATGCTCCTCCTGAGAATGTTAAAAGACAAACTCACACCGCTCTCCTTCTCCTACACATCTCTATTCGAACCTTTCAGCCCAACAGCAGCTTGGCTGCTACCTCACCCCCCTGACGTCTGCCGCGTTTTCTCCGTCACGGCAGCAATTTTTCAAGAATATCTTTCCTGATGGCAGATCCGTACGGTGCACAGATGAGGATGCTTTTCTGGAGGAGCTACCTCCACAGCCCTGCATCTGAACTCTCCTACACCTCAGAGCTGCCATAAAGGTCAGAGTAAAAGTTCAGAAAAATCACTGCTCTGTACAAATACCTCATTAAGCAGCAGGAAAAATGTGTTATTAATGTGACCCCTTCTCTCCCGACATAGATGTAACTCAGCAGTTATGGATGGGGCTCAGCGCAGCACGGATTACAAACTTGTCTGGAAGAGGCTATGTCTACAATGACATAAGATGCCAAGTTTCTTTTTTGAAAAAATGCAACGTAGCAGAAGCAATTCTGCATGTTTACTTCACATGCAGATAGTAAAAAAGACTGATACTACCAAGAGCAGTTTACACTGGCCAGCTTCTTTCTGCTGAACTTCTCATACACGCTGTTTGTGGGGGATTCTCTGACTTACCTCCAGATCCTGACACTAAGTGAACTCCATGCTGCCACTTTCATTAACTTCTCATTCATTGAGCAGAACAAATTGCCAGCTCTCCAGGAACACGCACGATCATATTTCAGATTTTGAAGTGCATTAACTTTTTAATTTAAAAACTAAGGCTATTAGTTGAAGACCATTTGCCTGGTGTCATTTTAATTAATTTCTAAATTGGAGAAACAGTGGCTGTGGGGGTGTGTGAAATGGAACATCTCAAACGCAGAACCAAGGCATCTCAAACTACTGAAATTATCCTCTATGGCCACTTTATACCTCCTGTGTATTTCTGAACACTGTGGCATCGTGTCAGCTCCTGTAGGACACATGTTGAACATTCCCAGGATGTGGAATGCTGAAGCTTAAAGTCAAAAAAAAAAAAAAAAAGGATGAAGTCAGGGATAAAGGAGAGCAGGTAATCAGGGGAAAAAAAAAAAAAGAGAGACAAATTAGAGAACTACTGGTAGTTCTTAAATATAAAATGCAAAGTCCTAAAAAATTCCCACTGGTCCAAGGTTTCAAGTGTTAGCTAATATGAAGTCTAATTATTTTTGCAGTTTGGTATTTTTATTAAACGTGCACTGAAAGATGAAACTTTCAGCTAATAGAAGACATGTGTAGGTAGAGCGCGCTCTTTTTGGCGTGATTTCATTAGTTCCACGTATAATGATGCCAGAAAAACAAACCCTAAATTCAGTGCAACTACCAGGACGGACAATTTGAGGCTGGGAGGAAGGTTAAAATCAACCCCTGGCAGCATTCTGCAGAGAAGCTGGTGTTTAGTGCTGGTATTGCAAAGCTTGAAAACATATCTATCACCTAGGAAAATTTCCTGATAACATTTCACAGCAGATTTATGCCGGTTTACGCTTTAGTTCAGAGGAAGCTCACAACTTTCTGCTGTGCAGTCCCAGCCTCTTGTAAACCTTTCACCGGTGATTGGGAGCGACAGCCTGCGTCAGGCGGCGGCACTAATCCTCACCTGAGCGGAGAGAAGGCCTAACATCTGTTGAGTGTACAGTGACACGTGGAAAAAAACAGGAGGAGACGAATTTTCAAAGGGAATATTTAGCAGCCAAGCTTAATACTATTAGTAAGTCTCTATTAGTCAGCTAAAAATATCCAGTAACAGCAGTGTCCTGTTATTCACTTTCCTTGTTATCAACAGTCTTCGGCGTCCCTCGGCAACGTACGTTACGAGCTGAAAACACGGACGAAAAAGCCCCTCTTCCCGAAAAAGCAACAGCCAGGTGGGAAAACGACAGAGGTCACTTTGATCGGAGGTCGTGAACAGATGATTGTGAGCTACTGGATTGTTATGACTTATACTACCACTGAACCCTATCCTGTGACAGGGCTTTGTGCTCTTATCCCACTACAAGCGCCAAGGAAAACGTATCAGTTTCAACTCCCGTTCTTAAACCACAAACGCCGTCGAGTTTCACTCATTTTCCTCTGCAATTTTTTTCGTGAGCTCATCGCTCGAAAAACCAAGGGTCGCGTCGCACAGAGCGGCTGACGAGCAGAAACCAGCTGAGCCACAGAGCTCCCCTCAACCCCTTCACGGAACACGCCTCGAGCTGTCACAAGGCATCATGTGAGAGCTACTCAGTCTCTGCAAAACAGGCCCACGTGGCTTGAACTGCTGCTGAAGGTTTCAAGATCTATTGCAGAAGGGAGATAAAAATCCCCTAAATATCTGCTTGCTCCTAATTTTTGGGTCAGCTGGAAAACAGTTAAGCCTCCAATACTTTGGGAGGAGCTTGAGGGTTCCTGTGAATGTGCAGAGATGGAGCTGAAGCGGGACAAGGCCTGGCTTTTGGTGCTCAAGAGGCAGCAGCTGCTCTTTGCACCAACACGCAGCTGAGGGCACGAAGGAAACAAACCCCAGCGCTTCACCGCTTGGTTTCAAGGAAAGTTTAAAAGCAGGGCCCAGAGTACAGTTACAGGAGCAAAAATTGGGTGCTAAACTGATTTCTCAGGTACACAGGTATAGATGGAACCAAGATTATCCCAGATATGAGATACTACATAATAATACAGTTGCCTTTACATAGATAAGCTGATGGTGATTTCCACAACAGAAATAATCTATTAAATCATGACTTTCTTCTCTGTCTCGTGTATATGCACAGACACACGGACACATACGTTTACAAACACAAACTTTTAGAGTTCGGAAGGTTTTTACTACTCTGGAGTTCAGTTTTTTACTCCATGACTATTTTAGCACAAGACACGCCTCAATGCTCCGAAAGGGCTCATCCCTCCCTGCCTGACACAGGGGGTTTCGGAGAAATATGGTCCTCCCAGCACTTCCCCTAAACCCCCTATGAGCCCACAGTAACACTTTAAACTACATTCTTTGGTTCTGTTTAAGAAAGAGAGACGCAATTTGTGGAATGCTTGTTATGAACAACTATTTCAAGGCGGGAAACAATGGGACTAGGCCACAATTAAAAAAAAAACCAAAAAAACCACCACAACTTAATCTACATGCTGTTCTTGAAGATGCAACACCGCCCAGTATTAGTCTTTTAAGATGATGTAATTTGGACAGCAACACTTCACAAAGAAGGAGAAAAGAACAGCAAGTACTAAAACAAAGGTTCTGCCTCCAAAACATCACCTTTCCTTGTCGTGCTTCTGACTAAAGTCTCGGTAAAGATCACTTAAAGTGTTTTTACTTTTATTTTTTAAACACAAGTTAGATTTCTTCCCCACACCAATACCATATGTGGTCTACAGTTCAGAATACCACTGGTTTCTCGGGGCATTTGAGTTCAAGAACCTTCACGATGTGAATTCAGGGCAGCATTCAAGTTCTAACCATATGTCTCACAACTTCACGTTCAAGAGGAACAAAAAAAAAATAAAAATTTGTAACACATGATAGTCAAGAGGCCTGGCTAGAAAGTTTCTTGCAGGAGTATTTTTCTACTGTGGATATTTTAATATAGTTCAACATTTAGCAAAGTGTGTCTGAGACCAAATGCTGACACCTGACATGGCAGTTCTGCTAATTTAATCACTTATTGATTCATCACTCAAATAAAAGCTTCTTTTTTTTCTTACCTCATGTATGCATAAGCACCTAATAAAGCCATCTTATCAAAAAAGAACAAAAGCAGATGTGAAAGATCAGTTTCTCCCAACATAGCCATATAATGAAAAAATAGCTGCTTAAACCTCAGCAATAAAAGTTCTTAGGTTTGCAGGGCCTGCAGTCCACATCTGGCCACTGCGAGACGGTTGATAACAGAGAAAAGAACGTACTGTACACAACATAATCAATCCAGTTCGGAAATGTAAGAGAGTGAAGAGGCCAAAGACAAGAAGGTATAAACCACAGTGATAAAGTGTCTTGCAGGAGTAATGAAATAAGCTTAGTCCAACACTTTTGAGTCCCTAGACAAAATACTTCACTTAACGTTTTATCATTTTGCCAGTTGTTTATTTAAACAGAAAGACCAGAACAGATTTTGCTCTTTGAAACGGTCACTAATAACGTGAGATCGTTCCAAGAGCAACATCAGTTTTAAAGATCAAAGTAAAATGCTACTTCAAAAACTCAGTTTTGTTCCTACCTGCCCATCTTGACCCACGTGAACTTGATGTATCTGCAGGTTTCCCTGTAAAAGAAGAGCATGGACAATAAACGTGATTTTGGAATTTTAAAAGTTGCTCTGTCCTGAAAAAGGCCTGTTTCTCATCTCATTATTAAGCAACCCCAGTATTAAGGAGATGTATTAAGTTAGGAAATTCTGCTGAGGGTTATTTTGGCAATCCCACTACAACTCAATGGTCAGCACTTTAACCACGGAGGATAAACAGACTAAAAAGCAAAGAGGTTTTTCAGCACCAGCATGTTTGGCTTTTTGAAAGTTACTGTATAATGAGAAGTATTTTTATGCAAAGTTTGTTTGCTGGCTTTTTGAGGTAAGATTTTTGGTTTTCTTTCTTTGTATAAAAATAAAAACTTTGCAAACTTAAGTCAAACCCTTATTAAACTAGAATTAACACTTTTCCATGTATGGAATGTTATTTGCTATTTGTTGTTATAAAGTTACTGCCTGTGCTAGCACATTTTTTATTCGATCAAAATTCAACACCAAAGATCAGCATAGTTGTGTTACAAGAATTACATCTATTACCAAAACAATCTCAATGATTTCAAGTATTTTAAAGGAAACTGTAGCTACAAGTTCTAAAAATGAAAGTGGTGTCTTTACAAAATGAAGTTTGTATTCATATGCTCAGGGAGATCTTTCAAAAATTGCACTTAGATTAAGAAAAAAAACAACTTCCCAGGCACAGAGTCGTGCAGTGAAATAGCATATTTCTTGGAGGGGGAAAAAAAAACCAACAAAAAAACAACCACCAAAAACCACTTCGTTGATTTGCATGTTTTCTGCATTTTCTCCCACTGGCAGCACTTCCTCTTATTTGAAGCTGTGCACATTGTCATAAATATCCAACCAGATGTTTTCATCTGTTATGGACAAACACAGCCCCTAAAAGTCTTACCTATGGGAACTTCAGATGACACCAGGGGACACCAGCGTCAACCTCAGGATCGGTTACAACCAGTAGCTGCTGAATCAGAATTTTTCCAGTGGTTTTTTACCCCAGAATCGGTTCAGTTTTGTTGCAGCACACTACACATTCCTGCAGACTCATTTTGATCCTTTCTTCTTTCTAGCTCTGACAAGCTCTTCAAAGGAGACTGCCTTTAACTACAATATTTATATAATATTGATGATAATATTTATTCTGCAATAGCTCCCTGTGTTAACAGTATTTCTCCACACCAAAAGTGGTTTTACGAGATGCCATTCAGGGGACTTTGGAAATGGTTTAAATTAACTCCTAAGCAGATATGACTAACACAGAGTAAAAAAAACTCTACAGGGAAATCAGATTAAAATTGTAGTCTGTACTTATATTTAACTCTGTTTTGCTGTTGCTTCTGCCTGTAAACAAACAAGAGACCTGACAGCAGTCTGAGCAGTTAGGAGTCTCTCTACATTCTTAAATAACCAACAATACCACTCTCAGATAAATTCAGCTGCTTCGAGTGGGGGAAAAAAACAAAAAGGTCAAAACTGGAGGGTTCAATACTGGATTTATCCAGAAAAAAAAAAAAAAAGAAGTGTAAATACTGCAGTGCCAGATTCCTTGATCAGTAATGAAGGTAAGTTCACTTTGTTCTGCAACATCTCTGTACTAGATGGTGTCTGAACATTTCTCCAGTTCCTGTTCAACAGTTCCCACAATTGAAGACACTGAGGATTCTGACCACATTTAGTTCATATATAAACCTAACTAAAATAATGTCATTTCTCCATGGCAGTGCAAGCACCTGAGCTGCTTTCCTGTCATACTCTGGAAGTATTAAATTCCCAGTGAAGACCATTAACCATCCACTACAATCATCAGTGTAAGACAGAGAGAGTTGGTTTGGCTGGTCAGGAAAAAAAAAAAAAAGAGAAAAACAAAAAAGAAAAACCCAAAAAGAAACATCAGAACACCCCAGAGACAGAAATAGCATATTGCATTTACTGCCACAAAACACATTTCATCCTGGCTCCACCACACGCTCTCACTTCTACTCGTGATGGTCTCTGCCGTGTATCGAAGCAGGTCTCAGAGATTTTAGAATCAGGGCCCCAAGTTCTGGCCAACATCTGCTACGCGGACACCCCAACGTTTGGCTCACCTCACTGTCCTGCGTGATTTGGACTTGCTCGCCTTGAGGAACCTGGGCTATGTGGAGATGGCCCTGTGGGATCCACAACAAAAGAAAACACCAAGGAGCATCAGAAGAAAATCGGGACTAGAGGAAGAAGCTATTACCTTGGATTCAATACAGCTCAACGTATGGAAACTTATTCAATGAAAACCATTACAGTAGCATTAAAAAACAGCAAGTGCATCCACATTGCATCATCTTTTTATGCAAAGTATAAGCAGAGTGACTCTGAAGAAAGAGTGGGTCATTTTCACGTACGAGGAAAGAAAATGGGCATAATAATAAACAACATTTCTGTAGGGCCTTTCTCTACAGACAAAGTGCCTGCAGGTTTGAGCGATGCACGAAGCACGGCACTAACTCGCTGTGGTAGATGAGCATTGTGCCTCAAACATTAACCCCATTCAAAGACCTTGGAAACTCAGTTCTTAAAACAGATACGCCAAGACTAACTACTTGCTTAAAAGTAAGGTTTTAAAAGGTCTAAGTATCCATAGATCTTTGTACAGTCACATCTTTGTATAAAGTACAGCACCCTGCTAACCACCGTCCCTCGAGCTGCTACAAATTGGCGTGAAGTCATTAATTTGACCGCAGCTACACTGGTTTCTGCTCCTGGAGAACCTGCCCCAACAGTTTTAATAACGTTAATCCTTTGCATTGCTGACCGTACCCAGCACTTCAGCGGGGTATCAAGCCTACCATCTGATCGAGCCATGGATAAGAGTGGACGGAATTCCTCCTGCAGCCTGACTAGCCCGGCAAAGTCTTTGCTCCTGTGATTTACCTGAAGGGAGATTGGATTCTAAATAACCTACTTCAGGGTTTATAAGGCTTTGTGTTCATTTTAATATGTCTGCATGAGACAGAGATTAAAGATAATCATTTGGAATTCTGTCAAAGGCTCTTCTTTTTTTATAACACAAGAACAACTGCATGTGATTTGCAAAGAAACACAGATCCCTCTATTTCAAACAGTTTCATTTCCTTTGGAAGGAAACTGTCTATTTATAGGGAGAAAGAGCATACTGAGAGTATCGCTCTGACAATAGGGACCGTACAGAAAATTATAGCGCAGCCCAGTCCATGTTGAGATTAGAATCACTTTCCCTCCTTAACATCCAGCTCTCAGGGCTCCCAGGAAAAAGCATCAAACATTTAAAAGATCCATTTATAGCACTTGCAAATAAAACCAAACCTTTTTGACTTAAAGGGAGGAGGAGGAAGGTGACTTTTTCCACCTTTATATCACACAGGATTCAAAAAAAGAACTGCTCGCTCATCCTTTCCAGATATGTACCTGGCCTTCAAGGACAGTCCTTTCAGTTTGTTCACTAGACCAACTCAATATTAATTTCTTTTTTTAATACACATGTAGTATAAATAACTACTACTTTACTAATGACACAGCCTGATCTACATGTATCGTTCCCTAGAACCGAAAAGGCAACACCTTTTTCCTCTCTTTCAATTGAGGACCCCTCTACATGCTGACAACATGTAGATAGTGGCTGGGGGTTGCAGTGGATTTTTCCTGGATTCCAGAATCAATTTAAAGGGTAGTTGACAGGTCTAGCTCTTTTAACGAGGCAAACTTTCATCACTTGTAACTATGGCCACAACCATTTTGCTTATTTTGTCTATGTATTCCATAGAATTTTGCCCTTCTATCTTGTCTTTCAAGACTTGAAAAATATTTTTCAGTCACCAATTAAATCTCAAAAAGTTCCACTCAGGAGTTCAGAAGATATGTTTTTTTAAATATATGATGAGACCAAGAGACAAAGATTTATGTGATAATGCTGTAAAGTTAAGGCAGAAGTGAAGTGGAAATGGAACCTCTCCACCCAACTCCTACAGAGAGATTATTTCCCTGGGGATGTTCTCAGACGACAGGAGGGAAAAAGAGTTTGCAAGTTAATTTATTGAACTTCTCTTTAGTCGTCTTCCAAGTATGATTAATAGTAACTCAAAGCACCTAGGACCCAGTTCCATGAAACAATCCCTCTCCAGCATTAGCTCCTCAACTTCCAGTTAAGTCATATGGTATCCAGGTACACAGCAGGAAAGGGTAAGGCCTGAGGAAAAATAAAAGGGATGGTCTGGACTTTCCAACCCTGTTTGAATCTCACAGCTAATGGTTCCCAGTATCCCTTACATCCACACTCCAGTTCTTTCTTCTCTCTTACTTTATAATCAACCTTTTTCACTTCGGAAAAACGTGCTCTCTACTGCAATTTTCTATCCACAGCTCTTACAGTTCCTGTCTGGAGTTCCTCTCAATCACTTTCATCTGAAATCCCTTCCATTTCCATGCACTCCTTAAAAAAAAAATATATATATATTCTGGCTAATATTTAAGTCTTCCTTTTAAGCAATGCTTCACTATCCTGCTTCAGTCTCCTCTGTGTAATGGCACTGATTAAAACCTCTGGAGCTCCTCTGGTGCCACCCCCCTGCTCCAGCAGGGTCACCCAGAGCAGGGGGCCCAGCAGCGCAGGGTCCAGGCGCCTTTGGAATCTCTCCAGAGAAGGAGACTCCCCAAGCTCTCTGGGCAGCCTGGGCCAGGCTCCAACCCCCTCCCACCAAACAAGTTTCTCCTCCCGCTCCCAGGGAACCTCGTGGGTTCCAGTTGGTGCCCGGTGCCCCTTGTCCTGGCGCTGGGCACCCCTGAGCAGAGTCTGGCCCCAGCCTCTTGCCCCCCGGGGTCCCTTGAGCTCTTGCTCAGCCTTGCTCAGCTCCCCTCTGGGGCTGCTCTTCTGCAGCTGAACAGCCCCAGGGCTCTCAGCCTTTCCTGGCCACACAGATGCTCCAGGCCCCTCAGCAGCTTCCCAGCCTCTGTTGCACCCTCTCCAGTAGTTCTTTGTCTCTCTTGAACTGGGGAGCCCAGAACTGGACACAAGACGTGGCCTCACTGGAGCAGAGTAAAGGGGGAGGAGAACCTCCCTCACCCTGCTGCTTCTTAACCATCAATGAAGAAGTTTCAACACTGTAAACTGCAAAGCCTGAAGTTTTTGAAAACTAACTGCAGACAGATTTCACACATTAAATTCTGAGGTTTCTACCTCAGATATAACTCACTATTCCTGAATGCCGCACGTCAGAAATGCTACACGATCCACTGTTTCATTATGTTCTACTTTCTTTGTGAAATTTGAATTTAAAACAACCCTTGTAGTCCAGCCATGGCACACAGGAACCAAAGCCAAGGTGAGTTTTTTCAGAGTACACAAAAACCATATATAAAAATAATCATGGCCTGAGTTCTGGTAGGAGTCTCAGGCTTAAAAAATGTCAATATTTGTAACTTGTATACATGCATCTAAATGAACACACATGCAAAGTATTCAGCTAAACAGATGTTCAAAAACACCTGGGAATGCAGGGGTTTTTTTTAAATGAAAACAAATAAATAAATGCGTTTTGGTATCGAAAGGCACAGCTGGCACTATGTCTGAAGCGTAAATCATGCTCTTAGTAAGTCTGATATTATTACAATGATAAATGCAAGTGAATGGCCAGGTAGAGATCAGTCAATTCTACACACAGCAATGATGTGCATTGCTTTGCAACAATTGCATCAGCAAATCCTGCATGAAGATTTTTACCAAATAACTCAAAAAATTTTTTTTCCTAAGCCTTTGGTGTTTGTGTTCTGAAAAACCACGCTTAAGCAGTCACGAAAGGGCACTTTTCCAAAAGGAGGAAAAAAAAAAAAAAAAAGAGGCAACTTCAGCTGGAGCAAAATGGGCAATAATCTCGATTGTTTAAATGGAATAATCAAGAAAAAGTCGAGTACATACTACTTGGACTTGTCCATCTTCTCCTATTTGGTGGATCTGAACCTGCTGAGCGTTGGCGAGTGCGTAGTGTAGTGCCTGCGGCTGGTTCTGCTGGATCTCATTAGAAGCTGAAACTGAACTCTGTGAACCCTCTGAAAAAGAGACAAAAAGAGAGACAAAACTCCAGCTTTATGTTACGTGGGTATCTCACGCCAATGGCCACGCAAGGAGGCATGCTTAAAAACTGTGGAAAGCAAAGGCAGGCGGTAGATGCGAACCATTTACACATTAATATTCTTCCACGTGTTCATTGCCCACCTCTAGATTTGCTACCAATTCCAAAAGAGCTCCCAAGGTTGTTTCCTCTCTTCAGAAATCACCTGTTTAAAAAGCACCTTTTGAATCTAGATGAAAGATTCTCCAACTGTAAAAGTCACATCACAGCAAAACCACATCCATTTCCCAAGCAGTTCGACGCTTTATTTTGTGCAGCTGTGTAGCCGACAACGCTCGCTGATGCTGCCACCACCAAGATACAGCTGAAAACCCATCCTGAAAATTGAAGTTACCATATAAATAAAGGATCTCTCTCAATTGTTTTTCAAGATCCCGTCATCTATAATTCACACTGTCGCAAGAGCCGGGAATTATTTTCTTTTTTTAATCTCAAAATGGCAGCTTGATTTCTTGACTTAGATGAATTTAACCACCACCTCACAGGGCAAAGTCAAGCTTTCTGAAAATGTCCCTGCTCAAAGGAAGACACCTGGGTGTTATCTTTGGGTAACAGTGACAGTCACCAGCGAAACCACCGCAGGATTTCAAGACGATAACAACTGGAACTAGAAGCGGACGTATCATCGATTCATTTCTGGGTTTTCCAGCTGCAGGAAAAGGACTCTTACCGAGGTGAGAGGCAAAAAGCAAGGAAAAAGAACTTTTTTTTTTAATTTATTTTCAGCATAAAAACAACCAAATACGTGTTGGGGCGGTTTGGTTTTTTTGAAACATGACTTTTTCATGCATTTGGTGTCAGTGACACCGAGAGATTAATAACATCAGTAGCTCTGTACCGAAAGGATGAAATGGGATACAACGGGCCAGAGACTAATGCTGTGAGTGGGTCTTCCTACAGACAAAGACACCTTTAGCAGGCAAATGTATCACTAGATACCATATATTCTGTTAGGAATCAAGAAAAAATACCTGGAGCTATCGACCAAAGCCACTTTTCCAGCCCAAGTGACAAGTTCAGGTGTACGCTGCGAAGGAAAACGTTTCAACGGCCCAATATCCCGCTCATTTCATACTAGTATCCTACCAAGATTCAGCAGCAACCCTGGTTTTTTCCTTTTTATCTGCGGTATCTGGATAATGAGACTGTCGTAAAAACTGTCATTCATCTTTTGGAATAGTATTTTTAGTATTTGAAGAAATATTTTTTTTATATACAGTATTCCTAGAAACAGCTTTAACATTTGTCTTTTGCTGCCCCACAAAAATACACTGAAATCCTCTGAAGCATGAAGTGGTTTACAATTTTTCTAAATTATTTATTGCTCTGACAATGACTTCTGGGCTATAACATAATGTAAATCACATTAAGATGGAGCAACATTCAATATCGTAAGGCTTTCAAGCTGCCTAAGTACCGGAAACTCTAATGAAAATATTTAAGAAACAGTGTCACTCTACTTCCATTGCAGATCGTTTCCTTACAAGATTTTTTGTATTGCTTAAATAAAAGCACTAGAAAGGCCTCATCCTGCTCAGAAATGACTGATAGTTTATATGTTTTTATTTTTATTTTTTTAGTTGTGGGGTTTTGTTGAAGTAACACAGCAGGAAGCCCTGTTTCATAAAACTTTTAATACCTCTACTTAATACTCAAAGATTTATAACTGAAAAGAGAATGTTAGTTTTGCAAGACAGAGCTTTATCCACTCGCACAAATATTTTAATGGAAATGTTTTTTAATAAAATCATCCATTTGGGGTTTTTTCATCCTGCCTGCAGATGTTTGGGTAAGAAGATAATTTTGAGTTTTAACTCTAAACATGGGAACTGGAAACTAACTCAAAACCACCAAGCTAGTATTTCCTTATTTGTTGAAAAGTTTAGTTGCTTAACAATTCAACCAGACAGCTCTAATTCTGTTAACAATCTGCAAAAGCGTAACTACAACCAGAACATGTAGGCAGTAAATGAGCAAAACAAACCAAATTTCATGGGTTTGCTGCCTACTGGATGCGTCTCTAATACCTTACATTTGACCAGCAGGTAATTGCAGAATGGTTGTAATTACTTCCATCTAGTCCTGTCACTTACTGTGCAATTCCAGCATTTCCCGCGCCGTTGTACGATGGAAATTTGCCGTACAGAATTCTGAGTGGGATTAACAAATGGCGGTTGGCAGGAAAGTCCTGTCCCTAGTAGGGGAAATTGCACCATCAACCGAAGAAAAATGTGATTTGTGCAATTTCTGATCCTGGGTCATGCTCTCCATTGCCAGGGGCTTTGTCATGGTCACTGAATTTAACAGCTATTTGAGAGAGATCATTTCCTGAAGTCTCTTTGCCTTCCACTTTTTCTCTCATTTCCACTACTTCGGTCCTAATAATATTTTCTACAATTAATTGTCTATATTTATTTCACAAATAGCACTTTTGTTAAAAAAAAAAAAAAAAAGAAAAAGAAAAAAAGCAGCTTTTTATCAGGATGCTAAATAGCTAAGGAAGCCCACTGTTAAATCCCGCTTGCCCATTCTGTTGGGATTTTGTCCTCCCATCCTGCTTCCCAGTCTCCCACTATGTAAATTCAGCAGCTGAGTTGGTTCCAACTCGATTTCTAGCGAAACCCCAGCGCTGAAGAGCATCATCCTGCAGTTAGATCTGTGCGTGTCTAGACACAGCTGCACACCAACTTCACTTCCCTCGCTCAAACATAGACACACACAGCAAAACTTGGGACACGAGGGAGGGAAGAGGGGCTTCCCTTCAAGATTTAATGACTTTCTAGCAGGATTTTTCCTGTGTCTTGCACTGCCCAGTACATACCTGCAATGCTGTGCTGCTGACAAAAAAAAAAGTGATATTTACTTTCTGATTAAGAAAGTTATGCAGTAAAAGTGCATCAAAGATACAAAAGTTGCAGTAAATATATATATATATATTTAGATATATATTATATGCACATACTGAAATATATTTTTTAACTGCCAAGTCCAGCAGCCACTATTTGTAAACCGCTTTCTGCTCCACAGATGCCAGGAATTACGGCCTTTTTCAGAGGTGGGAACAGGGGAGACAGACCGAACGTAATCATTCCGTAAATCTCACAAGGTCCTTTATAAACAGATTTCACTTTGGCTTCACTGCGACAACCACCGTTGGGTTTTCTTCCCCTTTTTTGTGGGTTTTGGTGTTTTGGCTTTTTTCTTAGGAAGAAAGAAGAGAGGATTCAGCAGTGTCTAAAAACAAAACATCCTTTCTAAATATTGTTTTTCCCCTCGAAATCTCCGAGCGGACAAAAGTAATATTTATCCATTTTTAAACATTCCCCACAAAACACCAAACACAAACATGAATAGCACACAGCTCGAATAGAGGATATGTCAACAGCTATAAATCACTATCATGTAAACTATCTAGCCCCACATTTACAACTTTGATATATTAGAGAATCCCTGGCACCGAGCAGCTCTACAGCTGAACTCTCCCTTCGAAATTTTCCACTGCACAAGTTACAAAGAGGTGCTTTGACTTCAAGCACCCAGCTTACGCAGGGCTATCCCTGAGCACGTTGTCCACAGCATTCCCAAAGCACCCTCCACACGATGGAACAGCTTTGGAATCGCCCACTAAACGGAAGATGCTGCACTGACCATCCCACAGGTACTTAAGTTGGGATGGTGGGGAGGGGAGAAACTCGACCTCTGAAATATTCCTTCCTCCCAAGTTGAGAGCGGACCTTTTATATTTCCTGTTTGTTACTGCGAGAAATTTTAGCCTGAGTCTGTCTTCTCAGATGAATGTTCAAGGGTTGGCAAAATCACCCCCACTGAAGCAGCTACTCCCGTCCCATTTCTCAAAGCTAATCTTCCTCAGATATTGCCAAGCGAGATTAGATTTGTCAGACAACTATAATTTGTAACTGCTTCAAGAATATGGGTGATTAATTCTCTACTGAGATCAGTTCTAAAATTCCTCCCTTCAAAGGCAAAACCTTTGGCGTTTTCTAATTCTTTCCTATTCTACTTCGTATTTATCAGTTGAGCATCTGGCTTCTCATTTTGTAGGAGGTCCAGGTTCTGGAGCAGAGGGATTCGTGCTTGGGCTCCATAATCAAAACTGTTTTCCTCGTGTACAGGCCTCCCAGCCTCACACTTCTGCTTACAAACCAGGATGTATTTTCTTGCTTCCTCGGAGTCCTAACAAGGAAAGGTTAACGGCCAGACGTAGCAAAAAAAGCAGGAAAAACACCATTACTGAACAATTAACAGAAATAAAAGTGTATACTGTAAACCATTATCTCAACCTGACTCATCCAGTGCTAAATGCCTCCAATTTTGCAGAATAGCTTTGAAGATTTGGCTGCACATCCATTTTGATATGTGACATCTCAGCGCGGGCTGAGCACTTCAGCCTAAATCTACATATAAATCCCAAAGTCATAGAACTAATTAAAAATTCCAACATGGAAAACGGTGATAACAGCTTTAACAATCTGAAGAGAAATTAAAAGAAAGGGAGAAGGCACTCTTCAATTAATCCTCCTCCCCCAAAACCTCATTTCCTACTGCCTTCCCTCCACAGACTGCGAACGTTCTGAAATAGAGTATCGAGCTAAATTATCATGGCAGCCATGTGTATAGCTTGTCAGGGAAAAAAAGAAAAAAAAAAAAGAGAGAAAATACACACATTAAGGACCAAAGTGTTTGCTCTAAGAAGAGCAGAGCCAACCACTTCTATTAAAACCTCCATTTCAACAAAAGGCAATGGCTTCAAACCGAAGAGCCAGAGAAAAGAAGGAAAACCAACTTCAGGAGAAATCTAAGAGTCTGACACAGCTTCACGTGACACCCAAATCTTGTGGCGACTGTAAAGCTGCATCGTCAATTAATGGTAAAATAATCTAATTAATACCTTTGGGGGTGAAGGACAGAGAAGAGAGAGCCAGTCATATTTCCCCACCAGTTTCCTCTGATATGTTTTTGTCAGCAGATCAAGTTCCTCTCCAGCTCTTATCAGTTGGAGTATCACAGACTTACGTCAAAACTTAAGGCTACCTAAGGCTCAGCCTCCTGCTTTCCTGTGCTATTTGCATAGCTGATTTTTCCATATGATAAACAGACAACAGATTTCCTCTCTGCTCTGTTTATCCTACGTAAACTTTTTTGCACAACAAGCAGAAAAAGCCTAAAAGTTTTGACATGTTCAATAGGAACGTAAGAATGAAGCTCAAGAATAGCAATCCTCATTAGACATAAATAATTCTGAATTATTTATTGTGTGTGCAACAACTCATTAAATAAAAAAAAAAAAATAAAATCACAAAATGACAGAATAGATGAGGTTGGAAGTGACCTCTGGAGACCATCTAAGCCAATGTCCTTCCCCAAAGCACAGGCAACCAAAACCAGCTGCTTTGGACCGACTCCAGGTGGATTTTGACTGTCTCCAGGGATGGTGTTTCTGCATCTTCTCTGGGCAACCACTTACCTTCTTCAACCACCCTCAAGATTCCTCAGAGCCAGAGAAACCAAAGTCAGGTTGCAGGGAGGTGATATTCAGGCTGCTATTTTTTTTTTTTTTTAAGCTGATCTGCTTTGTTGTTTTGTTGTTTTTTTTTAAAAAAAGAGGCAAATTAACTGCTGCTAAAAAGCAGCTCTGGAAAATCCAGTGCCCCAATTCAGAAGGGAGGATGCTCAGCAGGGCAGAGCCCATGCTGATGGGAGACTATTTTGGGATAACAAAAATATTGTTTTTAATGATACGTAGAGATGTTCAACAATTTCCACTGCCAAACAGAAAATAGTAAGTTATTTAGACTTTTAGCATATCAGCACTTAAGAAAATACTCTTTAATACAGAAAAGAATGGTGCTCCTTTGCAACACTTGGAGAAAGTGCCAATAAATATCTGCTGACTGAACACGTATTGTTTATTATACCACGACAAAACAGAAAGCTGTCTTGCCATCATCAGCCCCTAGAGATAACTGGTGAAAAAATATTACTTCAAGCCAATCAAACACAGCAGCTCTGGATGTGAGCCCTTTTTTCGGTTGCACCTTTCGGTCACAATTTTAATATGAAGTATCACAATGAAGTTCAGAAGTGGAAAAAGCTTATCAAACTCTGGGAAAAGTTCATACAGGGAACGTGGATCTCATTCGTTCACGTTCAGGACAGTGAAATTCTATTTAAAGCTCTTAATGACGACCTTAGAAGAGCTCAGATGCCTGGCAGACACTGGGATACTACACGTCTACTCAAGGCATCTGTTGATGGCAAAAGTGCATCTAAAAAAAAAGCAGTGCTTTCTGAAGACTATGGGAATATTTTCTAGGGCAAGCCCTGAAAATTCCCTAGGAAATTCTTGTCATTTCACTAAGAATTATTTGGTTTAAGAACTTCCAGAAACAGTTTAGGTTTCTCATATTTAACCTTGTAAAAGGAGTCCTGCCCTTGGTTCAGGGCAATCCCAAACACAAATAACAGGCTGGGCAAAGGATGGGTTGAGAGCAGAGCTGAGGTGAAGGACTTGGGGGTGGTGGTTGATGCAAAGCTCAACACGAGCCAACAATGTGCCAGCGCAGCCCAGAAAGCCCCAGCTGTGCCCCAGGCTCATCCCCAGCAGAGTGGGCAGCAGGGCCAGGGGGGTTCCTGCCCCTCTGCTCCCAGGGCTCCGGGGAGAACCCCCTGCGGGGCTGGCTCCAGCTCGGGAGTCCTCATCCCAGGAGAGACAGGGAGCTGTTGGAGCGGGGCCAGAGGAGCCCCAGCGGTGCTGGGAGGGCTGGAACCCTCTGCTGGGAGGCCAGGCTGGGAGAGTTGGGCTTGTGCAGCCTGGAGAGGAGAAGGCTCCGCGGAGACCTTCTGGGGGCCTCTCAGGGTTTCCAGGGGCCTGTCAGAAAGATGGGGCCAGACTTTGGAGCAGGGCTTGTTGGGACAGGACAAGGGGGGGTGGGTTTGAACTAAAAGAGGGAGATTTAGATTAGAAATTTGGAAGAAGTTCCTCATTCTGAGGGTGGTGAGACACTGGAACAGGTTGCCCAGGGAAGCTGTGGATGCTCCAGCACTGGATGTGTTCAACTCCAGGTTGGATGGAGCTTTAAGTGACCTGTGAGGTGTCCCTGCCCATGGCAGAGGGGTTGGAACTAGATGAATTTTAAAGTCTCTTCCAACGCAAACCAGGCCAGGACGCAATGATTCACAATCTTTTAAAGACCTTTTTTTTTTTTCCTTTCCTCATTATATCTTCTGAGAGAAGCAGCTACTTCCTTGCACCCGACAGCCAAACAACTCCACTGCCTGTTAGATGTGAATTGAGACGGAGTAACACATTCCTCAGGGAAACCAAACGCAGGTATTCTGCAGACAGCAGCAACTCCAGCTGGGTGGAGACCTGGCAGAAGGCACCTAGAAGCTGATCTTAACAGCTCTAACTTAACAACAGCAAGAAAGACAGTTCCTCAGGTAGCTGAATATCAGACCCATCAAGGCTCACCTTAAATTGCCCCCCTGAAACAAATGCTCCCATAAAAAACCGTCTGGGTTCATCTGTAACACTTTAAAAAGCCATATTTGACAGCTCTGTTGTCATAACTGTGAAATACAGACCCCCTTTACTTCAGAGTTGTGAAATATGACTTCTCTTTCCTGCGAGCTGGCGGGAGGAATTCTGCTATAGCCGCTATACAGGGTGTGTAATAAGGAACAGATGCCCATGATTTATGATGCTGTAATTCCATTGAGGGGTTCCAGGGATGTCAAACCACAAAGGCAAAGTCTGAGCGGTTCAGGGAAGTTACCTGAAGAGAGAGGTGGAATTACAGGCCTGTCACGCAAAAGTTACCTTTTTAAACATCTGCGAACCTACAAATCTTTGTCTTGCATCTTTTCTCCTCTTCCTTTTCTCTACACGCTCCTCCAGCTTTTCAACCTACTTGCCTATTTTTCCTCATATCTCTTTTTCTCTCTTTGGGTAAAACACCACTCCCACCTGATCTGGGAATGCAACTTCATTTTTCAAAGGACCACCTGATTCTGCAAAGCAATCTGGTTTTCTAAGAGCTATCGCACAGCGGGCGCGAACGCAGCGGTCAATTCATCCAGCGTCTGTACAGCCTCCCAGAAAAGGATGCCAACGACATTCTGAGTCAAAACAGGATTTTTCAAGAAAATGAACGAAAGGCTCTGAAGCCCTGGGAACATTTTCACATACCGTTACCAAAGGCAGCTGTTAATGTTATTGCTGGTCCTCTGTACTTTTGGCTGCACGCTCCATTCCGTCCTGCCAACGACATGCCAAGATGCCTCAGCTGACCTTCATCATCTTCAGGACCAACGACACCTTTATGAGGACGTGCAGCCACCTCTTTGCTATCAAGGGCACCTGGGAGGTGAGATGACCCTGTACAGTGGGAGCCCGGGGAGACACAAAAGCTCCTGGAGAAGTCCTGGAGATCGATGTCCCAAAGGCGGCCAGCTCAGCTCCCGCTAAATGAGCCACCCTGGGCCACAGCCCAGAACACCAAGGGGGCTCTTGCAGAACCAGTTGGTGAGGGTCTGCACCACGCTACGCACTCCCACCTGCTCAGAGCACACGCTGCTGAAATCCCACGAGTTAACTCAGGGGTCTTTGTACCCCTGGAACAATTTATCCACGAATCAAGTCAGTGGAACTGGAGGGAAAAAAAAATTGGGTTTTTAGCTTAACCACAAAAAAAAAATACAACCTACCAAAACTTATTATCTTATGGTCTTCTGAAGCCAAGAACTTACTGAGCCCAAGCCTGTGTTTTACATCCCTACACTGGCTTCCCCAATCTCCATATACCAAGAGATTAAAGATCAATATTTTTTAATACTAAATCTCAACAACAGTCAAGGAGTACGCTCTAATGAGCGCAGGCCCGCAATATCCACTTACTGCTGCCTTTTTAGTCTAAAATACTGATTGCTAAGAGACTGAAAATAAAAATCCCATCAACATATACGGCTTATGGTTACCATTACGTTGATTGGTTGTTTTAATTTGAGAATTTGGGATATGATTCCTAGTTCCAGCACATAAAATTTTCCATTGAAAGCAGATTTTGGCATTCTTTGCATGAGATACAGTGGTTAGTGTTAACATGCAACCAAAAGTTTTATGCAGGCAAATAAACTTACTTCCTTTTCTTTGGGCTCGCTTCCAAAACACTGTTTTTAATATATGATGTACAAATGTCCCATAACACTGCTTTATATTAAAAGCATGAGCCAGAAATGTCCTCCGAGAACACTTCTTAGGTCAGTATTTTTCATTTGTTATTATTCTTCATGCCTACATATCTATATGGAAATATGGAATCACCTACAACGTATTTAATTTCTTCAGACGAAAACACTTTGGGAACAAAATTTAGCACGTCCTCCTAAATGGTGTGAACACGCCGAGGAAGATTTATTCACTTGACTCCTCGTACGAACATCGCTTTCAGAAACATTTTGACCTTCTGCTCGAAAGCTGAAGAAGGTAAGTAAAACCATATGACAGCAGGAAGGTGCAAGCGTTGAATTATTTTCAGTTAGCACGTGTGGATGGACGTTCTCAAGCGTCGCAGCGAACAACGTACAAACCGACAGAGCTGATCTCTCTCACACATTGCAATACCCTCCACGCTCATTTCCGGCAAATCTCTATTTTACTACTGGTTTAGAGACAAATTCCCTTCTCCCTTTTCTTGTGGTGAGCAAACGTGCGCATCTCACTGCCTTTCTGGGCTCATTAATGCATTGCAACCAGCAGAGTGACTACACTTTGTCGATGAAACAGGACTAGAAGCTCATCCTCCCTGCCTCTCTGCCAGGGACCTACTGTGGTACAAACCAACGTAGACAGGACAAGAGGGAACGGCTTCAAACTGCAACAGGGTAGGTTTAGACTGGAAATTAGGAAAAAAAAATTCACAAAAAGAGTAGTCAGAGATTGGAACAGGCTGCCCAGGGAGGTGGCTGAGTCCCCATCCCCAGATGTGTTTAAAGGTCATTGAGATGTGGTGTTGGAGGAGAAGGTTTAGGGGTGAGCTTTGCGGAGTAGGGTTAACGGTTGGACTCGATGATCCCAAGGGTCTTTTCCAACCTGAATGATTCCATGAAACCCCACGAGGCTACAAAGGCCTCTGAAGGTACCAGGAGGTGCTTGGCTTGCATCAAAGGCCCAGGATGGTTGAACTACAACTGGTTGGCTCCACTTAGTACATGGATACACTCCCTGAGGAGCACTATGGGCATACACACACTGTAACAGAAAGGCCTCTTTGCCCATGATAAATGGTACTTCAGGAAAAAAAAAAAAAAAATCCACATTAGTATGAAATCCTCTCCAAAAATGCAATTGTGAGAAATGTGGGTTTCTGTTTGTCTTTGTTACACAAAAATATTTATATTTGTGGGTTCTACACCCACCTGTTGTAAACATAACTTCAGATCAAAACACTTTTCAGGCATACTGAAAAAACAAATGGCATTATTACTGTCGCTTTCCATTTCTGTTGGGGTTTGTTTGGGTTTTGGAGGGGGTTTGTTTAGGTTTTTTTACCTGAACCACTGTAAGAGGATGAGGAAGGTGTTCTCCTTGAAAAGCTTTTCACGGCCAGACTCTGCCCTCGCTGTTTCCGCCTCCAAGCTGTTCGGCATTTGGAGTCTATGCTTTGCTTGATCCGATACCAGTCGGATTCTGTGATGCCAAATTTGTAGAAGAGGTGACCTGTAATCAGAGAGAAACGCAAATGGGGTGAAAAATCAGCATTAATCCGTATTTCCAGGAGAAGGCAGCGACGCCACACGCCCTCACGCACAAAGAGAACGAAGCAACCCTGATAATTGGAGAACTCTCCTCATCCTTGACACGGCCAAAAGGAACCCGACGACGTTACGAAAAACACCCAAGTTACGCAGTGATGCGATTTTGATGGCTCTTCACAGAATTGATTAACCACACGTATGCACTGATTTAAAGATGTCAGCAGTCTAGGAAATATTCTAACCTACGCTTCTGTCGGTGGCAACCGCGCGGTTACGCTCACGCTATGCAACGCTAACCAACAGAAGGCACCAGGACTCCCAAAATCAAAACTGGATGTTTTCTTCCTCCCCAGTAGTGCCCTGCAATACGTCTAGGTCTGGTAAGTAGGAAGCCATACAGAGCTCCCCACGAGAAAACCTCTTATAAAGCTCAGTTCGAAATCCATCAGAACCCAATAAAAATGCAAGACAAAATTAGAGCCTTCTGGAAAAAAATGTTACTACTTGTATTAAGTCATTTAGAGAGCTGCCCGATGCACTTCCCAGCGTTCGGCGCTAAGTTGCCAAACGTACGTAAACGCAACGACGTCTGGTGAGTTCAACTGAGCGTTCTGAGACTAAGCTCCGACAGATTGAGTCCTGCTGCCTGCTCAAACCAGCTGCGTTATCATCTGCAACCTCTGCGCCCCAGGAGGAAGCCCAGTCCTACAAGGAGCAGAGGGAGCAAAATGACTATTTCAGGTATGGCAAGAAGAACTTGCTTCAACATCTGGACAAATGGCTTTAAAACTGGGAAGGACACATGTTGTGCATTATTAGCTGTTTCCAAGGTCCTCTTCTTAGGGCTACATAGTTCTACCATTTCATTGTGAGCTTCAGAGTGGTTTAGATTTTACATAAAGCATCAACAGTTGAGAGCATTTGACTATATCTTAAAAGAAATTTATAATCCTCATGGCCACAGCAAAAAAAAAAAAAAAAAAAGCACTTGAAAAAGTAAACCCAGAGGTTCAAAACCCGTGAATCAGAACTATCTGAATGTTTAACATTCTCTAGAATTTCTGTACTTCTAAACTTTCCAGATGCAGACGTGCAATATTGCACTTCAACGATTCCAAACTGTACTACATGTTTTTACTCAACTCGACCATGCCTGAAGGATCTAGTTAAGATGCTTATTTTCCTTTTTGCATCCAGTCACTTTCCATACTCTGCAAAGTAAAATAATCTTTTCAACCCACTGGGGTTTCGAGCTTACTCTCAAATAGGATCCTGATCCTGCGAAGTACTTGCTTAAGCTGTTGTACAGTCCTACAGACAGGATATGGTCTGCTCCTAGAAGACAAATGATTTGAAGCCTAGAGCCACAAAATTCCAAATTTGTGCAAATTAAGAGCTTTGTACTTTCCTTTGTATTACAAATGAGTCCAGAAATTGAAATTTGCAGGTTACTGATTATCAGAGTCAAGTGGAGCGCCGTATCTCAAGTCATCACCACTTTTTGAATCGCCTTTATTTTCTGATGCTCTAAATTTTTTCATAGATTCGTTCAAAAGGCAATTTGAAATGAAGTAGAGACCATACAGGAGGAAAACGTGGGCATCAAAAAGCTAATTGAAAAGCACTTTAAAGGCTCTGAGAGCACTCACTGGCAAGAGATAGCAAGCACGTTCCTCAGAGGTTGCCTTACAACCCCTGCATTATGTCTCCAAAACGGAGGTGGGAGTAGGAAAGGAGGGGAAAAAAAAAAAATTAAAAAAAAATAAAAAAAAAAGTCGCCTGCAATGCTCATCTGCTGGTGTCTGACAGCTTCCTTTCCATGGGTGTCAGCAAAAGGAGAGCACATTCTGTATTGTAAATACTGAGACCACATTTCTCACTGTAACCTATTACTAAATATGCACTACACAGAGAAATGGCTTTATAAATGTTTGCAGCCATGTCCAACAAAAATAGTTGTGCTTTAACTCTTTATATGACTTTAGCTGTCAGTACATACAAAAGCACTTGTGTAGTCCTACAGAAAACACAGGCATCTGCTCTGTGGTTATTCTGGAAAAAAAAAAAGTCCATTTTTCATTCATAAATACATTTTAATGACTTTCACGTTGGATGCTGCTCTGTTTAGAGAAGTGACTGAATCAAGTGTAGGTCAGAGAAAGCTCTCATCGAAAAGCTGCCTAGCTTGGAATTTTAACTATTACACTGCAATCCACAGGATATTCCAGGATGTCACTTAATTCAAAGAGAAATCAAAAGCAGTATCAATTATTTGGGACAAGAGAGCCTCAGGCTCAGTGAGCTGTTGATACGAGAGGACCCAAGGCACGTAGGACAAGAGCTGGGGGAAGATGACCTGTGCCAGAACTGTGACATAAAACATCCCAAAATTCCTCTCCTGAGGAAAATGCTTTCAACTTACTGATCATAGGAGCTACCATTTAATAACGTGATAAGGAACGGCCATGAAATATTGGATGGACAGACCACAGCCTTCATGGAGAGAAGGTGACTATGGAGGAAAGAACAGAAAAAAAAATCAATAAGCTAAACAGAGCAGAACCAAGGATTTTAGGCTGGAGAGACCTAAGACATCAGGCGCAGATTTGCAAAGCCAGGCAGGCTTTTTTTTTTTTTTCTTTATTCATGAAACCCCTACCTTGGTGTTACGGCGGTCGAAGGGGTAAAACTGGTATAGACAGCACAGATCTGTACCGTGACTGCAGCCTCAGTCACAGGAACTGCACGTGCAAATTAGGCCTGAAAAATAACCCCTGAAGTACAGAGACAGTCGATCCAAAGGATAAATGAATTTTAGATGTACAAATCTATCCAGCTGGTACTACAGTCTGAGATGATATTCTCCAAAGAGGTCTTTAGCGACCGCATTTCCTAACAGTCCACTGAGAACTGAAGAAAAATCGAATGCTAACGAGAGGGGAGTATTTCTGAAGTAGATGAAAAGCTGACCCCAGTGTTTGAAATACGATTTACCTGCAGGAGAGAGAGACATCCCAAAAACATGTGCAAACAATATCAGAAAAGCGAAGCCTGCTGACTTTCCCGTCTCTATCCGTAACCGATCCCGTGCAGGAGAGCTTTCAGCTGTCTCATTCAGACTACGTCAAACACCAACAGAAAGTTACAAAAGCAGCACTAAATTTACCGCAAAACGAGACGTTTAACCTGGGGAGATCCATGTTAGAAAAGACAGAACGAGTTCAGTGAGAAGGGATTTGACTTTTTGGGCACACTTGCTAGCCCCAAAGCAGCAGGAAGGACTGTCGTTTGTACGGAGCAGAGGATCTAGGAGCCACAGCACAGCCCTCCTCCAAACACGGAACAAAGGCATTCAGCGACATAATTCAGCACTTTGGCAAAAAGACAAGAGGATTTTGGAAGACAGATGCGCTTTACAAGAAGCGCGGAGGAAAGGATTTCGATCATCTAAGGATGGCCGACTGGGTTTTTAGAGATCTTTTTATTTAGGACAGCGGACGGTCGCCGGTAACGTTCAAAACAAAGGATGTGCTTGTTTTGCAACGCTACGGGTCCAAAGTTTGCTTTCTTTGGGAGCCTCACTTCCTAAACAAAGCTTTCTATGAAAACACACCAGAGACTTAAAATAGTTCAGTTATTTAAGACCTTGCAGGAGCTTGAGTGATTTCGATAGACCAGACACACACCAGCAGCAGCTTGGGAGAGAAAAAGGGCTGCGCAAAGAATTCCTGGAGACACGGGCGGCTCCGAAACGCGCAAAGAGGAAGCCACTTTGGTTGGCAAGCGAGAACCAACCTGCAAATCTTATCCCAGGAAAGCTCAGGGGGAAGGCACGTGGGCATCAGGAAAAGTCAAGTCAGATTCAAAAGCCAAGAGGTGCCTCACACTAAGTTTCACCTTCCGTGTTCGAAATCAGAAACAAGACGTATTTTTGTCAAAGTCCCTATAAAAGTGGAAAAAAAAAAAGACCGACGCAACAAGGTCTAGAATGTTTCTTATGCAGCGCAAAATAAATTTGTCTGTGGTTCTAAAGGGAAAAAAAAACCAGCTTGAAAATGCAGTGAAAATCACCTGGTATAAAGATAGTCAGCAATGATGTTTGAAATGACTTCACTCCCAAACTTTTGTACAAAATAGGGAGAGAAAGAGTTGATTTGTTGTTGCATTTGGGTTTTGTTTGGTTTTTTTTTTCAAAATAGGGCTAATCAGGGGAAAAAAAAATATAAAAAGGAAATGTCACAAAAACAATGGTCCTGAGAAAACAATCCTCTCTTTGTTAAAGGTCAGAAGTCAGTAGACGAAACAATCCCCATAAAACATTAAACTGGAAAGAAATTTAATGAAGAATAAACTGAGGAGGAGGAGAAGACATTTGTGATATTAAAATCAGACATGAAATATTCCATCTTGATACCTCCTTCAAAACCAGCCTCCTAAAACCCGAACGCCCGTCAATAGCTGGCATCGGGACGTTGCTTGGTTGTGCTGCTTCCCACTCTCTGTGAACAGCAGATTTCTTTAGAAAATTAAAAGGTAAATGATTATTTTCACGGCTCTGGCAAGTTGCTTTTGCTGCCCTTTAGAGTGAGATGGTGGAGCCTTTCCCTCTCTTCTTGTTATGCTTTTAAAGATGAGGGAAAGCGTTACCACCAGAGAATCCCACAGCCACATGTATAAAATCAAGACATATTTACACTGAATGTGGATTCCAGAAAGAGATTTGATTAACTAAGCCTTCCATTTTCAAATCCAGCACCATTTTTAAAGTCTAGAGAAAAAAGCACCAGGATGGCATATTCGAAATTCAAATGATGAAAATAACGAACAGAATCTTTGGGGTTTTTTTTAATTGACAAGAGTATGATAGATATTATGAAAAACAAGAGCTTCAGATTCTGCCTGTACGGAATCGCAAAGAGGGGCGATTATTTGGGAGTTTGGCTAACAAAATGCATTTTTTCACGTAAGGGTCATACATTTGGAGTTCTTTTCATTAAACGAATAGCATATGACAACAAAATCTGCTGTACTAAATATTGGAACAGCGGAGGAAAAAAAAAAAAAAAATTAAGCACCTCTGAAGTTCCTTCTTGCGCCTTCAGGCTTCAATTCCTCAACTGTAATTGTGGTCGTGCACTGACCATGCTGAAGCAATTTTTAAAGGACTAATTGTTTACTCCTTGGCCAGCTGGTGGGGAGGGGTCTGATCTCCCCAGCTGGAAGGAGGTTTCCCCCTCCAAAACTGAGAAGCGTTTAGCGCTGGGCAAAGGGAGGCAGGAGGGGAAGGCAACATCGGCCTCGGTGAAGGAAAATGGGTGGGATGGCAGGGCCTCGGCAGCTCCTCCAACCTCACACGCTCGTCAACGTCGTCAGATAATCCCTTTCCGTAACACCGTTCTCATCCACAGGCTAGACAAGGTCCAAAAAGAGCTGTTAGAAACTTGGAGAAGGGGTGGAGGGAAGGAAAATGCAGCTACCAAGCAATTACTCTGTTTTTTTCATTTCATTTCTACAGTTCCTTCGTTTAACTGTTACACTCACACCTTTCAAACAGCTATAAATTTATGGACTACCAGAGACTCCGGTGCACACGTGGTGTCGTACAAACTGCATTCAGGGGGTACTTAAAAACACAACTGAAACCCTGTTCTACTACACACAGCTAAAGAAGGATTTACTAAACCTGTGTCAGTAACCAGAGTATTTTAAGCAGTGAAATATAAAAAAAATCAGACACTATAAAACGTTCACAGAATCTCAACTTTTGCAGGAACTTTTCAATTGTCAGTTTTTAAAAAGAAGAAATGCCCTGTTCTCCTAGGTCCAGAAGATACAGTTAAAGAGGATTCCTGCAAATAAGATTCCATAGAAAAGAGATGATTTTATTAAACTCTTCAACTAAGTTCTAGTAATGCATAAATCTCAAAAATGTCACGTTAACCAAATCTCTCTCTACTTGGACAGGAGGACTTCAAGTCTCCACTGGAAAGCAAGAGTTTTATCTCCGGTAACTACGACAAAACACGTAATTGCTAATTTTACAACAACTGCTTTATGACAAATACCTAGAAATTGTTTACCTACAGGACGAAAATTTAAATCTGTCAGGACAAGAGAGCAAGGAAATTGGTAAATACCACTAAAACCAGCATTGAAAACGCCAGGCGTGTTCCAGGAAACACTCCAGGTGTGAACGACAGCAGGGAAGGTCAGTGGCCTAAAGTGGGAGCACGTGATCAGACAATTTAGGGAAAAGGACTAACTTAAGGGACACCCAAAAACGTGGGTTTTTTCCAGGAATGTATTGCTCATATTGCTCAACTCCCCTGATTTCCAGGTGCCATGGTGATGTGGGTGTTCTATAAATACACACATCAGCATATTAAGGAGTCAAACTCTAATCACTGCTTTTTGACACCTTTACAAGATAAACGGAATAGAAGTGGGACTCTGGACATGTCTCCGACACCAGCCTGTCTCTGTCACTATTCCATTCTCGCTCCCCAAAATCCCAGTAAGAGGTCTCACAATTCCCAAGACACCCCTCATCCCAAACCACGACGACTATAAACTCCCCGAGTTCAAGAAGAGGGTGGGTTGAGGTCACATCCTCTCACTCATCGCTCCCCTTTCAGAATGAAAATCTCCTTTCTAACCAGGACGAAAGCAGCACGTTTCAGCTATTTCAAGAAAACCAACAATATAAATAAGAATTTCTCATCTGAGTTCCTAAAACAAAGCCGAACGCGAATGAAGTATCTGGTAGGAATTCTGTCTGGGATCAAAAGGGCGAATTTTGATGGAGCAGCATCAAGAAAAGCCAGAAGGAGCGTTAAACCACAATCAGCAACTATTTATAAAATGCTAATTACACTGTTTAGACAACCTGCTGATTACAATTCTACGCAAAAAAAAAGAAACACAACAAACCACGAACCCATTTGGAAGAACAGACAAGGAAGTTTTCCTCAGCAATGTCAAACGGTTCTGTCACACTGAGGAAACATCTCAGAAATGAACTTGTTTTAAATACCTACCAAACAGCATAAAAAGTGTTTGCACTTTTAGGTTTGTGCCTCAAAGAAGAGATTCCAGTGAAAGAGAATAATTCACTTGCTCAGTCGTTACAGCTGGATGCAGCTGGGTGGTTGTAACCACGGTTATTTTTCGCACGTCTCAAGCGCACCAGATCCGAGGCAGGAGACCGCTCGCCTTTCACAAGTGACAAGTTCATTTTGTCTAAGTATTTCATTACAATTTTTTAGTATTTATTTAGAATATCCATTTTAAGTCACAGAACCAGAAGGAACAGGAAATTAAAAAAGTATTTTAAATGCTTTTGTTCCACAAATTGAAGGGACCTGTGCAAGTCCACAGGACTTGTTTCAAAAACAAAAGTAAAATTGATGAGCATTTAGAACCTTCAAATTCCACCAACGTATCCTCTTCTAAAAAAGAGCTGCCACGTTCAGACACACCTTACTATCTTTCTGGAAAACCAGCCAGCCTATTTTTATCTATTTTACCAAGAGCAGAACCTGGTTTATTTTGGTTTGTCAAGAGACGGCCATAAGCATGCAAATAATGCCCCCCAGTGGAGCATCACATTTACCATTCCCGGAAGAAACAGCAGCATTTTTCCCCGTGCCTGGGTGTGTTTGCTCCATCTCCAACTCCTCTGCAGCATGTGCCAAGTGCTGCAAAAGGTCAGGAGAGCGGCAGCGCCGGAGATAATGCTGGGAAATGGAAGTGAGCGAATTCATTGCGACAGAAATAAGAGTATTTTTGATGTGCCTGGCTGCACACTGTGACTGAAGCGAGTTCTACGCGGCGTGACACGGCAGTGGCCTCCAGGCACTCCCAGAGGGATCTTACGGTCACGTTCTTCCGATGGCGACAGAATATCAACGGCCAATAAATGTAACTGCTTAACAAGCTGAGTGCAATTACCAATACCATGAAGTGCCTAACTTGATAAATTAATCAGTCAACCTCACAAGAAAATAATTCTAGAGCAAATCAAATCGAAAAGGCTCCATGTCTTCTACTACAGACTTCCTACAGCTCACAAGTTACACAAGAGGTGCTCTGCTGCAATGGCACCGGACAAACAACATACATTTGCTTCTATTTTTCCCCCATTTTTAAAAGAAAAGATGCTGCTCACTCGAAAAAAAAACATCTTGTGAAACTTGTACGAAACAGCAAATAAAACAAGATACCAAAATATATCTACTTGTGCAATGTTGGGGTGTCGGTAAGAAAGCAAAATCGCACGTTTCACAGAGCTAGAGTTGTACAGCTCAAAATCGCAGCGGCAGCATTTTCATCTGAAATGGCAATTCAGGGAGATTAGGACCTAGAGATTGCAGTGCTTGTTGGACTTACCCAATCTCATTGCAAATAAAATCCCTACTGTGCTCACGATAACTCTGCCTTTCTTTTAGGATACTAAAAATGCTCTTATGGGGTCTCATGCTTTTTTCAGATAAATTTACCTTTCAGTTTTGCACATTCAAAATGTCAGAGCGTTCATCTACCAGCAGGCAAAAATCTTGTTGTTTTCACTGGGAGAAAGAATCCCCCACGATTCATCAGACGTCATTCCCTTTCGGATTGGAAAGCGTCTTTCCTAAGCGTACGACGCGTTTATTGCCAAAGGATCGCCTTACTGCTTGAACGCAAAGTCTGATGCTCAAAACAACTGGAATCGCCTCAACCGAAGCCATAAAGCTTGATCAGAATAAACGCTTCTGGTTTTAAGGAGCCGTCGCCGACAACCGCAGGTCGGGTCATTTTTGATAGCCGCGGTTTTACCGAGAAGCTGATTAAGCGGCCGTTGGTTACGCAGCGGCGCGATGGGATCTGACAGCAGCGGCAGCAGAACCGCTGGAAAAAGGAGGAAAGGAAGGAAGGTTGTTGCTTTAACCACCCCCTTCCCGAGACACCCCATTACACAAGCCCTCGCTGCGGTGCCTCGGGAGCCCATCCGGATGGCAAAAGCCACCGCACGGGGCCGCCAAGGAAAACTCGCTTAGGAATCAACAAGGAAAATTTCTCCCCTTCCGAAGGAGCTTGTGGGTTTGGAAAGGACCGGCACGACAGAAACCTGAACGCTGCGGGAATTTATTTACGTTTTACTTGCAGTCAGCTCGAGGCATCTCCTCGCTTCACTTTTTCACCCTTGGGAAATGGAAAAACAGAAAGTTCCAAGCCAGGAAAGGAAAAGCTGTGCAACTTTCTGGAATTCCGTTTATGACACTTGCTGAAATCGTAGCTCTCCTTGCAGGCAGCGATGCCTTTTCCAGACCGACGTACATCGTTCCTGCGCCCATCAATCTGCGTCTGCCGGCGGAGCTGCTTCTCCGCACAAAATGTCAGGGATCAAATACTTTCTCAGACTCTTCATGGCTTCTAAAACCACACCGTAAATGTTCAATTTTGTCATTTATAGGCCTTTGATAGTCAAGAAAATATTTCTTGTCTGGAGTCCATTTGGAAGTTGATGAGGATATTTTCTTGACGCAGGGGTTGAGCCCGAGTGATTGTGGATAACCACCAGCCTCCTCTGTAGATGGTGAGAGTAAAACCCCTCTGCAGCCTTCTGAACTGGACCCTAAAGGGACACCCCTGCTGCACACGGGAGGAACTCCCCTGCAGACAGTCACAGCAGGGCAGAAATTCACAGATGGATCAATCAGCCCCAATGGAACCGTGGTTACTACAACCACGATGCAGAGTCCTCTGTTTGCTGGTACCTTTGTAATTCAGACGGATCTTCAGTATTGATAGAGACGATCCTCAGACATCACACTCGACACACTGATTATGAATGGTCCAGTATTTTTTGATGACATCAGGGTTTGAGGCTTCTTAATACAAGAATATGTGATAACTTCTGAAATCCACGCAAGATTCCCTTGATTCTCCATAGAAAACACCATCAGTTGTCCAACCAAGTTATCGTATCTGTAGCAGTACCTTTCCCAACGAGCACATCTTCCTACAAATGACACAACTTGCCCCTTTTTTTCCACTGCGCGCTCCTGAAGCAACATTTAAAGTCACCGAGAAAAGCACTTTTATGCTCAGAGACTTCTCTGAATGCTTTTAGCTGCCTCTCAAGAAGCAAAGACCAGGGGATTTCCACAGGAACTTTGAAGGGACAGCACGGTCGGGATGGAACAATTGTGCATCAGCTGGAAGAAGGTGGCCCAAGTGACCCAGTGTGTTAGTTTTCTTCTTTTCCGTAGAGCCTACAAACTTGTAAACGCTTCACAGACCATGGTGCGCAAACAAGTTACACACAGTCGCCGTCCAGATCGATGGGTCGAGCAGCTGCTTAATGTTCAAGAAGGCAAAATTAAATTCACCGCTTGTATAACGCAAGTACAACAGGAGAAGCGTGAGAAGGAGAGAGAAACCACACTGCCAACAATTTAGTTGATTTCCCCCAAATTGCTGCCTTTATTTCAGTTTATTAAACAAGAACTGGCCAGGAAAGTAATTGAAATAAACCTTAAGTGCCCAGGAAGGAAGAAACCAGGAGCCAGCGTGGCTCGCACAAAGTCAGTAACCGAGTTCCAGCACCGCTGCCGTTTCTGAGAACTGCGGTGCCGAGATAAACCTCAGTGGGTTCTCCTATTATCTTCCAGCCTCAAAAGAGGTTATCGCTTCCCTCCACGCGGCAGCATCGAATTGATTCACAAAGCAGCAGCTATTTGGAACCGAAGCCAGGCTTCTGCAGCTCTGGGGGAAGACAACAGGTTTGAAGGAAGCAGCGCTGCTGCATCACAAGGTCTTTCCCCAGGGTGCTGCAGAACCAAGAAGAATGCTTTTTGGAGATGAGAGAAGCACAACAGAACTGCTTTCTTTCACTTCTTTCCCTTTAGAGATGGGCTGAACTCTCTGACTTTGCTCCTCGCTCCCTTCTTGAGTACGAGATAGTTCAACATCTCTGCAAACTCTCCTCCGCTCTTCCCAAGTTCTGCCCCTAACAACAGTCACCGCCTTCAAAGACTTCAAAAAGAACCTCAAAGCAGCTTTTGCGACACCGTCAGGTGGAGGTGGCCCACTCGCTAAGATTCAGAGGAGCGGTTTTGAATAGCACAGAGCTCAGGAGAACCTGCTTCGTCTCCCCCATCTGCCAGAAGCACGATGCCGCAACACTGGGCAAAACTCTTGTCTGCTTATAACTCAGCCTTCCAAACTGCAAAAGGAAGCCTGTCCTACCTCTAAGCCAGTCAAGGAAAAACACGCTACAGCATCTGGTAACACCACAGTCGTCCAAAGGAACGGGCTGAACTGAAGTTTTCTTTCCAAAGAGCTACAGTCCATGGTATTTATTACTAGGAGAAGAAAATGTTGGCAAAAAGTATTTCCAGGGACCACAAGATTAGCTCATCCATGCGACTACAAACCACGCTACTTCATTTGGGACTCCTATCGCAAGGAAGATTAGTTAATGTCCTACAGAATGAAGAAACAGAAGTCTGGGTTAAAACGAAAACATCAGAGATCCTCAACAAATTACAAGCGTGAGCACTGCCAGTAGCCCTATCTCTCTTCCTCCCCAAACCTCCGGAGTATCCAGAGCGTGACGGATTCTTGACTTAGCGGGTCTGTCAAGGGGGATGATGGATTCAAACAACCACCAACAACGCGGTCACAACCATTCAAGTTACAGAAATTCATCATTTTCCAGCGCCAATGAACTATTACAGATAGGACAAATCAGCAATTTGAAAAATTTTGAATTTTTTCTTGAAGTTTTCCAACAGTCTCCTGATGAAATCCAAGGTCTAGAGCACGTCTACGGTTGCTGAGAGCCAAAGATTTGTAGATATCTCTGGGGCATGTTGGCGTAACGCCGTTAGACACCAGTGTATATATACTATACAGTACGACATTCACACGTGAGACACACCAAGGCTAGAAATATAAACAGGAAATGAAACTAAGTGAAAAAAAATATACTAAGATTAGGAAGGAAAAAAGGCTATCAAAGGAAAACTGAGTCTGTGTGTCTATATGTATATAAACACAGCAATAAATAGAGTGACTTACTGCCAGCCGCAGCTTTTACGGGACGAGTTACAAGTTCCTGAAAGCGGCCCAACCTCCGTTACGTTTGGGTTACGTGCGTGAATCTCCACCTCCATCTACCCACACGCCGATCCCACCGACGGACGTTACACAAGCGAGCGCGAGGCAAACGTGTTTCCCATTAAATCAAGGCGGGTGGTCTCGCTTCTCAAGCGGTGTTGTGTCAGTGCATTTTGTAAAGCAATATAGCCCTTAATTCTGTTGGAAGAGCCCTCTGAGGAGGACTCGGCCTTGTTTTGGTCTTCTCTCAAAGTGTATTAGCATCTCTTGCAACTAGTACAGTAGAAAAGTGGTCCCATCTTTGCTGGAAATAATATTATGACAGAGTAGAAGCTCCAAGCTTTGATTACCAGTTTCTTTCTAGCCTACATTTTTAATTTTGTCTTCAAAAGTAAAGCTGTGTGCTGTTTGAAAGGGAATATACATCATTTACCAGAGAGTTTAAAAAATAAAATAAAGAAAAAAAAAAAACACACCAGACTTTATCATAATGTATTTTCAGATAACACTTTTCCCTATGTTATTTAAATGCCAGGGATGTGTTCTGGGTGAAATAAACATTAATTCATGAATGAAAATCGGGAATAATTTACTCTACAAAGTAGTTCTGGAAGCAGATGAGAAAATCCAACTGAACAGTACTAAGGTGACTGTAACAGTCCTCATAGATCCTTCTGACAGTGCCCTCCCCTCTGTGGGTACCGGGGTTTATCGGTGGGTTTTTTCGTTTGGTTTTAGGTGTTTTTTAAACAACAATCACGCCCTGAATGTGAGATATTTCAATATGGATAAATAGCTCCCTGAACAACAGGTGACTATCTGGAGCTGCCAGAGGGTTTCTGGTGCCCAGTAACCCCAGTGAGCTAAGGGCACGGGTTCCCCTGAACACAATTACTGCATTTCTGCCTCCTGCCTCCACCCAACCACTCATTCTGCATTTAATTAGGAGGTATGGATCTTCTAGCCTCTCGTACTAATAGGCCCAAACTGACAAATAATGTTAAAAACTGATTGGTGAGAGTCTGCAAAAACACAGAAGCAGAAATAAGAGGCTGCCACAGAAAGGACAGGCTAACAAGGTCAGGAAATAGCTAATGTTATTCTGCTTTCATTTAATTATTTAGATTATTTTAAAGAATAAGAACTACTGATACATTTTTCTTTTAGGACCCTCAGAAACCCTCTCTCTCATTTTTTTCTTTTTCCAAGAAGACATGTAAAAATCAGCCTTGGTGTTCTAAAGTTTTTTATAAATCCAAAATTCTGAATTTGGAAATCTGCTTTTTTCAAACTCAACTGTGGAGACTGCAATAAAACCTCTAAAGATCAAACCCTGTATTTTCTGTTACGCAAAGAAAATGACAACTGCGGACGTTCTTATGTCGTATTTCACCAGAAAACGTCTACGTTTTGAGTAGGGTTGAACTAATGAGCTACTTAATGACACAGTGTGTTTAAGTCGTTTTGGTTTCTTGCCCCAGAACTCTCCCATACCATTGCCACCCCGCAAGGAAATTTATTCCACAAGTGAAAATTTATACTTCCAAAGATAAACTTTTCATCTCTTTTGCGGAAAACCTTACGCACTAGATCAAGAATTTTTAATAAGCGTACATCTCTCCATTTTCTACAGTTTCGGTGTATTATACAAAACATTCCCTCTATTAAACACAGATTTGGTTGGTGTTTTCTTTTCCTTCTAGGAAAAGAAAAGACAGAATATCTTTCCGCTGACAAACTTTTAGAAACTTGAAGCAGAGGGCAAAATAAAACCCTTTACATTGGCAAAGGAGAGGTTGATGACATTCGATTTTTCACTGGAGTTTAAAATAATGCATCCCAGAATTCCTGCTCGGAGCAGCAGCAACCACATCGTTAGGACAACCACCTCCGTTAGTTCCCACGCTCGCGCCGCGCTCGGTTTTTGGTAGATTCTGTGGAACGACACTTCACCAATAAAAACCAGATGGGCTGTGGACTGGTAAAGCAAAGTGGATATGACACGGTAGGGCTCTTCCCAATACACCCCTGAAAAATATTAGCGGGGAAATGACGGCACAGCTGAACTCCACAGGAGCTCTGCCACCGAACTGGATGTGGCCAGACCCTCATCCTCCAAAGCGATGAGTCACCCACATGCTCCCTCACCTCACAGCAAATTCATTAAGGGGCTGCTGAAATCAAATTTCAGTTCAACTTCATTAGTCGCAGCGATGACATCTTAGGTTAGGACACGAAACCAGCATCTCAGGACTGATGCTGTTGCTATGAAATTTGCTGCTTCAGCAGGTTTAGAGGCGTTTGTTTTCAGCACTCGTTGCCATTGCTGACGGCAAATCTCAATCTTCATTAATATCTGGGTACCCAAAAAAAGTAAATTCTGGTCAGGTGCACACAGGGCGTGTTCCCTCCCGAAGGTCCCCGCAACCCCTACTCCTTACAAACTGCTTCCCAAAGGAAAGCAACGCACCACTCAACCCCGAGCTGCCAGCAAGCGGCTAGAAATAAAAGCAGGTCAATAGGACTGTCCTTCCTCNGAGCAACGCACCACTCAACACGAAGGAGAAATTAAGATACATTTCAGATACCTGGAACTCGACTTTCCAAATGGTGTTTATGACAGACACGGACAGCGGTTTCTGTGCCCATCCTTCAGCATCCTGCTGCTCGTGATCCTCTGCTAGCACATTTCTGCCAAGACAGACCTTTCCCAACCGCAGGGATCACTTCTCTAATCCGATTCCTTCAGGGTCAGAAGGCCTCGTATAAATGACATAATGCCGAGCTGGAGCAGTCAGTCACACGAGCACATTCCTTCCCCACGCTTGCATTTTCAAAAAGCTGTTCTTCCTACACAAATAGCCCTAAAGTCCCTCACTTTGATTCGTGCTCACAGATTGAAGCGATGGGGGAAAAGGCTGCCAGCGATTTGCTTAAACATCTAAGCAAGGAAAGAAGGACGTTCACGTCCTCAGGTTTCTAAAAACTATTGTCAAGAAGTCTAAATCTGAAAAATACAACGGAAAAAAGGTCATTGACACTGATGAGATTAATAGCTACAAAGGTTTTGGAGATCGAAATGACCTCGAATCATCATCTCCCTTAAAAATAATCTGGTTGCAGCAGAAGTCTGAAGTCTTCTGCCTCGGGTAGGTAACGAGACAAAATTTGGGCTAGCGCAGTAAAGCGAATGGCTTTGTTTTGCCTCTCAATTCCCCCGAGCTGTCAGCAAGCGGCTAGAAACAAAAGCAGGTCAATAGGACTGTCCTTCCTCAGCTCAGTTCCTTCTCCTCCTCATTCGATATTCCTCACATTTTCTTCCACCTAAGTACCAAGCACACCGCCCTGCCAGAAGCATAAAAACAAACCATCAAATTCTTCCACCACCACTCAAAACCAGCTCCCCCTGGCTCTCTTCTTCAGCTGTAACCGGCATTTCCGAAGGGCAGTGGCACACAAAGCACTCCAGTGCCACAAATCATCCCCACTCTACTAACCCACTGGTGACCGACGTAAGATGCGACTGTAACGAATCTTTGAGCAGGGAGATGGGCCGGTATAGCAAAATCTAGTTCAACTAGGAAAAGCTGGTCGTTTTTAGACTCTCTCCATTTCCACACTAACATTGAAACTTGTTTCCTGTTTGCACACATAGTAAAGGTATCACCACAAGAGCTGTAACACTTGTGTCAGATCCTGGGCTGTTTGAGTGGCCTTTGCCTGCCTCCTTTACTGGAAAATATTGACACCACAGTACATGGAATAGACTGGGATGTCCTCAATCTATTCACTGAGTGATCCTCTACTAGAAGTCACCGTATCGGCGAGTAAGACACGTACGTCCAGATTCTTCTTTGTCTAAAACTAAACTCTACATGTAAAACACATCTGATACCTTTTAAATAGCCCAAAATTGCATCCTCAATCTAAGCAACAGCTGTTCATTACTGCATAATACTTTTAATAACCAGGAGAGAGAAGCACACTAGTATCAGGTGCATTTCTGCGAGGAATCCACAGGCTCTGTGATACTTAATCCCTCCTTCAGCAGAGATTCCAAATTTCTTCCACCTCGGTGTCGGCAGCTCTTACGAAACAATACACATAAATGGGGAGCAAAAAACTGCGATTCACGGTCATACTGCTTTGAACAACTGAACGATACTTAAAATGGTGTGATTTGGTTTATAAATTGTTCCCTCGTCTGAGAAAGTAACATTTCTCCGATATTTACTACACTTGGCGCCCTCACAGCTGGTAGTCGCGAAGAAATCCGAATTCAGATTTTATGATTGAGGAATTTCTGGTGAACGCCCACAACAAACTAAATCAAGCCAGCCCATTAGGATTCCTTTATCAAAAACAAACAAGCTAACGAAGCATCTGCCTGGCAACACCACCACAAACCCCACTCTAACAAAGCAGGGCTCAGCTGCAAGTAGCAGGCGGTTTCTGCCTTATCTACGCCGTAGAAATCCCAAAGTATCAGTATTATACTCACAGCGAATTCCGTAAATCATGAGAGGGTCGAGTTGCTTCTTCCCGTGCTTCCCCTGGCCCGAGAGGTTGGAGATGGCCTGGATTTCTCGATGGAAGAGATAATCCAGCAACGTCAGCGCCATCTTCTCGGCCGTGCGGCAGTTGGTGCTGATGTGCAGCATGTCGGCGGGAGTGATGGGGCAACGCACCCGCATCTCGGGATTATTTTCGTCTCCGAGCCACGTCCCATTGGGGTAATCCTCTAAAAAGAGAGATTGGAGACATTCTAATTGCAGCAGAGAATGAAACAGATTCGCGTCGCAGTCAACATTGCTTAAGTTATCACGAGCTCTTCTAGTTTTCTTTGTAGTCTCCACGAAGTTGAAAATTTAGCGTGACTAACAGGCTCGCAAGGTTTGTTACAGATAAAAGGTTATTCTCAAATTTACACCAACGGTGACCCGAAGTTATTGCCATTACGTTCTGGCCCACATGAGGAACTGGTGCAATTAGTCCAGATGTCTAACTTGCTCTCGGATGTGTTTTTGAAGTGTCTTACACTGGAAGCCAAGAGTTGAAAGAACACACTATATCCATGGTGTTCTCATTCATCAAGTTAGTCATCCCCTAAAAATGAAGATTACTGCAACCCCAGAATGTTATTAAAGTACAGCTCATTTCAAGGAGCTTTGAACCACATTTTTTCCCCAAAGCATCAGACTAAATGAGTCTAAGCAAGATGATAAATCTCAGAAGTTACAATAAACAGTCAGCAGTAATTTAATCACTTCAGAAGACTATTTCAAGCAATGACAATCGTTCAAAATGTAGCCAGAAATCCCAATCAAAATGTTGCTCTCTCTTCAAATTTACTGGCCAACAGTCCACGTTATTTCCTAAACACAGTGTACAAAGGACCAGGCCCAGCATGAAGACAACGGATCCATCACTAATCATCTGCCAAGAGCACCTTCTCTTCCAGTTTAAGGTCAGCAGCAGCTGAACTCTACCTTATACAGAAAGAAGTTTCTAGATTTCTGTCGCAGTCTCTCAGTTTGTTGGGGAAAACCCCCTGCTGTCCATTTTCAGAGGAATACTAAGCCCTCACCGGAAGTTAACATTTGTTGGCAATTCCAAAAGTCAGTGGATTCACGACTAACCAGAAACTCGAACCTAAACTGACCACCCCCTACTGAAGCAGAGGATGTTAACACGGGACCCAGGACGAGATTCTCATTTCAGATAAACCCAAAACTTCCAGCACCAATCTCAACAATGCCAACAGGGCCCGGACAGAACAACGTTCCAGAACTATTTCAGTGTTCGCTGACACAGACCATTTGGATTTGATTTCTACGTTTGCTCAACTTTGTGGAGTAAACCAAAGCTTCCTGACTTGGGAGTCGCTCAGCACTCCCACACCAGAGCTTTAGTGTGCTTCAGTGTTGTTTCAAACACTTTCAGAATGGTAAAAATGGGAACAAGTCATTCAAATACAGGATTTATCTTTCATTAAACGCCTTTAGAGTTTCACGGTATAGACAAAGCCCCAAATTCCTGTTTCCATAACTCATCTGCTCCCGAAGCAGGGTGAGGGAGTTCAGACAGATGAGCGTATCCCTTGCACACAGAACAGGACCCCTGAGCGACCAGCATCTTGATTTCTAAGCCCTGGCCTAGGTTAAGCAGCAGGCATCTGACTAGACTGCAAGCCAAAAGTCTGCAATAAAAACTAACATAAAAGTAACTCAAACACTGAAAACCACTTTTCCAACGTGACCTTTGGGTTGAGTCATACCACGTGTCGGAGGCGAGTTTATGGCGATGAATAATGACAGTACGAAGCAAAGGTCAGCTTAGGCAATACTGAGATATCATTAGAAACAGCAGATTATCAACTACAGTCATTTGTAAGGGAAAAAATATTTATTGCTGCTGTACGTAGCAGCTAGCCCCTCAAAGTTTTTTTTGGTTGAAATCAGAAGTTAATGCTCTGTTCTGAATATATTTTTATACGCTCGCGGTATTTTTTGTATCTGTCTTTTATCTGACCCTTGTTTTTTATCCGAACCTTGTTTTTTATCCTGAGCTACGTACTAGGGCACAGCGGCTGTTCTCGGCTCCCACTACCAGGTGTCTTCTGAAAAAGAAGGTGGTTCAAATTAATTACGACTTGTTTTGAATGCCACTGTGTCTGGCCTCCCCACAAGTCTGCTTAACGTTATCAGGGAAAACAACAGTCTGTTCCTGAAGATAAATGGACTGTTTTACAAAAACGTCTCTGGATAAATGTGTACATTTTTCAAAGAAATTCTAGGAAGATATCGATAGCCTATCAATATCTTATGGCCTGACCAGCTCCCAGAGTTACTATTAGAGTTGTTACTACTTACAAAACACCTTTCACCTGGAATCTGGTTTAACAAACGCTGCCAACCTACAGGAACCAAAGATTTTTTTCAATTTGCAAAATAATCTCCTTTTTTTTTTTATTGTTCTTTTACTGGCACAGTGTCCAGAACATACTGTTTTTACCACATGCAACTGTTCTTTTATTGCGTTAGCCTGGAAAAAAGACACTATCTTGTTATTCTGACCTATGAACACAAGCCTCACATTAAATTATGGCTTGCATTTTCCTCTTGCTTTAAAAGCTTCAACAGAAAGGGAATTTGCTTTATAATCGTTCTGCATTAAGCAGAACTTGCATGACTCAAGTTAACCGTGACTCTACTGTCTCACTGCAGCTACTTGAGGGCACAAAAGCTAAACTATTCCTTATCATCTATAAAAATAATTCCTACCACCCTGCCAACACATCTGGCACTTTGCAGAGAGCAAATACGATGGGATTGGCACGCAAAAAAAATAAGTGGTGAGCAGAGGAAGTATTGTGCCAGTTACGAGGGGAGCAGAACTGCTCTGAACGAAGTGGAAGGGACCTGAAGGATCATCTGGCCCAACCTTTCAAGCAAAAAAAAAAAAAATAAAAAAAATATTGGTTTAAGGGAGCTGGCCCCGCACCCTGTTGAGTTGAGTCTTAAAACTGCCCAGTGTAGGGGAATCCACCGCTTCCCTTGGGAGACTATCCCAATGTTTAATTGCTCTCATTGTAAAGAATTTGATGACATTCTCTCTGGACAATTAAGTACATGAATACTATTGATTAAAGCTGCATCATTTGAAGGTCCCAGCACTCAAATAGCCTTTTATTCTTGCCGAAATGTTTTTTTTATGTGTATTATCGGGCACTACACGTAGTATCTAGACAGAATCTAGATGAGTCAGGCTATTTAGTACGTGCATTGCAAGAGCCAGGTATCGAGTCAGGGCTCCACTGGGCACGGTACAGCCACACACAGCTTCGAGTCCTGAAAAGCTACTAAACCACAAATAAGATGAGGGATTGGGGAGGAGGAATACGGTCAAAGACCACACTTTTCCTAAAAATAATGAAGCATAAACGCGCCCACTTATCTGTAACTCGGCTAAACACACTTTCCTTATTCTGCCCTAAAGTATTTTTCTTGCATTGATTTTCCTGATGGTCTCGCTGCATTTTGAGTGCTATGTGGCAAGGTACTTCCTTGCCTTTCTTTTAAGGCTTTCTTTAAGCCAAATATTCTATCCTTACAGAAGCGGCACTTGATCGTTCCTACTTAGAGTGTTAAAAGTCCTGACATTTTTATCTGATTTCCTCTCTGTACTCAGAAGCTCATTTCAATGACAGACAGACTAATTTCTAGCTCCTCTTCAATGTTGTGCTTTATTTTATTTTTTTTTTTTTTAAGAGATCAGAAAGTTTCCCTTTATCTCCGTTCTGCCGAATCCAGAACTACTTTGCTTTTCAATGCCGGTTTTCAAATCTTTTTCACTGCATTAAGTCCATTTCTTTTATCTCAGCCCACAGCTGACCAGCCCTCTGTTTCGGGAGGGACGTGCGAGAAGACGAGAGGCGGCTGGAGCTGCCGGGGCTGCTACGCCAACGAGCATTTCTATGGCAACAGGGCGAGGGAGCTTTAGGGTCAGCGGCAAGAAAACCTATGTCAAGAGAACAAAAACCAGACGAGAGCTGCTGTGGTTTTCAGACTTGCTCTCGCCGTGGGTACGTCGTTTTCCCGCCCGGGGAGATGACGGACGCTCCTTAACCGTTCCTCACGTCTTTCCATCGGGATAGGCTGGTTGGGCACCTAAAGCCAAGGCAGGCTTTGCTCTTGCTGGGTGCTGTCAGTCATTCCGTTAAAACCAGGAAAAACACAAAAGGAAACACCTGCTCATATAACCACCGCCCACATAAATTACCAGGGTCCCTTATTCCGAGCGGTTGTGGGTATTTTACTAACGGGGCTGGGTGCAAATCCAGCATTTGCAGCAGAGGACAACACCTGGTAGCTGCAGTACAAAGGTAGAAAGATGAATTAATCTTAAAAAAAAAAAAAAACAAAAACCCAAACAACGAAATACCAAATGCTAACTGACAAAAATGAACCCCCATTTGGAAGGAAATTAAATAATATCTTGGCTGATGCGTGAAAGATTCAACATCACCTTTTTAAATAAACTTTTGTCAACCAGCCCAAGTCCTTTGCCCCTCCAAGAGTTCACAGAAGCAGTGAGTAACTGAGAGACTACAGAACACTGACTTTAATCACTACCAATCATTAAATAGAAGGAGCAGAGTGACAATCAGGCTAGAAGTGAGCCTATAAATCTAGCAATGTGATTTCAAGCTTGTGCTAAAAGCAAGGTTAAAGAACTAGCTTTCAAGCTCCGTTCACCAGACCCTCCTCCCAGCACAAAAAGCAGTTAAGACACTGGGAGTTCTGGCAAAAGGAAGCGTACAACACACACATGGCCACCAACATCAGAAACGCTGGCTGCAGAACTGGAGTTTTCTGCCCGTTCTCATGGGGAAAAAAAAAAAAGTTTAACTTCTGTATAGTTAGTAAAGAAAGACACTCAGAAGAATCTTGCACTCCAGGTATAACCTTCTGGAGGGCAGAAAGGATTTGCTTAAAGGAGATCCCGTTTCGGTTAATTTTTCAGCCCCTATGGTTAGAGGACCCGTCCATGATAGGAGATATTCTGAAAATATATCTGAAATCTCTCTTCCTGTGGTTGTTTGCACAAAAAGAACACGTAAGAGCAGAGGGTACCAAAGCATTCTTGTCTCAGCAAATACTCCGGTGTGCACAGAAGCCACAGTGTAACATCAGCAAGGTTACGTGTTTGCTAAAAATAAGTTAAATCCATCACAGAAAGGGGAGTTTCGCTCACCTTATGACTCCTGGAAAGCCAGGGAATTTATTCAACAGAAGAAGGAAATGAGGACTATGCGATCATCTGTAATTTAAAACTATCAGCTAAAACAAAAAATCCAGATCAAATTGAGAATATCAAAACACGGGAGCAAGGAAAAGGACGCAAGGAGAAGCCGAGGGGGTTGAAGAGATGAGTTTGGAAAACCGTATTTGTACCAGCTTTCTGAATTCAAGGCCAGCGGGGAGTCCTTACAGTAAGTAAGATGGGAGGTAACAGGAACCTAGACAAGAGAGTGTTATTTTCATCTCAGATGTCATCTATTAAGAACATAAAAGGCTCCTTTTAAGGGCTGATCGTTTGAAAAAAAAAAAAAATTGAACTCACCCTTCTTAGCAAAACCTGTTTGTTCATAGTTACTGCAACTTCCTTTCTTCAGCTCACACTAAAACTCTTCAGTTAAAAAGTTCAGATAAATACATTTGAGAACTTCAGAGTATTCTTTTTACAGATTTGTGGTGAGCATGGAAGTGCCAGGTTACAGCTTAGGCAATGGAAAGCCAAGCCTTGACAGGCTTATGGCCACATACCAGCACAGGAGGAGTCATTAAAGTCAGAAAACAATATACGTTACTTAATATCATAGGTTTAAAAACTTGTGTAATTCAAAACTAGCACGGATCTAATGTTCTTCACGGTATTACTTTCTGCAGTGGAAGGCAAAATCCAAAAGAACACGACAATGTTGGGATAAAAGTTGTCATGAGCAGAGACTATACACGTGGTCTTACTTAACCGTGTAGTCAACCAGGACTGGTACCATCAGAGAAATGAAGGCCTGCAGAATAGATTTGTAAAGTAAGTTCTGTGCACTAGGTATTGGCTGCAGCATTTTAGGTTGGTGAAATTCACTTCAGAGTCCATAGATCTTTATAAACATACAAGAAGTCTGGATAGCAGAGAAAAATAATCTCCTCAAAATAACTTAACAATCTAAACTTTTCCACTTAAATTGTTAGAAGGCGGCTGGAGCACCTCTCCTACAAGCGCAGGCTGAGAGAGTTGGGCTTGTTCAGCCTGGAGAAGAGAAGGCTCCAGGGAGACCTTCTGGGGGCCTGTCAGAAAGATAGGGAGAGACTTTGGAGCACGGCCTGTTGGGACAGGACAAGGGGGGATGGGTTGAAAATGCAAGTGGGTAGATTTAGTTTGGAAATAAGAAAGAAATTCTTCCCTCTCAGGATGGTGAGACACTGGAGCTGGTTGCCCAGGGAAGCCGTGGATGCTCCATCACCGGATGTGTTCAAATCCAGCTCGGATGGGGCCTTGAGCAACCTGCTCTAGAGGGAGAAGTCTCCGCCCACAGCAGGGAGTTTGGAACAGGATGATCCTTAAGGTCCCTTCCAAACCAAAACACTCTGATTCTATGGTAGTATGTGAAAACTGAAGAGGATGATAAATAGTGCCGTCACTTCATTTACACACAACAAACTCCCACGCAACTACTAAAAAAACCCAAAATTCAGCACGTTTAGCATATAAACCTCCACGGCTCTTCCACTCCAAGGCTCTATCCGTTAAATGAATGATCTCTCCTCCCGGGCTGCCTTTGTTTAGCACAGTACAGTGAACTGTGCAAAGCTGGAGGGTGCCCCTGCCATTTAAAGTCACACAATTCTGCGCAATTTCAACACACCTGAGAGAAACACCAACTCCCTTCCCATCCCAGCTGAGCGGACGGATAAAAAAATCACTCCATTAGAAACCATTTAACACACATAGCAACTAAATCCTCACAAATACAGCTGGACAAACAAGGGTTTGTTCGAACAGTTCCTGAAGATCTACAACAGTTTGTTACACAGATAACATCAACACAGACAACAGACTCAAAAGATGATGTTTTAAAAGTGTCTTTCATTAATCAACTGCCTAATTAGAAAGTTTAAGATATATAAAAAAAAAGCACAACTTTGTTTAAACCGAGGACGTGCTGTATTCCAAAACTGCTTACTGTAAGAACAGATTCATGTCAAAAGTAACTGGACTTTTAAAAGAGAAAAACCACACATCTATCAATTGCTGACATTTGCTTTAAACACTTCTTAGTGATAAATGTTTGTTTCTTAAATGAGAAAGATGTGTGAAAAAAAAAAGAAAGAGGACAACGAACCAGAAAAGCTCCCAAGTTTGACAAGAAAAGCTAAACACAAGTTGCCTCCAGATTAAAGAAAAGCATACACTGCCTCAAGAGGATACAGCAAAACCCATTCATTTCAGGATATTTACATTGTTTTCATCTACCAAAATCTTTCAGAAAAATATCAGCTTCTATCCAAATTCTTAGGTGCTCGCCCAGTAAAACAGTCTGTTTCTAACTTTGGTAGCTCGTGCGCTAACTCATGTTTGGTGGTTTCTTTCCTCCAGAAAACATTTCTGCTAAAAGAAACCTCTTCATATTATTTGGAGAGTAACTACTACACAAAAGACAGGGAACAGCTGAGTACCTGCAATTTCTAAAAGCCACTCTTCAGAGAAGAAGCGTTTCTCTGAAAACACAAATGTGTATTTCCTGAAGTCAACTGCCCAGCTGCCTTTCTACCACAAAATTTCTACATCGTCATCTCTGGTTTGAAACACTTGGTTAAAGTGAGGACCTTCCCAAACAACAGTAACGTATTGTGTTAAAAACACAAGGAGGAGATTTTTCCTAAATCAGAAAAAAAAAAAAGAGAAAATAAATAGCTGATGATTAAGCCAATTAGACCTTACAGGCAGTGCTTAAACTTAACATTTTAGCTTTGCTCAAGCAGTTTAAATGACCAGAAGAGAGCAGCTTGGACACGGTTTTATTGGGTAGGTTCTATGTTTGCTGGTTTCAGATTTTTTTGCCTTTTCACTTTTACTCAATTATGAGTTCAGCAGTGGGGCACACCTGGACTTCTTCATTCAGTACCTTGCTCCAGCACAGTAAAAAAAAAAAAAAGTTTCTATTTTTTTACTTAGGATTTAAATGAAGGCTCCAATCCAGGTCTCCAGAAACCAAAGGTTCAAAGTTAATCAGTTTTAAGTTGAGGTCCCTTCCCCTTCTAAACTCTGAGAGGATCAGGGGCATTCAATTTTTTCAAACAGTGCTTCTGGAGGAAGATATCTTCTTAAGAGATAAGTTGGGTAAAACAGGGTTTTAAGCTTTTATCTTAGTATTCACTTACCCTCCCTTTTGTAGAAAAGTAATTTTACATCTAAACCAGGTGGTTACAAACTCACACTACTGTTTATACATCCATACAAATTGCTCGTCTCTAATTTCCCCAGAAGACCCACTTGGGCTGCAACAGTTTGAGCAGAAAAAACACTCTTAACACATGCCTTCAAAACAACAGACTAATCACTTTTGACAGTTATTAATATCTATGGGGTAAAATTACACATTAAATGAAAAACCACTATTTCTTAGTTGGCTGAATAAGGATACACTTGGTATTTTCTCTGCCAAAAATATGACATTAATAAAAATTGTTAAGTCTCTTACTAGTAGGCCTTCTAGCCTATTTTAATTTGATTTTACACTGGCAATTCAATCCTGAACAATTCGATTCAGTATCTCCAGGTGCTTTCAGTTCATAAATATTACATCTTAAAAATCACCACTCTGCAGACCATTAAGGGCACCGGTAAAGTGGATGAGCATTTTCAGTTTTCTGCAAAGCAAAAGAAAGTCTCAAAGAAAAGAGAGAACATGCCTTACTGCACGTGCTAAAGGAGTAATGTACAACTCAAGATCAAACGAAGCCAGAGTGTTCAGCTGGAAAATAAAACCACCTTATTCTAGACCATTATTGGGGTCTGGGAACTGGGCTTTACACTTCTGTATAATTATTTTTCAGGAATAGAAAGCTATTTGAGAGAGCACTAATAGTTTTTAAACTACCAGGCATGATTAAATGCTCTTTGAGAACAGCCAGCAGAGAGCAAACAATGCCTTTTATATAAATCTGTCCTGAAAATATAAATCTCAGTTGTGAAAATACCCACAGGTCAACGCCATAGCTAAAATCAGCTCGAGTCCAACTGTAAACACGGGTTAGTTTTGCTTTCCAGACACAAGACGACAGATGGGAGTCGTACCGAAAACCTGTGGGTTAGTCTCAGCCCACGAGGGCTGCAGGACTCCATCCTCAGCCCCTTGGATTTCACGACCCAGATTCCTCAGAGCACTTCGAAGTCCCTCGGAATCCTTTCACGGACGACGAAGGCGAGCTTACGGGTGCCCTAAATTTTGCCTTTGACTGCTGAAGAAAAGGAGTCTGCCCAACAGACCTATTCTTCTTCATCACTTCCTTTATTAATAATTTAATTTCTGTGACATCCCTCGGGCTCGTTCACTCAGCATTCCTCCCGCTCTCCTCTCCACGAGGGCAAGAAGACAGAGGTGTGGGGGATTACTAATCTGATTCTCCAAGTGTTCCATCAATCTCAGAGAGATTTCTAATGGATGAGTGCTCTAAAGGTCTGAAGAAAGTCAGATCTGAAGACATTAATGGATTAGCTGTTCCTTCACAATTTGCATACACAACAATGGCACAAAAGGCCAAGAGCGCAGTTGTCTGTGCAAATCTGTGCCAAGCAACCAAGTCAAAAAGGGCATTTGACAACAAATCCCCTCCTGACGTCAGAAGCTTTGTTGCTGGCATAGCTGACAGAGCTGTATGAAATATGAACGGACTCTACAAAGAGTCCGGGTTTTAAGTATTTTTCACATCGAATAGCAGCACTATCTGTAATCTGATTTTTTTGGTTTTTTTGAGAGGAACTCCTCAGACGGTCTCAGTCTCCTTTAATTCCCCATTGACCCAAAATGAAATACTCTTCAGAAGCTGCTCTGTCTCACCACGGACAAACAGGACAGAATCTAAAAGCTCTTTCTAATGTACGAGTCTCCATAAAAGTTAAAAAACCTTAGGTTCAGATGCCTCAGAACAACGTTTTCAGAAACCACCTTTGGTGCACAAGACTTTCAGCAGCCTGACTCCTCAAGTTGTCCAAGTACCCAAGTTCCAAAGCATCTCGTTCAATTGTTAGTTCTGAAACCTCTGAATGCACTCTTAAATACTCTGTTTCAGGCTCTTTTGAATTATTCTCACCACTTATCCTACCCTAACCTTTTCACATCCAACAGGCTTTTACCAATGGCTGGAGATGATGCAAAAGAAACTAATTTCTCCTACATTAGAGTCTTTCTGTCCCACTGTTAGAGATGAAAAAGACAACACTTTTACCTCTTCAGTACAAAGGTCACCTCCTAGGAGTATTCTGCTGCAATAATTTCCTGGAGTAACTTACTCTTATTATTCTTCTTTACAGTAAATACGAACTACCACATCTAGAACAAAACACTTAAGTAAATATTCAATAAATATGTTTTTTAATGTAATTAGGAAAATTATAATATTGAAGTCTAGGGTTCAAATTAGATCTGCATAAAAAAAAAGAATCATTGATCGCTTCAAACTAATCATAAAACATAATTTATCATATGTTGGTTTCACCTAAAATAGTGTCCCTTAGATCATCTTGTTAGCGATTCCAACAGAGCAACTAACATCCATTTCAGTATTTCCAACCACATAAAATAAAATATCTTTATAAGGATAATCTAAAATTCTTAAATTTCTGTGTCCAAGACCTAAAGAATTTTCAGAATCTGGCACTATACCCTGTCCTGTAAACTGCCTAACCATTCAAGGTTGGACCTGGAGATGCGATCTCTGAAGCTTCCAGTTGACTCTTACTTCATTCTACCACCACATTTACGTGTAGTAACCTCCGAGTTAGCTCAGCGTACCTTCAGAGTTGAGCGTAATAAGCGTGACATTGTTCCCAATACTTTGGCTTCCTAATTGTCCACTGTTGGAAACTGAGTCACTGGCCTCAGAGCCACTCTCTCCATCTTCATTGTGACTGTCGTCATGCCCTGGAACTTTCACCACTATGGTGTTCTGCCTACGTCCAGGAACAGCACTACGGAAAAGAAAAGTACGTAACTTTGGGGAAACACAATCCTCGGTTAGCAAGAGTATCATTATAAGGGAATTAAAACCACTAATTAACAATTTTAAATGTATTATAAAAGGATACTCCTTTAAACAAGCCTACTCCTGTCGTTACCCAGAGCTATCCAGCGAAATGAAATGAAAGGAAAATAGAAGAAATAAAAAAAAAATTAGATGCACACTTTCTAAATTTGCATCAATGGAGAAGTCTAAGTTTAAAAAAATCTATACTTGATTCATTTATAAAAAAAACTATTATTTAAGAATATTTTCTACCCAGAATCTCCGGTTCCACTTAATTTAAAATTTTCTTTAGATAGTACAAATTCTACCAAGCCTTCCAGGGCTGCTGCACACTCCTCCTTCGGGATCTTGGCACGTCCCCAAGTGATTGTGCAGCTGGGTAAAAAATACGTGGCCATCGGAGCTCTGTCTTTCAACTGTCAGCTGTCAACTAGCATTGAACTAATCCCAGATCTTCCAAGATGTTCTCTCCTCATCAAGGGAACCGAGGGGGAGGATTCCCATAACTGCTACTAACTTGCTAAGGATATTTTCCAGAGAATCCGATGCTCTGCTCAACGGCTCTTCCTGCCCAACCATCTTGGCTACAATTGAATTCTGCCGGTCGTTGTTCAGTATGACTGTGGTCTGAGGGACAACACTACAAGACAAAAATCAGAGAGGAAAAGGGAACGTAAAGGAGCGAACCTTATAAATAATACATTAACACAGACTTATGGTTTAAATAGCCTACTGAAAAAAACAGAGATCGCCTCGAAGTCTTGCTCCGTCTCCCAGCATCGCCGTTACGTATCAAATGCTCAAGCGGGCAATCCATCCCATTTGACATCCGTACCATTTCAAGTACTCAAATTTTTCCAGAGGACAGACGGCTTCAATGGAATTACGTAAAAGTCCACGACCTCTGGCAAAGCGATAAAGAATTCATCAACTCAAGAGCCCCAGGAGGAAGTCTGTAAATCACAGCTCCAAAGAGCCACCAAATTGTTGTTTTGAAAAGGCGGCGAGCGAGCGTTTTGGGAGATGTTACGGCCAATTTACACGGTCACGTAACGCATCGGGTTTAGAGGGATAATCCCTAGGAAAAAAAAAATGTCAAAGTATTTATCGCAAACTTGGCTGATGAGCTTTATTAAAAAGCACGTCTCGTCTTCCAGGGCTGAGGAAGGCAGGGAGAAGAGAGAGGTACTAGGGGCACAAGAGCAGATCATGGACAGATTGTAACTTTAAATCATGACAAGAATAAACTATTTCTTGTGTGATTTCACATACAAAAATACAAAAAAATAAATAAATCTAAAACAAACAAGAGAAAAGCACATGGTGTGTGAGAAACCAGAAAGGCTTCTCTGTCACTTCTGATGACAAGGAAGGAAACGAGCGGAGAAGCGTTGCGTAGGAAAACGCACCAAGTCTGTGCTGTAATACAAAAGCAAATATGAAGGAAATAATTGTCTCCAGCACCCAACTTAGCATTTCATTTGGTTTCAGAGATTATTAACGTTATTCCCACGCTGTTACTCAATATTCTAAGGCATGGTTTTGATATTTAAGGCTGTTTCCACTGGGCTCATGGTAAACTTGAGGAGAGAAGCGAGAAGAAAATCTGCGTTTTCGTGACAGAGAAGGTTTTCTTCTTTCTCTCTGCTTCTCTCAGTAAATAGTCCGCTATTATTTTTACCGGTCCAACATCTCCAACATGACTGATGGTCATTTATTTTTATTTTTCCTAACTGTATTCCTTGGCTAATTGCTGAAAGACAAATTAAACAAGCCTGACGACAGCAACTCTCTGTTTATTTCAGCTGGAATAAAGCGTCTGCTTGCTTGAATATTCCTAAGACATTAAGAGCTACAACATCCATCATCAAAACCAAAAGGAAAAGATAAGAAACTGTCATGAGAGCCAACAACAAATGGATCTCCGCTTTGGCACAAATAAAACTGTCAACCCACAGGTTTTTTTGGATACAAAAAGCCCCAGGAACTAATGCCCTGCCTCCCTCTGGCAGGAATTGCATCTGTTGCTGGGAACAAACGGGATTCCTCGTGGATTGCCAATGATCTGTTGGATTGCAAAGCTTGAGAAGCTCTGGAAGATGTTTGTCTAGTCACAGACAAGCACAAACTGTGGCTTTCCACGTGGACGTCAAGCTTGAGTCATATTAAGCAATAAATGAGGGCTTTCTGGGGGTTTTTTAGCTGCTATTTAGAGCGCAGGGATTTATGATGTTTTCAGAGTCACCTTCTCAACGTTCTCCGTTATCAAGGGGGAAAAAAAACCCACATATTTTTTATTTTTTTTAAAAATGGCAACTTCTGTCTCATTTTCTCAATACCATCACTGAACATTCTAAAAAGACCACACCAAATACTCAATAAAATACTGATAGGTGGCAACGCTGGCAGTCCCCTCAGTCTGGCAGCAGTAAGTCTGCCCATTACATTGCCCAAATTATCCCAACAGCCACACTGGAAGCTTTTACAGGCCAGTTTTAAATGTTCCAAGAATTTTACACTTCCTTTTAGCCTCTGTTCTTTATCACCATCTTTCTTGCAATCGCTTCTGAATGCCTGTTTAAAATGTCACTTACCAAAGCTTATTTTTAATGAACATTCTGAATAATTAATTTTGGCTGTAGAGATAAATGCAATAAAATTACATTTATAAAGTCCTTAGGATTTTGCTCATATTAAGTTTATTTGAAGAAGAGCCTTAGCATTAAAAATTGGCATAAAATAAGGAAGAAGTTGGGGGGGTGCCCCCCCTCTTTTTTTTTTTTTAGGAACATTCATTTTTAAGGAAGACAATCTAAAGAGTGAGCTGGATAGAATACAGGTAATTTAAGCAAATTTTGAATAAGGAAATACTTTCATATAATCCACCAGCTCACATTTACCCCCTTTTCGATGCATCCATGTATGTTCAAGCTTGCTTACTTCAATGCATAAACACATTTTTCAAATTTAGCCCTAAACAAACATCCAGGGAAACACTGGCTCCTCTCCAAAAATTAATTTTTCCCAGTTAGAGTGGATCATTAACAAGGAAAATCCACCTTCACAGCTGTTTTGGAAGGAGCCTCTATCAAAACTTATCATTTTACTGACATGTATTTTCCTGGCTACATGGAGGCAAAACACAGATGCCACACACACAAGGAAAAGCTCTCTAAGAAGCCAGAACTATCAGCAAATTGTCCATCAATAGTTTTACATTTGGAAATGAACTGTTACCAAGTTGTAAGGACTCAATGAATCTATAAAGCAATTTGGAGAGAAAAGAGAGTCACACAAAGAGAGCACAGTGGCAGAGAACAGCTAAAAAAACTCCAACACTTCTGGAAGAAGAAGAAGGTAACAATTGAGACCGATAACAAAGGCACCATTCTGCTTGAAAAAAAAAAAAAAAAAAAGAGAGTTTCACAGGATTGTCTCAAGATTCCAGTGTGGAAAGAGGCGAAAGGGACATCCACAGGATTCCCTGAAGATATGGGAATGTGCTCCCCGGTAACTTCATTGTGAAGTGGTCCAGATTTCTTTATTTATAAGAGTTTTATTTATAAGTTTTCAGATTTCTTTATTTAGAAGAGCTAACAATAAGAAATGTGCTGAATATACGCAAAATTAAACAAGGAATTCTCCGTGAGGTCAAAATATTGGGCCAACCTGACAAAAGCAAAAATCATTAAAAATTACTACAGCCTAGTGCCTCCTCATACTGGGTTATTCTAATTTCTTTTGTTGCAGTCTGTACACCTCACACCGAAGATGAATCAACTTTAATCATTACTTAGCTACTAAAATACCAAACCAAAAAACCCCTAGGAAGGAGGAGGAAAGCTTCTGATCTTCACTCAGATCCCAAATGAAGCAATTCTTTCTACGAGCGCTGCCAGTACTATACTCGTGGAGAAAATGGAAAGAAAATATTAAGAGGGGTCAGGGGGAGTGCTTCAGAAACCCAGAGTTGTTGCATAGGCTTCGTACTTTCCGTTGTGTTCACATATTCCTTTCCCCATAAGCATTAGAACTTGGAGAGACCGGTTCTGCAATTTGCCTCTTCTTGGATGCAGCTCAATAAAAAAAAAAAATTAAAAAGAAAAAAATTTGAATGCATGCAACCTACAGATATGATTATATTTGGGGAAGCGTTTTGCAATGCAGTTTATTGAATGATCTTTTAAATTAGAGGTGAAAGTATTTCTAAAATAATAAACGTACCAGATAATGATTTTCAAGCGTGCATATTTAGCCTCTGCCAGTTTGTGGTTTGGTTGGTTTTTTTTGTTTTTTTTTTAATATAAAAGGCCATTCTATATTTTGCATAAGAAAATTGCTGCCAAAGGTAATTTTCAGTATGGAAAACATGTGAGTCATAGATATGCTCATTAGTCTTAACTGTTGGGTTTTCATTGCCAATAACCTGTCGATCACACCGAACGCGGCCAATGACATAAAAGAACTTTTGGCAAGAGCAGGACCATCGTCTCCTCCTCTTCCCAGATGAAGTTTTCATTTAGAAAGAGAGAAGAAGAAAGGAACTGACATTTCTGTCTTCCACAAGGTACGAGATCAAAAGTGTTTCTCCAAATGGATGAAAACGACTTGTGGAAAAACTCAGACTGAAATTTTCAGACAAGAAGTTATTCTTCTTGTTTTGCTAGACAAGTTAATGGAATATTTATAGCAGTGCTCAACCAGTTAGAGAAAAAAGAAAAAAAAAAAAAAAGAGCTTTCTGTTTAGACCATTTCCGAGCCTCCTTTGCACGTGTGAACATCTGCAAACTGGTAAAGAAGAGCTCACAGAGAGCTCAGCTTAGAGACATCCCCCCTGACCTCCTGTTCCCCACCTATAGAATATTTGGTGGTGACTACAACGCCCACCCAGGGTGTGCTGCTCGTCTGGAAGGCAGGGTTCCTGAGGGTATCACCCTCATCTTCCTCCAGTTTACTCATTAGAAGATGGTGCAGAAAGAGAGGAGCTCAGGAAGGCAGGAGCTGGAGCTACTCCTGGCAGACAGGTTGTACTAAAGGTCTCCAGCCAAACACAGCCGTAAGGAAAGCAAGGCTGGGAAAGGCACCTTGAACTCCCGGCAAGTGTTTTCCAGTTTACTGCTGGGGATGAACATGAAGATTTAAATGTACAGCTCATGCACGTGTGGGGGCTCTGGAGGAGTACTACAGTTAGCCCTACCCTGAAGAAAATCTAAATGTTTTTCAAATGATAGAGAAAAAAAACATTTTAGATGTGTGGTGTTTTCCTTCCTATTTTTTCTTTTTTTTTATCTTTCACTAACACTTGGGTTCATCTGTCAGAACAGCCACTCTTTGGATCTTTTCAGCACTATTTAGGAAGATGATGTTAAAATGCTCCTTCCTCTTGATGACCACCTGCTCCCTTCGCCTTCTGCACACACAGTTAAGATTCCCTCTCCGAACAGGAACGAGAAAACCGCCATCCATTTACACTCTGGTGTCCGGGAATAAACCGCAAACCGGCAAAACATCCCCACAATTACGTGGGATTTACGCCAAACAAACGAACGTAGCTCCTCATCTCCCAGGAGAGAGCAACCCTTGCCAACAACCAAGGCAATCACCAAGATGAAGAGAAGCGGGACACCTGCTCTAGACACCCGTACGGGCGTTTCAGCAGTTAAAGTTTCCCTGTCCCTAACCCGTGCGCTCGCCTCGTCCCCGCCAAGTGCCAGAAAAGCAGCCGTCTCATCCATCATTTTCGGTAAGAGTTCAGCCACCAAAAATTATCTTTGGATTCTTTGCATCTGGAACATCACAGAGGAGCAGACATTTAGAAAGACGGCGCTAACCATCGGGTCCTGTAAAAGGAGAAGCCAAAGTACACCAGCCACCGCCGGAGAGATTCATGGGTCTGAAAAGCGAGAAAGCTGTAATCGATTTAGGATAAAGATAAAGGGAAGGCAGCATTTATCAAAACATACTGCTAACGGTTTAAGAACATTTAACATGATATTTTCAGTTCAAACGAGAGCGAGCCAGTTTCCAAGTTACAAAATACGTCTCTCTAGAGCGGATTGTACTCAGCCTTACCTACAGATACAGCTCTAAATCACCCCACAATCAGAAGGACAGGAGTTACTACCTTTAAGACTAATTTAAATCGATTTTAAAAGCTATGAAAATCTGTTGTGGATTATTCTGCTCTGAGAAAAGCTAAATTCACCTGTGCAATCAAGTGAAATCCGTCAAAAATGACAATATTCATCTCCAACCTAGTTCACCAACGAACCAACAGCTGGATAACGCTACAAGTGACCCAAGGAACCTCCCACTTAAGTCAAGTTTGTTACTTCAGGGACGTTACTACACCTGTGTGGGTACATAAGTAACTTTACACACTGATTTTTTTAATTAGAAAAACTCCAATTTCAAATATAACATTGGGGATTCAAAAGCCCCCAACTTCAAACACAACTGAAACTCCATAAAAATGAAACGCACAGTGAAACAGTCTCCCAAGAACTTTTTGGTACACAAAAGCAGCAAAAATCAGTCCATCCAGGCCACGTCTACACGACACAACTAGGATTGGAAAATACTACAAACAGAAGTGGCAGTAATTAGCAGTTTTCTACTTTTGATTGTGGACACAAAAAGAAAAAAAAAAGACAAGTTGTAAGTCAGAATTAACAGGTTAGTACAAGCTTCTATAAAGATAAAACTACTCATAAAAATACACCAGCAAAGATATCTCTTTTTTCCAGACAGTACAGAAGGAAATTTACAGTTGTTACCCTTCTTTGAGCCCTGACTTCCTGAACTAGATAAGTAACAGGACTGCAGCCTACTGGTGATTGTATTAAACACATTAAAAAAAGGTTGATATACAAGAGGACAGTCATTTTCCGTAACAAAATTCGTAGGCTTGACTGCTTTTCAATAGTTAGTCTAAATGAAACGATCCACCGCAGCTTTAGCACTAAACCAGAAATTGCTGTATGCTTAAAAAAAAAAGCCTGTATCAAACAAAAGTAAAGGCTTTGAATCCTTTATTACACAACTAGCTACTTCTGCATTTATTTTCCAAATTTTCTAACAAATTCTCAGATCTACTATCAACTTAAGTCTGACTTAAGAGGCATTAGAAGCTCAGGGGTGAAGGAAGCAGTGTTATAAACCGGCTTTCAAGACACTAGTTAAAGTAACTGAAGTCTCAACGGTCACCAGATAACAAACTGCAAATAAATACACTGGATTTCGGCAAGCAGAACTAAACCAGACAGCTCTTACAGAGCCAGTTCATAAAGAAATTTCATCGTGTATCTCTGTTTTTCTTGCTTTTCCTAATTACCAAACCGGTTCCATACCACCCCGCACAGTTTTATAGAAGAAGGGCCAAGGATGCTGCTACTCTGAGAGCTGATGCTGAATCTTTCATTTCCATATACCCTGAAGGGATGCTAAAGAAACACCACTCTGTTGGCTTTTTTTTTTCTTTTTTTTTTTTTTTACAAAGAATACAATTTTAAAAGTTATGAGGAGCAGATTTCCTGTCTCATACTCCACCCTTCAATATGGAACAAAGACATGGAGCTAAAGATATGCAAAAATGTACAGTTCCACAAAAAAAAAAAAAAAAAAAA
>VWZK01011091.1:289222-312617 GCA_013396935.1 Baryphthengus martii
AATGCTGTTTGGAAAGACATTTGGATTCCAAACTGTGTGTTTTTTACGTTTGGAAATCTATCAGTTAAATAGCATCTGCTGCCAGAGAAAGCAGATGGAAGACTGGCTCTTGGCCATCTTACCAACCTTGCCGAGCCCTTGCTAGATGTTGGGTTGTTTCCTCTCTTTGAAGCTCTGAATCCACCTATAGCTCTTTTCTACCTCGCTTCAAGTCAAACTCTCCAAAAGCACTGTAGATTATTTCTTTTCCAATTACACTACTACATCTTATTCTCCGCAAGCAGCCAGACCGGTTGTTTTCGTAACTTTTAAAAACAGCGTTACTGGTACTTCAACCCGGTGTCAACCGGTATGCAAATTATTTTGAAACACAACTTGAATTTCTGTCCTTTCCAAAGGAAGAGGAAGACTCGCCCCTTTTCATCACAAATGGATGAGCTCCTCTCCTCTTCATTCAAACCTTTTGTTGTACTCACAGAAGTAATACCCCAACTCGATAGGAAAAGTTTCCAGGAGGTGCTCTTGCTGCTGGATTTTCAGACTCCCAAACACCTCCAGAGACCGTAACATTAAAAAATAAAATAAATATTTAAATTCTCAGAGCTGGAAGGCCAATGAATACATAAGGCTTTTCTGCCCCCTTCTGTTTATTATATGCTTGATAAACTACTTTTTAAAACATAGAGTATGTAACATATGCTTTCACTATCTAGTGCACGGCTTCAAATACATTAAGATGTTTAGAGTTTCACTAAAACATAAGCCTAATAATCATTTTCATCCATTTTACAACATTCATGAGGTAAAAACTGTCCGCTTTCATTAAGCACAATCCTTCTTTTCAACCTCTTACTTAGGCAAAAGGAGAAGCAGGAACCGTACGAAGGCATTTTATCCTGAACCAGATTTCAAGCCGTGTCCCCTTTATATTTATTTCTTCCAGGGAACAACTGGCTACGCTCGGAGAGCCAGAGAATTAAAGGCAAGGTTCTGCTTTCCTCAGAATCCATCTAACGTGACCTTATGGGATTTGGCAAGGGAGCAGGTTAACCCACGTTTTAATATTCCTGTAAGTGGGTTTAAGTGTTCTTAGGCACTAATTACACCAGGAAACGCCCCCCTAATCTGCCCATAAAACTCAAAGCCTTCTTGATCCTCCACGGACGCCCCTCTCGCTCGTTCTCAGATAGCCTTCAAACTAAAGGATGTCGGTTTGGAAAGTTGATTTCTTGGCACAAGTTGCAAATTCTTGCAACAAGTTGCAAGTGTGTTTAGTTCTCCCGTTTTTTAGCTTACTGGGAGCAGCAACATATTGCCCTGCGAGGGACTCCACACAACCGCATTTCTGGGTTTTGAGGCCGCAACTTTCACATAAAAGCTTTTCAAAACCAAAAATCAAAGGATTCGCTGAGGCCTCAGATGCAGAACAAAGTTCCTGGGTATTAACTAAGTGGGAATAAACAAGCAGTTTACCTACATGTGGTTCAGAGCAAGCACAAATGACTTCCGATGCTTTAGACCTCCTAAATTACAGGATTTCGTGTTTGTCAGGGGGTGAGAGTAACAATTAGGAAACCTCACTGTACGATTACCTGGCAAATAGTAAAATATTAAAAATATTAAGCCTCACAACACACCCACAAGCCTGAAACCTTTGTCTAAATCAAAGTGTTAGGTAATAGACATCCTTCATTTCAGCACGTATGGCTGAAAACTCTCAGCTCCCCTTATATTTCAGAATTCAAAATTTCAACTTCTGAGCGTTTTAAGCCTCACAGGCACACTTTAAACGCTGCCACCGCAATTAAAAAGATCCAAGCCACACATTTCGTATCCATTTCTCGGACATAAGTCATCAGCTGCTACTTGCTAGGCTCTCACGTGAATCACTGGACTATTGTAAATGGTATTTCACCAGAAACCATTAACTTCAGAAAAATTGGACTTGGGAGAATGAATCAGCACAGTTCAAATGTTGGTCAGTGTGAAAAAGTTTCCTAGCTGAAGTTCCATCCCGTACATGAGTGAATTGTTGAACTCTCCCGAACACAGATGACACGTCGGTATTAAATTGTTATTTTAATTCCGTAACTGACCTCGCGCTCTCAACTCTACCGCTATCTGCAAGTTATACATCGTTTCTGAATTTATCCAATCCCAACAACAAATTACTAAACACTTGGCTCCTCGGTATCTTAGTGCAACAATAATGGAATGCGAAATCCCAAAGAGAACGCGGCTGCGCAAGCTTCTTAAATCCAAGATGCCATTTCTCCTTAGTCCTGGGTGAATTTGAACTCCCAACAGTGAAGGGAGTAAATGTAAAACCTTCACAACACGGTGGTTTGCACCAAGAACCTTCATTTGCTGTAAAAGCTCTAGACAGACAACCAACGGGGCAAGATTGATTTCAAAATACCAAAGTCTCCAGCGTAAATGTCCAAACCCGACCGTTCTCTGCAGCACTGCTGCTGTAGATCTTGCAGAATACAGCAAATAATGATAAAAAAAAAATCACAATCATGTCAGCTCTTAAACTGTAATTCAATATAAAATTGTATTGATCCTAAATACAGTGAATTGCAAAAGTCCACTTAATTTGTAGGAGGTATTTCTACAGGAAACACATGTTTTAATGCGGGTAAAAAATACCAAGATCGGTGTGAACTGATGTTCTTACTGCTACGCAGGACCAAAATCAATCTCAAGATGTTGAGGCTGACAAAATTTTTGTGACAAATGAGGAGACCTTGGAAAGCACTGTCACGTTTTTCAGGGAATCAAAGATGTCAAGGGTGTTTTTTTTCCATAGCTCAGCCAAAAAAAACTAACACTCTGCAGCCTTGGAGAACAAAAGAGGGGCTGACATCTAATCAAAGAACTCCTTTCACTAGTTCAGTTTCATAAACTGAATTTTTGAACGCAAGACAGAACCACAACTTTCAGATAAGCATGTCTACTACACCTCCAGAAGGCACTTGGATTTTTCATCTATCCATTTCTATAATTCAAGCCACAACAGTCCCCGCAGACTAAACCAGTGCTCATCACCGTGAGGGATAACACCCAACTTCCTTCATTTAAGAAAATATACTCCACACAGTCAACTTGAAAACATGAGTCAGTGAGTGTGTGTGTTTATACACCAACGTGTGTGGTAAGAAAGCCCTTTATCACCTGCTTGGCAGTAAGGAATTTTTAAAGAAAATAAAAAATAAAAGGAAAAAAAAAGGAAATTGGAACTGAAAAAAGAGGCCTCAAAAGGCATGGCGAGTAACAGCACTGTGGAGCAATCGATGAGATCATGAATGGATGTTCAAATTCTGACTCTTCTAGTCAAGTTTCCACTTTTCCACAAATTTTTCACCAAAATACCCAAATTGTGGTTATATTTATGTGCTTTTTAAAAAACGTGGGATTCTCGACAAAATTTTTCTATTTATAAAAAGGGGTCAAAGCCTCTAAAGTCTTGAAGTTTTACTGCTGATCTTTACATTTTGTTAATGCTGACCTTCTTCCCCAACTGTGAGCGTACTGGGGATGCACACGGTAAAAACCCATCACAGACAATCGTGCCATTTTCCTTCAAGCCCAGACATAAACAGACTGGACTTGCATGAAAGAGCTATTCACAATCACCCACAATTCTTCCTGAAACAAACCCATGAATTTTTAAACAGAACTCTCTTAGGTCAAAACTACAGACATGCCACTTGAACTGGTAATTTCAAATAAATGTTTGGGCCCGGTCCTGTTGACTGATGACAGAAAAAGAGGGGGAAAGGTTGTTAATTTATTGGTATCGCAGGGGCCAGTCCAAAACAATGACAAGAGTTCAGCTGTGGTTTTGTCAGCCCCTCCCAGACTGATGAGGCCCCAGAAAAAGGCTCTAAAATAAGATATTCCAAATGAACTTGGCTTGTTGATAGAAAGGATTTCTGAGAACCTGAGGAACTCCAAAGCTTCTCCCAATCCAACCTTTATAATACATTCTGATTAACACTCCGTGACATTATCTGTAAGGCTCCACTCCTCTCACACCCCCCAAAAAAACATGGCTTAATGTTACACCTTTCACCAAGCTGCCTGCTGACGTGGCTCCGGGATCAAATCTGCTTCCAGGGGAATACTGGTTCAGGCCTAGAGTTCGGGTTCACAGCAGGCAGAGTCCTATACCTGTAATGTGAAAATAAACCACCTCCCACCACTCATCTTCCAGGATATCATAATCTTGAATGCAGGCTTTGTTTCATAACTGGCTACTTCAAATATTTTCCTGCAAATTGAGGCTCTTCAGACTTGTCCTGGAAGGGACAGTTAAGTCTTAACTGTAGTTAAAAGCCGTAATAATCCTGAAGGTTTATAATGTTAATTTATCACTGAACTTAAAAAAAAAAAAAAGAAAAAGGAAGAAAAAATAGCCATAAATAAAATGTGGATAGTGGTTTATATCACCTAATAAGTTACAGTATTGACTGCAGCAAATGTGGGAAAGAGGTTAACTAGATCCCCCAGAGACTCAACAGCCACTAGTTAAAGATAAGAACTGAAGAATTACTACTGTTTTTTTAAAGCCTGGATTACCATAGTAGGATAGTTCCTAATAATCTATAAAAATCCTTATGATAAAAATGCAACAAAAATCAGAAAGCTCTTCAATACCTGATAAAATAAGATGACATTGGTCAAGGGGTTTGTAACTCTCAGAAAAAAAAAAAAGTATAAAAATAGAATCCTACTATTTTGGTTCTTATACAAATACTTTGATAATATTTTTGCAGGTTTGTTTGTTGGGTATTTTTCCTAAAGGCTTTATACAGGAGCAACAATAGTTTTGCTAAATCTAGAAGAACAGTCATCCTATGATTCTTTCCACCCCACATCACTCTGCTTTACAACTCCATTTGAAACCATCTCAGTTCTCAATTTTGCCTTAGTTGAGGACAAAACCACTAGTGAACAAAGAAACAATCACACCAGAAAGGCAGATCTGGAACTTGGGAAATCCAGAGCCAAAAAGGCTTGCCAACTGGCACATACTAAACACAGAGGATGAACAAATCCCCGTCTTCAAAACCCATTACACCCTGTTGATTGCACTTAATGATAAAACAAACATAGTCATGATCTACACCTACCAAAATAAGGCAAGTTCATCCATCCCATCTGGTACACAATTGCATCAAGTCTTTTTTTTTTTTGTGTGTGTGTGTAAAAAAAAAACCAACAAAAAACCAACCTGGTTTGTATCTGAAGACAAAGAGAAATGGTGTTTTCTAAAACCTGCTGCTTGAACCCATGAAGACCACAATCCCCTCCAGCCAAGACTATCTGAAGCACCTCCACTTTAATTAGCCAAAGTCCAGCCCGCTAACAAGTCTGCTTGAAGGATTCCATAGTAGTTTTTTTGCACAGGAACCAAGTGCATTAAACTCTGCGATTCCATTTAACTGTCCAGTTCCCATTTAAGACAAAAATATACAACTCTGTGTCTACACACTTAGTGATCGGTATCCTTGATGGGTCAGCCACAAATGCATACGGGAAAGAACCAGAATACGTGGTCTGTATTTCAACTTGACCATCACAAAGGCTCCAAGAAAATTCCTGAACTAATGAAAAACTCCATTTACCTGTGAGTTTCTGTAATTCATCAGAAATTTATAAGCATGAAGAAAATATCCATTTTAAATTGAAATCCTCTCCAAAAAAATCAGTACATTTTAAAAACTGCTCTCACAACTATTTCCCCAATGCAAATTTCCGAAGTAACCGAGCAGAATTGTGCAATGTCACATTTGCAGAAAATACCTATAAAAAATAAATGACAGAGGGTTCTCTGAAACCCAAACAAATTGCTCTGTTATCTGAAGCAATCAACTTTAACCCTTCATACTTGGGCCTACCTGCTCCGAAAAATGATGACCGGAAAGATGTTGACAAAAGTAACACTGGTTCTGCTCTGAAATCTTCCAGGTGAAAGATTTTGTTCCAAACACGGTTAAAAGATTTTAGTCACGCTGTGTGTCCATCGCTTTATCAATCTCAAGACCTGGGCACACGCTAAATTTCAAAGTTATCATGTGAGGCTGTCACACCGACAGGCCATCAGGCACTGCACCAGTTCTCCTATCCAAGAAACTTTCAGCAGCTCCTGGAATTTTTGACCAGCGTGGTACCTCATAAAGAAAAAGAAACGAGAGGTTTTTAATAGTTGTGCTGCCAGGAAACGCTGCAGACGGAGGAAGAGAGACAATCACGTCCTGGATGGAAAAGCAGAGCTGCGCTAACGCTGCCCAGAGCCCGACGAAGCTCAGAACACCGGCGCAATACACGTCCTCCCGTTGCTCATTTATTACATTCTTTTGCTACTGTTCTTGGCTCTTTTCAAGCTTCCTATAGTTCAACCAAACTTCGGGCAATCGAAGGACTTTTGCCATCCCTTCGACTGGTTCTGAAACCTTCTGACAACCCTTCTTCCAAGACAGACATTTTAAAAACTGGTAACATTTGAGCACTGGAACAGGCTGCCCAGGGAGGTTGTGGAGTCTCCTTCTCTGGAGACATTCAAGACCCGCCTGAACACCTTCCTGTGTGATGTCATTTAGGTTCCTGCTCTGGCAGGGGGATTGGACTTGATGATCCTTTGAGGTCCCTTCCAATCCCTAACATTCTGTGATTCTGTGAACATTACGTCCTCGTGGGCAATCCCAACAACTACGTATTTTTAAGCAGCAGCCGCTAAACACTGAAAAAACCCTAAAACGCTATTTTTTTTTCCCAGCAGTCACATACACTAGTATCACGGGAAAAGGACAGAAGACTTCAAAGTCCTACAACAGGGATTGTCACAGACGGTGCAGGAAACATGAGGTTTGTCCGGTGAAAAGGTAGAGGACACAGGAGCAAACACCACACGGAATTACATTTGTGTAGTTCTGCTTTTCACGCGATGATTTATGAAACCACTTGTAGCTGTTGTCTTTTAATATTATTTACTGCCTGTTGCTGTTCCTCCCCCACCCTCCCAAACCAGTTTACATCTCCCCAGTTCAGAATTACTTCCTTTCAGAAGCAGCTTTCTCCTGCTCATTTCTTCAGTAGCTTACACTTTGTACCTGGAGGTCTAAAAGTTACCCTGCTGTTCCTCTATCTCAGCTGCTCCTACAAACTACTCATCACACAGCACCACGCACCCTTCATTTTCTTCCTTATCTGCACCACAATTAGCTGGTCCATAAAGAAGGACACTAACAGCAGAGCAGAGTAAATAAATGAATAAAAGAACTGAGAAGAGAATCCACCTTTCATGAAGATGTACTCAAGCAAATTAGCAAGAGCAGCAGACGGCGCTGCCATTTCTGAGTGCAACATTTTGCAGTTTTCCAAGAAACATCAGCAAGTCTTCAGAAATCGCATCAGCCCAGGAAAGGATGTTGGGAGATTTCCATATGTGTCATTCCTGGTGTGTTTGATAGAGACAGAAAGCAGAATGAGACTCTAAATTGCACTGTGCTTGTGTCCTGGGAGCTAATAACATGGGGTGGTTCCTGATTTATTGAATGTCTCCTTAAAAACTTCTGCTTCATTTCCCTAAAAAGGATTTTTAAAATCTTGGAAATGCAGTTTGGCACAAAAAAAAGGTATGAGTTACCCCAATAAATCAATGTGTTACGTTTGCTACAAGAGACAACTTATCATTGAACGTAAATCTGACAACTGTGACAAAGTGAGGCTCCTGACTCCCTAATCACAGAATCACAGACTGGTTTNGATCCCCCCCTGGCCCTGCTGCCCACGCTGCTGGGGATGAGCCCAAGGGGCCAGGGGCTGCTGGGCCGCGAGCGCACGGGGCCGGCTCAGCTCCAGCTCCTCACCTTCAGCACCCCCAAGTCCTTCTCTGCAGGACTCTCAGTCCCTTCACCCTGAGCCTGGGCTGATACCCCAGGGGCAGGATCTTGCACTTGGCCTTGTTGAACCTCAGGTGATACACACGGACCCACTTCTCCAGCCTGCCCAGGCCCCTCTGGATGGATCCCATCCCTCAGGCATGTCAATCACACCACTTAGCTCAGGGTCACGTGCAAACTTGCTGAGGGTGCCTCGATCCCACTACATCATTGCTGAAGATATTCAACAGCACTGGCCCCAGTACGGACCCCTGAGGGATACCACTTGTCACCGAGCTCCATCTGGCCATCAGGCAGCTCTAGGGACAGATTATCCCTCCATCCTACAAGCAGCCAGCGGACAGTGGTGCACATGGCATCAAACTCCACGGCACAGCCAAGGCAGAGCGTAGCGTGCAGCTGTCAATTCACCTGCTACGCTCTAACCACACGACGCCACCACAAGATGACACAGAAGACAATTCCTCTGTCCAAGCTCTCCTTCTTTTCATCATGTGATGACCTAAACAGATAAACTGACACATCTTAGGAAATTAATTTAATTTTAAAAGCACAGCTAGCACAAAGCAATCAAACTGTGTGAGCATCTAACGCGCAGGTCACACGCTTCCCTGTGCGCGCTGTGGCGAAACCGACTTTGACTGACGTACCTGCAACAAATTAGTGCAAGCAACTGAATTACCAGAAAAAAACCTGTAAATAAAATTCACTGTAGAAAGGAAAAGATCACAACCACGAAGGTATTCACTGAAAAAAAGAGAATGAGGCTGCTTTCCTGGCAGAGCAGCACCATCTGGCTGACACGCTCTTGCCAACGCCAACCTTTTGGTCGCACAGCCGGTATTATTGTGGTGGCAGAAGGAGGAGAAGGAGGTTGCAGAGTTCCATTCAGACAGAGAATCTGAAAAGCACTGTCCAAAAATACTAACTCTTGTTGGCATCTCTCGGCTGCCATCTGCAGCGTAAGGGGAAGAGGGAATGACACAGAGTGTTGATGCAACAGAACAGGCCGTGCAGGCGTGAACGGGAAGTGATCAACAAGTGATAAAGGGTTTTATGAATGAGACAAGGACCTCAGTGGAACGTCCTGTCACCGTGAAAATGGAGCGTTACTGATGCCAAGTTAAACATGCACACCCCCCCTGACTATTCTCTTTTGAGTCACCTAGGCCACAGAGTGCCGAAGGAACAAAAAGCCCTCAGTGCTAGATTGGCAAGATCGTGATCGTGTGCAGCTTCCTACCAACACCAACAAATATTTGGGGCAGAGAATCTTACAGTCTTCAAGATTTCTATTGAAATTATGTTCAGAGAGAGAAGCCATCATCACAAATATGCACACCTAAAACAAAAAGATTAAAACACCAAGCTCACCATTAACACACAGGACAGATTTTCAATGGTTACAGAGATTAAAAAGAAAAAAAAAAAAAACACTACAGAACTTCAGGTCTGATAAATCCCAAAAGAAACTCAAACTAGTACAATTTACAGAGGAAAGCATTCACTGAACAGGAACTAATAGATTCCCAAAGGGGCCGTGTGTTTCTGAAAATGTTTTTCAAGTCTTTTGTGCACAAATCGCGGTAAGAATCTCAGCTTTATGCACAACAACTTGAACATCTCTAATATAACAACAAAAAGAAAACCAAAAACAGATTTAAAGAAGGTTCCTTGAGAAATAATTATTGATAAGGAGCATATATATAAGAACAGGTATTACTCCAGCAAGAGCCTTTAGAAAACAAGCACATAAACCAAACTCTGTTGTCTTCCTGGTGCATAAAAGTAAAATGAGAAGCAATTAGAAGGATGATGAACTCATTAACTCAAAACAGCCACATAAATCAAAAGGAAAGCACATCTAAAAACCCTGTCTGAAAGAGCTGACCAGACTTTTCCAGAGAATGGATGAATCAGTCTGGTTTAAGCCAAAATGAAATGTGGAAAGAGTTGCAAACTGTCCACGGGACCGGTGTCCCATTGGAAGCAACATCACGAAACTGGTACAAAAATTACCTTTGAGATAAATTAATTTTAGGTTTCTGAACAGCACACCAAGCTCTTTACAGCTATAGAGAAAGAAAGAAAGAAGAAAGGCCAAAGAAAGGCATTTGGGCTGTTCGAAAAAGCACTCCGATGAGTAATCCGCTCATTTCTTACCATCGGACTTTATTGCACGTCTGCGTAGCGCCGAGAGGAGAACCGGCCACCATGGGGACTTGGATGGGGCTGTGCTGTTTGTTCATGACAAGGTCCAACTTCTCTTCCAGTGATTTACAGGTAGCCTCGAGTGCCAGCAGCTTGGCCTCGATGCTATCCAGCCGCAGGCATATTGTCTGATTAATGGAATACAGGAATGACTGGAAAAGGGAAAAGGCAAAAGAAAGCTATTTTAAAAAAAAATAAAAAAACTTAAAGGCATTTCTTTTCAGCAACATATACATAAGGAATCTTCAGAGAAATGTGACTGGAAAAGAATTCAAAAGGAATCAGCAGTGACAAAACTCAGCCACGTACAGAACTGATGACATCCAGGAGCGGTTTGAGCATTCTCAGATTCTTCCAGATCTTTATCTAGAGACCAAAAGCTTCCAAGCCAGACACCTAAGCACTTTGTTACTATGATTTCATACACCACAAACATTATTTCAAATGACATGCCAAAGGCTTTCACTTGATACATCTGAAAACAAAAGGATTAGAAATCTATGAACGCATCCCCCTGGATAAAGTTCAATAAGATTTTTTTTTTTCCTGTCCAAACAGATAAATTCAGATGATTACAGTGGAAACTAGATCACCACAAATAACCTCAGAGGCAATTAATGTTGCTCACTTCAGTTTTCTCCAGAACAGCAAATCAAGAAACAAGAAATAAATAAAATCTGTTTTCTTAAGTCATTTTATTTAAAAGAAAGCAAATTCTACTTGGTTTTGCAGGGGAAAACAGGCCAGTAAAGAGCAACGTTACACACATTCCCCTTTGCAAACGGCAGCTGTGCCATCTTGTGGCCTCTGTTAAAATTTACACACCCGAAAAAGCTTTTACAGAGCTGCTTTTTCAACACAGAGCTTCAGTTTCTACGACCTTTTAAAAATAAACAGAATTACATACTATTTAGCATGTGTGGCAGCAAAATACTACTCAGATACTTATGCTCCAAGACAAAAAAAAAAAAATATCCTAAAGAGTAACTAATGAGAACAGCAGAGCAAGTTCTCTAAGTAGAGAAAAGCCTGAACCAAATCTGGTTTAACTATTAGCTTAAAATAGTCATTTCAAATATGCTGAAAGTATCTACAAACTGTACCTACAAACTGTAATACGAGTATGTGCTCAGGTTTATCATTTGGTACTACATATGACCAGTTTGGTTTAGCTTCTTTTCTTTTAATATCTTTCTTTAAGAAAGCTGATTTGATTGGTAGTACAAATAAAACCAGAAAAAGGCATTATCATAACCTTAATAGAGGGATCCTGGCAGTTGATTTCGATACGCTGACGTTTCAGAGAAGGTTCTACGTCATCGTCCGTCACTTCATGATTCTCCAACACAACTGTGAATTAAAATAAGCATTGCCATAGTTTAGAATGCTAGAGGATGAGGCTCAAATTCAAAATGCATTCAATGGATAAACCAAAAATGATGTAAAAGGCATTTAATTCATTTATTGTACGTGTTCTTTTAGACTTACTTGGGTTTTCCCTTAAAGATACGACAAGCGGTTACTGCTTCTCCAAAAACGTTTACCTGAAGCTAAGACTTAGTTTCAAATGCACTGAGGATGTAACACTCAAGCATTACCTTGGATTTTTTTATTAGGAACTTGCCAGGAGGTAGGAGAGTTGCCTCATTAGCTGTTCTGCTTTGACAGATTTCTGCAGACTTCTGAACCCTCAGGTTTATAGAAAACCGTAAAAAGCACTAATCGAGTTCTGTACAAAGACAGAACTACACCCACTGCTCCGTGGTTTATTTTTCCCCAGTAGAGCTGAACAAAATCCTGCAAGGATCCCAAAATAAATACCTTATACATGTAGCTCTGTAGGTTCTAACAGCCTTTCATCCAGAGGTAAACATTTTGAAGAAAATGGTAACAAAAAGAACCGAATTTAGAAGTGGAAGGGCTGGTTGGTAAAATCAAGAGGTAGAGCCCTGAAGAGCCTCACGGTCAGAGCATCACTGGTGATGGGACCAGACTGGAGTTCCTTTACCAGACCGGGCAGAGGAAGACTTGTTGCAGGTTGACCCTACCACAGCTGACAATCCTGACCACCAAGTCATCAGCTAGGCCAGGACAGGTAAGTCTCAGCTTTTCCTCCAGCTCTTTGGGAACATTTCTGAAACAACTCCTGCATTTTGCATTAGGAAAAAACCAACTTTCTGCTCTGCTTCTGTTTCCCGTAACTGCACGTACTGTTCTTTCAGTCACTTCCTCGGATGTAATGGCAGCAAAGGATCAATGTCGATAGCCGATCGCAACACGTTTTCACTCAGGAGATCGAGTTCTAAGTGAGGGATATCACAATATTTGCTTTCAGAAATGTTTTTCATTTGCCTGTGATTTTGTTATACATACACAGAACTTTAATAAGGTATGAGAGAAACTATTTTACAAGTAAAACGACAATTTGCACAAGGTAGGTGGTTGTTCTCATTTGAGGGAAAGCCTAACACACATATTTGGTCTGGAGAAAACCAAAAGACTGCAGGAGGTCATAGTCCATTCAAAGTTTTCTGTACTATTCTATCCTTGAATGAAAAAAAAAGCCCTGGGCAATATAGCCTTTAAATGAAAAATAAAATTAAAAAATAATCTGATCTAAAGGATACCAAAGATACTCAAATTATGCCACTGAAAACCTAAAGAGTGCCTCTGAGACAAAAAAAAACAAACCTGCAGTGCTGCTTCATATTTTCCAGGAAAGCGAAACAGTGATTTGCACCTTGTGAATGGGCAACGCTCCAAACGATCTTTCTCGTGCCACCTCTGCCACCTCTACTGTACCTGGGTTATCCGGAGTCAAGTCTTCCACGGCAATCTGAACCACATCTGCCAAATCCTGTTCTGACATCATTCAGAACCGGGCAGCGATATCCAGCCAAGCGCCACTGCAGGTCCCCAGGTCGCTAATTGGACAAGTCATGCAACCCTGAAAAACAGCAGCAAGGAGAGTGTTCATACAGAGAGATTTTTTTCCATTCTTCCTCTATAAAATGAGATGCATTTCCCAACAGAAGTGACCAGCCAGCGCTGTCAACGGCTGCTTTATTCGGTAGCCTCGTCAAAGAGCAGAAGACTGAGCTACCTGCATCACCTCTACGAGTAAATCTTTCTACATTCGGGCTGAGACCAGGGCTCAAGCTTTCCCTGCTGAGCCACCTTTCTGCATTTTCCCACTGGATACAGAGAACACTTCAGATTTGGCAGCTCATCAGTAGAAAGCACAAAATAAAATGCTGGGTTTTAAGCTCATTTTTCAGTTTTAGAAGTTTTCAGAGCATACAAGACTGCTCCTAAATTGCAGGGGCTTCATTTATAAATTATTAGTTAGCTCTTGGAAGTGATCAGATTTTTTTACAATGTAGTTTTGATGTCACAAAAGCCTGTGAAGCTCCCAAGCCACGTTAGCTCTGCAATTCCTGCCTTCGGTACAGATCTGTATCTGCACGAGATCCTCACATGAACAACCCTTAACAGACCTCTCAAATCTCCCTAAACATTCAGGGAGAACAGGGAGCTTCCTCACACCTAATTACAACAAGACTTGAAGCAAAACTCGTTGTTTGGTTTTTTCCTCAGCTATTGAACTTGCCTGGTTTTTCTACACTTCAATTCCGATGAAACTATTTTCAGAATAAGGTCCTGATTTGAAAGCCAAAATATTTCTCAGTCCTGTTCCCTTGGAATTCTCTGTCAAGGTTATTTTTTAGTGTTTTAAGAGACATTTTCAGTCTGTTTAATAGAATTCAAATCACTGGTACCACTCGTATCTGTGCTTTCCCACAGTTTACAAAGGGATGGACAACAAACACCACGAGATAGTTGATTTTTTTTCCTTTTCAACCTGAAGCAAAAAAAAAACACTAGAGAGATAATTTGAGGTTTACCAATGGAAATGAAAATTCAGCCCTTAACACTGAATCGACTCCAACTATGCATAAAGATTTTCCTCTTTCCCTCTTCCAGTTGAGCAGAAGAAAGCCTTTAAGCCAGACAGGTGGAGTACAAATTTTTGAAGAGAGCAACACAACCTAGGGAAGAATTTTGAGCCTGGCTGCAGAAACCATGAAAAAAAAAAAAAAAAAAAAAGAATTAAAATCATTTCAAAAGGAGGACTCCCCACACATCAGAATTGTTTATTCATAATACCAGCACCGCCAATACTGAGTCATGTGAAATTCTGATTGTGGTGAAAAACTGCTGGGACAGCACAGACCGTAGCAGGAGGCCCAAAAAAGTCCTGGCAATACATGAGTGCATATGGTTGCCATTTAGGCAAGTGCCATTTGCCAGTTCTGAGAAATCCTGGGAACCAGCCAGGCTGGACTTAATAAACCAGCTGCGCTACACACGCTGTTTCATAATGGTTCATACTGGGAGTAATGGGAAAAACCCTGCCCTCAGCTTGAGGGAAGACACCCACCACTCTGAACGCTCCAAAAAGGACAAAGGAGACCAAAAGTCAACTTTTCAAACTTTGTTTACATGATTCAAGATTTCACCCACAAACACACCAATATTTCATAAAACATTCCAGAGGATTTGCAATGCTTTTATTTAAATTCACTTTAATACTTCAGAGGATGCACGTATTTAACCTTCCAAAATTCATTATACATATATAAAAAAATAAAAATAAAACCCACTGAAATTAATTAAAACTTTCTTCAACACAAAAAATAATTACGCATTTCTGACATCTGTTCTCCACCTCTCATGGGTCATAGTCTGGAAGTATTTGACCTCAAATCAGAAAAAAAAGGACCCAAATATAGCCAGAGAGCCTTGAATCAAGGGCATAACAACCCAACTATGCCTGGCACAACAGCTCCTACAGCAACGTGTCTTCATAATATTAGTGTTTATTTCCATTTAAACAAATTTTATTACGATTTCAGTAAGTCAGACACAGCTCACAGGCAATTAGCCAACATCCTGACAGAACATATTTTTTGTTTCTCGGCTGTCACCAGCCGCAGTGAGCTCCTGTACCAAAACATAAGGGGAAAACAAATACATTTGTTGTTAACACTAGATGTGTGGATGAGGAAAGCTTCCGAGTAAGCTCCGCTGGGTACTGCGACCACGGCAGCTATTTCAACTTGAATAAAACGCCTCTCTTCCAAATTCAGATTTTCAATTTAGAACACAGAATTTTAGCAGTGGTCTCATTTTGCTTTCAGAATCGAAGGTAAGAACGCCGATAAAATTTAGCAGGATTAGAGTGTGATTAGTTTATCAGCTTGAAAAAGCCTCAGTCAACAACTTCACAATAACTTTGCCAATATAATTTCCATACATTTGACTCAGTGGAGTACTTTCCAGCATTTCCTCACGTAAAACTCTCCTTTGCTTGAAACTTGCTCTATGTTCTCAGCCTGCTTTTTCTTTCTCCTGCCTTTCTTCTGGCTGAAACCCTAGTCCCCATTAATTCTAAATTAAATATATGTACATTGGCATTAAGAAGTAAATGTTGAAATATTACCTGGAATAAATATTAAGCGAGAAGAAAGAAATACGAAGAGAAAGTCAGGAAGCCGAGGATAAACTACAACGGGGACGTGAAACGTGCCCATTTTCTCTCCCCCAACCACCATGTGGAAGTTGGATCAACAGAGCAATATTTTAGAGTCAATTTGTCATTATCTGGGGGAGGCAGACAATGGAAAATCTCTCATTAACAGGGACGCTCCGGGAGGCCTTGGCCAGCCGAGCTCAGCCTGACTCCAGCTCAGCTATTGAGGTGGATCTACACTGCACTGACCACTTCTCCCAGAGAGGGGGTTTTGGGGGGCCTTGGAAGAGGCTGTTCCAACTCTTATCCAGTGCAAAAACTGAAGAGCAGGTCACAGAGCGTATCAGAGGGATTTCCTCCCGCCTCCATTCCCACTTCAGCCCCGAGGACCTTCAAATCCCAATTCTCTCAATATTTCTAACCTTTCGGACCTCTTGCATCAAATGGCCAATTTCCAGATCAGTTTTTTTTTTCTGCCCACCCTTTCCTCACCCCAAGCCAGGCACTACTTGGGTAATCCTTGCCTAACAGACCTCCCCAGAAACTCGCTCCCTTTGCATAAAGCAGCACAAACTAAAAGCTGTCTCATTTTTTAATCACAATGAATGATGAAAATAAGCACACCTCGCAAACGTACCACACCAGTTCCTTCTTAGCCCTCAAAAGGAAAAATTATTGTTTCAAAATTCAAGAAAACATTCCTAAGATTCCAAGCCGAACAAGCATCAATATGGAGTGACAGAACTAAATCTTCTAATAATCAATACAGACTAATTCGTCACCCATCAAAACTTCAAATATTAATTTCCTTATTTAAGTGGTATGAGTTGAAAGGAAAGACAAGCAGTCCTCACTGTTCTTAGTTTTTCGTATTCAGAAAAAAAGTCAAAGGAGGAGTAAAAAGCCTGGAGCATCGCTACAATCACTTCCTACAATCCTACAATCAGGGGGCTCTAGTAGGGGGACAGTCAGAAAAACAAATCAGAGACAATTAAAAGCCTAAAGTTAAAGCAGATTAGATAAAGTGCACTAAATGCCTCTGCCAGGACTTAGAACGGACAGACATCACTCAGAATTAAAGTAGCCTTTGTTTCATTAAGTAAATATTTGTAAGCAAGTCAATTAAATCCACCTGAATTCCCGATTAGCTCTTCCACACACACATTTAATGCAATTTAATTAATCTATTCTAAGATATTAATTTAGAATAATTCTTCTGAGGGGTCCCTTGTGAACAAAGCTATTGAGTGAAACACCCGATGGCTGCTTTACAAAGTCACAGGGCAGCATTCCAAAAAGTATAATCAAAAAGATCCAACACTTTGTTAACATATAAAAACACGCACAAAACATCATTCTTCTCTCATACTAACTAGGGAAGGTAAATATGTTTTAAAATATATTTATTTTCCAAAGCTCTTAGAGTGTTTAAGAGAACTTCTCTTCTGTGAGCCGCTCATCACTGCCCTGTTATTTCTCAGACAGAAGAAAAGTCTTCTCTCTGACTTGCACTATGACAAAACAATCTACTTCTGTTTGTGTGATAAAGCTGATGGACGCCGCTTTACTGCACCAACCTAACAGCCCCAAACGTTTTTCTCTCTTCTTCATTTCACTTTTCCTTGAAATCAATCAAAGATGTCATTCCTGTCATTAATATATATTCTTCTTTACACAACCAGCCCATTTTTGTGAGCCTAAGATCTACCCCAGATAGGTACAAAAGTCTCTGTTTTGCCAAGAGCGACGACGTGCCGACGCTCACGCAAGTTTTCCGAAGCAGCAAACCAGCTGGACTACAAAGACAAGCCTACTGGTGAGAATGGATTGGACACGCGCTTGCAAGTGGCTTAATCCTCTGCGAGGACAACTTTGTGCAGAAGTAAGACGACCTTATGCTGTAAAAGGATTAGAGTATAAAGATCATCCACCCTCTGAAAGGGAAGATCCACAGAGGACGTCATTCTCATTAACTCTGCTGCTTTAGTTAAGCCAGTTCAACTTTTCCCAAGTTCTTGTTCCTTCAGGGAAACAGCCCAGAAGGAACGTGAGCTTTAAGTCTCTGTGCACACCAAGGATGTCTCTGTAGTTCAGTTTAATCCACTCTGGAAGCAAATGGTGCAAACCCAGCAAAAAGGCACTCCAAGTACAAAACTACACTTTTCACGATAGTCTTAACGTTAAGGAGAGCTCAGGTTTGAACCCTGGCTAACCTGGCAACGCATCTCCTGCCTTGGCAAGTCCCTCATGTCTTGACAGAAACAATCCCTACGAGGAGTCCCATGGAATGAACCGGGAAATGTTCACAGAATTCGAGACATGGAAGTTATTCCTGGGTATTACAAGGTTCAGAACTTGCCAACTTTCTTTTAGTCTTGCTCTGTGACTTCAAATCCCAAAAGTCTGGCTTTTTCTCTAAGATCGAGTCACGTCAGTTGGCAGCTGGATCAGAGCCTTCCTCTGCTAACTAATAATTCCCCAACGAGCCACATCAGCGGCAATATTAACAGATTAAGAACAATATCATAAAAAGCAACAATTAATAGCACGGAGGGTTCGATGCATCCTAAATACAAGAGCTACCTGCCTCCCTTCTGTTCCAACTTTCTGATGCTGCAGCCTATCAAATATGAACTTGAAATTTTCAGGAAGAGGATGGAAAATAAAACAAACTTCTTTATTACTGCTAAACACTAATTCTTTCTTAGCACTTATTTAGCTGTCGTCCTTCTACTCAGGCCACCTTAAAAGACAAATAAAACCATTGTCATTCAAGTAAATTACATAGTAAAACTGCACAAGCATTTCAGTTTAACAATTAAAATTAGGGTAAAATATAAATGAAAAATTAGGGTAAAAATATACAAGCATCTGTGGTTCAGCCAAAGATCAGGAAAAAAAAAAAAAAGCCTATCCTTCCAAAACATGACAGAAACATTCCTTATCTGTGCAAGCACAGCCACCAGTCATAACATTCCAGAGACAGATATATATAAAATAAATATCACTCAGATGTTATGCTGATGGACTCTGGTACAAGTTCTTAAAACACAGATAGAAATTTAAAAAAAACCCAAACAGCTTCTCCAAGATTAAAGGAATTTAAAATTTCTTGGGAGTACAAAAATCTCACAGGGAAGCAGAAATTCTCAAATATTGCTACGAAAGTTCACATTATAATTATTGGTTTAATGTTTTGCTGCTGGAAGTATTCCTTTTTTTTTTTTCCCCTCATTCCACCAACTTAACAAGTTCTGGCACAAGGAACAATGGCATTGAGCATGTGGCACATACACCAGCAACTAAGTATTCCCTGGTGAGCTAGGAAGGACGTGTTAACACCTACTACAACTACACTTTCAGGTGCTTAGACATGCAAAAAAAAAAAAAAAATGTGAATTTAATTTCACAGACATAGAAACCCACTGAACTTCCTGAGACTACCCATATGGACTGGCGATACGTTAAGTGTTTGCAGATGCAGGGCCTTCAGGCAGATGTGAGGTTTCGCATCCTGCGGTAATTATTCAGGACATCGGTCCTGAAAACCAGCAAATAGAATCCTAGAATGGTAGGGGTTGGAAGGGACCTCTGGAGATCGAGTCCAACCCCCCTGCCAGAGCAGGATCACCCAGGGCAGGACACACAGGAACAGATCCAGGGGGGTTGGAAAGTCTCCAGAGAAGGAGACTCCACCACCTCTCTGGGCAGCCTGGGCCAGGCTCTGTCACCCTCAGAGCAAAGAAGTTTCTCCTCCTGTTGAGGTGGAACTTCCAGAGTTCCAGCTTGTCCCCGTTATTTACTGCCCAGCCAGCGAATGCAGTACAGAGAACCAGGTGGAGTCGTCTTGTTTTATTATTCTCATCCACTAGATGGAGAATCTTTATCACTAGCAGCTCCAAAAAAAAAAAAAACCCTCTAAGTACTTAAATTCAAAGAACAAAACTTCCAGAATTAGCTTTGCATTCCTTATGCAAAAGTGTCTCCGAGTCTCAAAGAAATTCTACTGATTAGAATTAATCAGAAGAGACTGAGCAAAACATCTCGCCCCGTCCTGCTTTGCCAAGAAGCCGCTTCCCTCTGGCTCAACCGGTGCGGGCCCAGAGCCGCCGCTCTCCCCCACCACGTCACGGTCAGGCCGGTGCAGCGGAGCACGGACGCTCCGCCAGGATCCGTTGCCCTCTGACCATCACGTTCCTTCACCACGTTCAAAGTTGCGTCTTGGCAGGAAGGAGCGACAAGGACGGAGGTGGGCTGTAGGGATAGGATAGAGTCCTGACCTCGACCTCCTCTGGTGTGCTCCGTAAGACGCCCTTGCCGAGCGCGTGGCTTTCACTGGCAGAAGGAATTAAGACCTTTCAATATCGTAACCTTCCAGCTGAATCGTCCCTGTGCAGGAAAGGAGCTTTGCCTCCAAAAGTTGGTCGGTCAAAACACAGCAAACATCCCAGGAGCAGCAGATGAGCATCTGGCTCAAGTTTAAGGGAAATATGTGCAAAATGCTTTATTCTTCCATGTGCAGCTTACATAAATGGAATCTCTGGTGACAAAAGGGAATAAGAGAATTGAGATATTTCTATAATTTTATATTTTCCTAGTATGTGCACCGTTCATCTGCTACACGCTGGAAAAATGTTGTGATGCGGCAGTGCCAGAGGGCACAAGGACACCCCCAGTGTCAGCACAGGTTTCGACTATCAGAAAGCACGCTGGCCAACCTCAAACATACAAGTCATCTGCTTACTCAAAAGTCTTCCAATAGATTTACCTCCTTTAGCCACCTAGAGAATGGAATATTCAAGATGCTGAATCAGACCTTAGTATTGTTTCAAAACACTGGGATAACACCAGGATTTTTAACTTCTTACCACAAATACTTATGAAAATAAACTGCAGAGCATCACCTCAGTAGGAAAAGGTAGAGCGAGTAGTTCTTCACATTCTGAAATACTTCCTGGAGTACAGTCTGAGCCTCTTTTGCCATCTCCCCCCTTAAAAAAAAAAAAAAAAGCCAACCAACCAAATCAGGAACTCCGCAGCTTTAAACTTGCAAGAATATAAGGTCAAGAGGATGTTAAAGAGAGTAAGTGAGGGATGTAACAGACATGCCTGTGTCGAAGGCACAGGGCAGGAAGGGATGTCTCATGTTCAGGTCACAATAAATTCACTCCACAGCTACAAGAGATTTGTCCTTTTTTTCATCATAAAATTTAGGAGCGCCTATATTTTATGATGAAAAAAGGAAAATTTGAGCTTAAATATATTCTTCCCCTAAATGGTCACAGTCAGGGTTTGACAAACAGGAAGATAAAATAATTTTGTTCCACAGACAATATTACAAATTATTTTATTTCATGAGTTTATGAAGTTTATCCTTCTGTGCACATTTGCTTAACGTCTTACCATGCTCTCTAACAACTGGGGAGGCAAAACTAAGTGCTTAACAGTAGCTTAAAAACCCTAAAACTGCAAGGAAATAAGTGTTTGATGTGACTTCAAAGACATTTTATTCTTTTTATTTTTACTTGGGAGAAAAAAGGTTATGATTTAGTCTTTTAACGAGCATGTAAAAAAAAACAAAGTAAATAAAATTAATTCAACAGTCAACAAGTAAATATCAAGTTTCAAACTAAAGGAACTCAAATATGTGGAAAAAAAATTTTATTGGCAACGTTGTGTATATACAGACATGTTGTTCTAATTCTTAGGTTTGCATTTGTCTCCTCCTACAAGTAGCTCCTGCTGTTCTGCTGAGTTCACATAAAGAGTTTCTGCAGATCTCTGGGACAAGAGCTCCTGCGCACAAAGAGAAAGACCCATCTCTTCCTTTCAAAATGTACGTACTGAGTCTCTCCTTTCTACAGGAGCACCACAGCCACTTCAGTTCAAGGCATTCTTCAATGAAAAGCACAAAGACATTTGAGTTTCGACAAAATAAAGGCCCGTGTTCTTCCTGCACAAACGACGCTTTTATAGATTTGGGGGAAAACTCAAGATCAAGACCAGAGCCAACCTCAAGGCCTTGCAAAAGTGAACACACGACTGCCAAAGGTGGGTCTGAAGCCCTCAGCTCAGCACCACTCCTTCAAAAATCACGGTGAAGCCCTAAGCAGCCCTCCTGGTTATGTGGAGCTGTGACCAGAAGCTCATCTTCCCCTCACAGGTCCACACCAGTGGAGAACACGTACTTCATGCTGGGTTAAAAACAGCAAAGGCAGGAAACAAGCCTCTTTCAAAAGTAATGAGCAGATGTGCTGATGGAACCCCTTCAGCTGCCAACACTGATCATTAGCGCTCCTCACCTTACTGCCCGAGTCTTAATGTTATTATTCAATTACTCCACATGTTATTCATTAATTACTCCATTTAAAAAACCTTCACATTTAAAAACCTGACCTGTAACCACAAAACAACTGAAACATGGCTGATAATTAAGACATCAAAGCCAGTTAGTTTTTGTAAAACAGATTACAAAGAAAAAAAAATATAAAATATCTTCATCCTCTGAAGGAGATGGAACCTTTCCCAAATCCAAACTCAAATCTTTTTCCTGTCATCAATAAATTAATTAGACTTTCTTCCTAACATCTTTTCATGTGTTATTGAAAAATGTCATGACTGCCCAGATGTCATTTAATGCACAGAACAAGGTTCACACAGTTTCAGAATCAAACTCTTTATATTTTAGTTGATTTCTAAGGATATTCACCTTAAATATATATTAATACTTTGAACAGAGAAAATCCATTTCTTTCCTCAAGAGGCATTGCTACAAAATTATTATGACAAAGGCATTTTCTCTTTGGTTTCTTTGTTTGCTGTTTTAAGATCTTGCCTGAATCCTCAACATTCTACAAATTGTGTTTGCTTCTTGCAAGCCTGATACCAACAAGGTTCTACCTCCAAGGTAACCTCACACAGAAGGCAAAATAAAGCAGCAAAAAAGTTTAAATTATCATTTTACAACAACTTTGAAAGCTGCCTCCACTGAAGCAATCACTCAGTTGCTAATACCCCTCCAAATTTGTTTACTGAAAAAAAAAGAGAAAATCTTCCCTTGAGAACTCTAAAAATAAAGTGTGTCCCATAGCAGATAAAATTCCTATATTTGGTTAAGTACACAACTTCCCACTGCACAAGGATTTCGTATTAAAAAAAAAAAGCAAGACTTGAAATGCAAGTAAGGAAAGATGGGAAAACCGAGTGTGTTGTCAAACAGATCACTAATACGAAGAGACCAGAAAAAACCAACCACGATATGGATGTGAAAACCTCTTCCTATGACTAAATGACCACAGACGCAAAACAGCGGCACCTGAGGAGACTATTCCCTCCCCTCTCCAGCAGCAGGCATGTGTAAATCAGCAGCCCCTTTCCATTACCGCTACCTGCGAGCAGCAGAAAAAAGGAAGAGGCAGTACCAGTATCACCAGTCCCCGACACTCCCCACGCCAGGGAGGGAGGGAGGCAGGAAGAGAGGGAGGGAGGGGGTGCGCTCGGCGATCCCCTTTCCCCAAAACGTGCGAGTGATGCAGCGAGGGAGGGGGAGGCTCCGACCTGCCCCCTCCTTCCTTCACAACGAGAAAACACAAGCGGCGGGGAGAGGGGGGCACAGTCTGCGGGGACACTGTCGGGAAAGGAGGGACAGGTCAGACCCTCCGCAGGGGTGACCGACGCCCCACCCCCACCACCACCTCGCAGCAGGAGCCAGAGAAGGGGCCAGCCCTGAGGCGCCCCGGCG
>VWZK01011091.1:312628-327533 GCA_013396935.1 Baryphthengus martii
CCGCCGAGCAGGCCGGGACCTGTAGTACACGCGCCGCGGGCGGTGCACGCCGGGAACTGTAGTCCCCACGCCGCGCACACCGGCTGCGCGCCCGTCCGCACAGCGTCCCCCCGCTGCGCCCCGAGGCTCAGCCTCAGAACTGCCACAACCCTGAGGGCTACACACAGAAACGTTCCCAGGGCTGGAACCCTCTGCTGGGAGGCCAGGCTGCGAGAGTTGGGCTTGTGCAGCCTGGAGAAGAGAAGGCTCCGNCGGCGATGCCCTTTCCCCAAAACGTGCGAGTGATGCAGCGAGGGAGGGGGAGGCTCCGACCTGCCCCCTCCTTCCTTCACAACGAGAAAACACAAGCGGCGGGGAGAGGGGGGCACAGTCTGCGGGGACACTGTCGGGAAAGGAGGGACAGGTCAGACCCTCCGCAGGGGTGACCGACGCCCCACCCCCACCACCACCTCGCAGCAGGAGCCAGAGAAGGGGCCAGCCCTGAGGCGCCCCGGCGAAGGGGTGACAGCCCCCTCCGGGCCCGAGCTCGGAGAAGGCCGCCGGGGAGCGAGGCGAGGAGCAGCAGCCCCGCCGCGGCGGGAGGAGGNAAAGGTCCCTTCCCACCCAAACCAGTCTATGATCCTATGAAAACCCTCTTACTCAGATCAAAATGCCACAAGAGTCTTGCCGTGCAGCCCAGGACAGCGACAGACCCACCAACATTTTGCACTGTCCCAAATTGTGTCCCACTCGCTGTGATCGCATCCTGCTGGGCACAGCTCTGTGATTCCTCCGACAGCATCTCAGGGCTACTCCAACTCCAGTGTCTCATCTCTTTTTTTATTAAGCCTTTCCAGACCTTCCAGGCAATGTCGCCACAGGATTTGGCCAACAGAGTTGTCAGCAAGCAGATTAGATGTGTATCTGCACCTCAAGAGCTTCCTGCACTGAGCCGCATTCCCTTTTCCTCCTCCTTTCTCTGGTCGTTCCATTAAATTTTTCCCTGCTCAAATGGCTCCAGAGCTCTTGCATCACTGAAATGGGATGAGCTGAATGTGAGCTGTCATATTAAGGAGAAAAATGTCACCATGCTCAGAACACAGCTGCAGAACAGGCAGCAAGTGGGAATTTGCTAAATTAGCTCATCAAACTGATTCTTCTGTGGCTTTGTTCCTGCATTTGGTGTGAGAACAGAATGACTGGGTGAAGGTGGAAAACCTTCTGTTAACCTTCTGGGAATGGTAAAAATATGCAAAAGCCTAAAAAAGGAAGCACGGAGGAAGTACGCAAGTAGCTCTGAAAGAAGACAAAGATAAGATTCTTTTACTATATCCTTACACATCAGTGTTGCCCGAACAAGACCACCATCATGCTCCATTTTTCAGCTCCAGTGTAGCCAGCGGTGACTTTCAGACTTCTGCATAAAAACATTCCTTAAATGAGATGCTTCATTGAGTTCTGCAGTTATTGAATCCGCTCTGGTTCAGCAATAATTGGCAGTCGTGACATCTAAAGACCTGTTGCTAAAAGGAGCTGTTGCTGTGGCTGTTGGGTGGTTTGAAATGTTCTTGTAGCTCAAGGTGTCCACTGCAGGACTTTTCACAGAATCACAGAATGGGAGGGTTTGGAAGGGACCTCTGGAGATCATCCAGTCCAACCCCCCTGCCAGAGCAGGATCACCCAGGGCAGGACACACAGGAACAGATCCAGGGGGGGGTGGAAAGTCTCCAGAGAAGGAGACTCCACCACCTCTCTGGGCAGCCTGGGCCAGGCTCTGTCACCCTCACAGAAAAGAAGTTTCTCCTCCTGTTGAGGCGGAACGTCCTATGTTCTAGCTTGTACCTGCTATTCCTTGTCCTATTCCTGGCCCCTTCCCCTTGACCCCCACCCCTCAGATATTTCTAGACATGAATCAGATCCCCTCTCAGCCTTCTCTTCTCCAGACTAAACAACCCCAGGGCTCTCAGCCTTTCATACTTTTGTATGAAATTAAACGGTGCCTGTCACAAAAGCCCCGGTTTCTAAAGTGTTTCAGACTCCGGGGGACCGGCAGTTCCTTCAGCTCATCCTCCTGGGAGTTATGGAGTCAGAGAACAGGACCTGAGGGGTTTCATGTGCACCTTGTCTTTCTCTGACAGGGCTCGTAGGGACTTCTCAAACTGGGGGGTTTAAAGTGTTGTCACGAGCCTGGGAATTAACAACCGGTGCGTTGGGAAAACCCTCGCTTCTGCTTCCAGATTGGTAACCGTTCAGCGGAGTCTGTTGATTTACTTATTATGTTCTTTTCCTTCACAAGCAGCTTGGGAAGTTCAAAGGTTAAACTGCTTATAAACTGACTTTTCGCACGGGATTATTTCACGCTTTGCTGCACAGCTTTGCCCTGCGACAGATTTGCCAAACACTTTCTGCTGCACTCAAGCAATTGCCAGGTCCCAGCTAGAAAAACAGCGACATAAATATCAGCGTGTTACCTGCTGGGGAGGGTCGCCAGTAAAAGGCTTTGCCATCCTAAACCAAGTCTGGTGTAAAAGCTGTCCCATTTTCTCATCGGTATGGTTCCTCCCAGGGATGACTAACTGGTGTTCTGCTGAGGATGTGAGATCCTGCTCCTCCCTGTATAGCCAGTAAATCATTTCTCAGCTAAAACAACACAAAACAGAAAAAATTTTCATTGTCATAAAGCAATTATATTAGAGTACGGTGGCCAAATTAACTGCAGGAAATACTGGCAGGGTCCAATTGATGTCTACATCTTTGATTGGAGATCACAGCATAATAAAAAAATAATAAAGCAATTTATCAGCAAGAGAAGCTGCAGCGCTGCCTTCTGCTGGTGAGTCACTCCGTGCTGACCACCGCAGCAAGCTGGAATAGCCACTTAATTTACCTCTTGTGGGGTTTTTTCCCTCTTTACCAGAGATACAATTTTAGATATTTTCCCCCATCACTTCTTTCAAAGCAGGGGGTCTTCCCTCTGAAAATTTTGAATTACACCAATAAATCATGAAGAGATTGTTATTGTAGCCAGTCACTTCTTCCTCTGGAGATTGACACAGCCAGACACGACGTACTCTTCACGCAGCATCACGCATGACAGAAAACCCTGGTAAACAGCACAAGAAAGAGGATCTTTCTGTTCACAAACTCAGAGTGGAGACCTTCTTTGTGCTGAAATCGGAAGGCACAGATTTGGTCTCTGCTCCTTAATTTACAGCACCAACACACACAGGATTTCCCCCAGGATAAGTGTTTCCTGTGCCTCACAATCTCCTAAGCTTTATGAGCTTTTAAAAACACGGTCACCTGGATATTTCTGCAATGATGTGATGAAATTCAGTGGAAGTTCCTCTCTAGTGAATGAAGGCTTCACTTTTGGGAGCTGAGCAAGGCTGAGCAAGAGCTCAAGGGCCCCTGAGGGGCAAGAGGCTGGGGCCAGACTCTGCTCAGGGGTGCCCAGCACCAGGACAAGGGGCACCGGGCACCAACTGGAACCCAGGAGGTTCCCTGGGATCAGGAGGAGAAACTTCTTTTTTGGGAGGGGGTTGGAGCCTGGCCCAGGCTGCCCAGAGAGCTTGGGGAGTCTCCTTCTCTGGAGAGATTCCAAAGGTGCCTGGACCCTGCGCTGCTGGGCCCCCTGCTCTGGGTGACCCTGCTGGAGCAGGGGGGTGGCACCAGATGATCCCCAGAGGTCCCTTCTAACCCCAGCTATGCTGGGATTCAGTGATTTACCACACGATAAGAGACTGCCCATGAGCAAGCACCAGAAGATGTTGATGCACTGTAAGTTACTTTCTAATTTAAAGTGTAGTAAGTTGCTCAAGTGCCTATGCCAAATCCATTCTTATTTTCTTTCCCCATTATAAAAATGCGTAAGATCTTCAGGGTGCTAATAGAGCAGTTTCATTTTCGAGTTTACAGACGAAAATACAGCCTGTTGCCCTGTTAGTCTGTTGTCCCAACTAAAATGACAAGGTATTGCTTTGTTGTTTTATTTCCTCACCTTTTCCACCCTCTTTTTTTAGTCTGTCTCCCTCTCTCTCATTTTATGTCTGTGCTAACTTTTCTCTGTCATGTTATGAAGAATCATTTGGTTCCAGGAAATATCTAGCTTATTTTCCTGTTGCATCAGCATTCATTTACTATTGTTTCCTAAGGAAGTTGCTGCTTTCACATGTTTTGTGTGGATCAAGAGAGATCGGTATCTCATTCATCGGTTTCCTTTTTTTTTCTTTTTTTTTTGTTAGGAAAAAAGAACTTAGCAGAGCATCAAAGGTAAAAAATTAACACACTGCGCACACAATTTTGCAGCTGCATCAGCAGCAGGAAAACAAAGGTTGCCAAACAAAGCCTGTGTTTAAACAAGTGACGGGCGTTCATAATTATACTCGCTGCTGAGCATGGGAATATAGAAACAAAGGCATGAAGAACATAGGAGATGTGATCAGGGCGCAGAAGTAACTCCAGAGTGTTTGCCATGAGAATCCTGTGGGAATAATTTTCATTCCTATGGATCAAGTCCTTGATCTCATCCTGCACCGTTAAAAATGCAACAAGTACTTGAAGTTCCCCCCGTTCATCTGGTTTCTGTTTGAGTTACTTTATTTTCAACTTACTAACTCTGCTACTTGGGGAGGCACACAAACACATCCTTCTGAACACAGCAGGCACTACCTGCTGACATAATGAGGATTAATTAAAAGTTGGATAATAGACAGTTCTTAAACAAAGGTAATCTTGGTGCTGTTTGTAAACCTGCTGGAGCATTTCTCCTTGTTATCAATAGAAAACCTGTCTGCTGTTGGCATCTGCCGTCAGTTTTCCTCCTCCAACGTACACATTTCCTCATCGCTTCCTTTGGAGACACCACATCCATTTTCAATCCTTTCAGAATCATTCTTGGATGTGATAAGAGAAAACAGGTCAGGATCAAGTGGGTTTAGCTCCTGAAGCTACTTCAGCCAGCTCTGTGACTTTGGGCAAGACCCAGACATTTTCAGTTCTAACTCTGATCTGGCTTCTGGTTTAGGCTGAGTCAACTCCATTTCACTCCATGAAGATACTCCTAATTTTCCTGAGTCAGGATGGAAGAGAAGGCCTTGAATTCTCACAGATGAGAGAAAAACATCGTTACACATTCGATCGTCTAGCGGGTCAAAGTTCCTGGTCTTGTCAGGTCATTTTTGCCAGTCTGAGAAATAAGGTGAGAAGGGTCAGGCAAGAGCTCGATGTTCTCTTATTTATTTACATCCCGTTCCATCACCCTGGATATAGCACGGAAAAAAAAAACGATGGGAGGCTGTTCCCCTTCTCAGAAACCCGCCGCTCTAACGAGCTCTGTGTTTGCACTTCTCCTGACTGATCTTCCCAGGATCACGCTCACAGCTCTTCCTGCTGCCCTTTTACCTCTGGTGCACAGCTGAGATCTTTGCCCAGTGTTTGCTGGTTTGCTGCAGACCATGTTTACCCAGTCAGGTACCGTTACCACCGTCAGGCTTTTTTTTTTTTCCACTGGGGTTATCAAAAGCCTGAAGGGGTGCTCATCGCATTTATTGCTTTTAGAGGATTTTATCCTTTTCTTCAGACCGAGGGTTGTCTGAGAACAGCTTTCTCATTCAGTCTGTAGTCTCCACCTTCATATCACTTTTCAGAAATCCAGCTGCAAAGCGTTACGTAACATCAATATTATTATTCCAAGCTGAACTTGACCATCTCCTAGTTCTGGACATGCATCTGTTTAGTCGCACATTCACAATTATTTGCAAGGTAACCCCATTTTTTTTTTCAGGTGTGAGAAGTAAAATAAACTAAATCTTCATCAGAGGCCAGAGTGACAGAATGTCCCCTCGGCACGTTCCCACGTAACACCACGTTTGTCGAACCTCATGGAGTGCAACAAAGGCCAACACCAAGTCCTGCCCTTGGGCTGGTACAATCCTGTGCTTCAGTACAACGCAAGGACTGACTCCTAGGGAGAAAAGCCCTGCAGATCCTGGAGGACAAGCTCAACAGATATGAGCAAGGCACTCATGCAGTGATGAAGGTTAATGGCATAGCAAGGCTATGTTAGAAAGAGCATGGCCAGCACATCAAGTGATTATTTTCCACTACTCAGCAGTGGTGAGGACACATCTGGAATGCTCTGTCCTGTTTGGGAACCCCAATGCAAGAGAGAATGGAAAACAGGAGGGAGCAGAGGTGGTTAGGAGGCTGGTGAGCTCCGTCGTGTTACAAAGCGTCCTAGCGAAATTCGGACATCAAAGACGAGCTCCCTTTAGGCTGAAGTATATCGAAGATGGGAAGTGTGAGCAAATCCATGGAGAAATGAGTGTTAAAAGTCCATCCAGGAAAGAAAAAGAAAAGTTTTCTCTGGAGCCAAAGTAAGCACATTTTCCTCCTACAAAGTCACACTCCACAGACATAATTACCCACGATTATGAACGACAATAGAAGTCTGATTTTTCAGAACTCCCGGCTGACAAGGGCTTGCTCTTTGATACTCTGCAGCAGGCAGCTGAGGTAATAAATGACAAGCATTAAGAAAGAGTCTCCTAAATAGTAGGTTTTGGAAGAGTAAATAGCACAGATAAACTGGCCACTTAAGGATACTAAAGAGGATTCTCTGAGCCTTAGCCTTGGCTTATACCCTGTGTGATAAGAGGTGACAGACATGCTCATGTTTAATGAAAATATCACCAAGTAAGTTCCTACCTTGAAAGCCCATAATTTGTTACGTAAAGCAAACGAACAAACAAAAAAACCCTCAAACCAAAAAACCCTGAAACAAAACAAAACCTCCAAAAAAATAATCGCAGGGATTTTATAAATACTTACATAAGGATTATTAAAGCCCCCCCAATACTTTTGTGCTGTCACGACTCTGAGGGCACTACCAAGTTTCAATGCCCATGGGCCAGGAGCTCACGCAAGACCAGCCCTGGGCCCCTGAGCTCTGTTGTCAGGGCCCTCGTCTTCAGGTTTGTCTTTGGTTCTGTCTCTAGGAAGGACTTTGGACTCTTGCTGCTTGTCTTTGGCCCTGTCTGCTTTTGCTCCTGCCTGGGCTCTCTGCTTGGGCTTTGGACCTGGTTTGTCACTGGTCGTGTCTGGGATTCGCAGTGGACCCTTCTACCAGCAGCCAGCTCTGCTTGGCCTCTGTGAGGTGGCACCTTGCTGGTGAGGGCACCGCCTGGACTGGGGTCATCCTTGGAGAGGAGCTGGCCCTTGCTGCTCCCTGCCATGCCCAGGCACCCTTTCCACCTTCATTCCCATTTGGCCCATTATAATCTGTAACATTATAAGAAGTTTTTAGAAAATGAATTGTTTGCCCATGTGTCTGTGCTTGGCCAGAGAAACTACAGCTTGAACTCAGAAGCTACTCGTGTCTGTGCCATTTACCTGGACTGCAGCTATGGGACGAAGAGGAAACATCCCCAAAAAATGAAGGGATGGGCTATGTATATGGATCTTTCATGTAAGATAACAAAGTTATTGGAATTGCATGTAGAAATAATGAGAGAGTAACATTCCTCATCCTTTCATCCCTAAGACACACAGGTCAGGAAAACATCTCAATCTGTTCTCGCCGCCAGAAAAGAAAACCAACGACCTCAGCTGGGTCAAAGTGGTGTGCGAGCAGGAGGAGGAATGATGGCTCCTTAAGTCTGTTTCTACTTCCAGTCTGTACAAAATCAGCCCTCTTCTGGGACATCTGGCAGTTCAGAAGAACAATTCCCTCCCCTTGAGCACAATGGTGCTGTGTTTGGTTCTCAGAGCGAGAAGACTCCCCTGCAGGAGGCTGTTCCCCTTCCTGTTCTCCTGGGCAAACCTTGTAGATCTACTGGATTTCTGTGAATACCTCAGTTTGAGCAATCCCCAGTCCTCAGAACTGCTGCCGTTAATCATCGCAGTTCTTAGCTATCAGTAGTCAAATATATAACTATTTGAATTCAAAGGGTGAAGAAATGATAAGAAACCTCTCCTTGCAAACAAGAGAGTGATTTCTGTAACCCTTCAGTGTTCCTGGAGCCAGATGAGAAAGACCCTGGAAAGCAGATGTGGAATAATCATCAACTAGCCAGCTCTCCATCAAAACATCGAGCTAACGAAGAAGCCAGTCCAGGGACCAGTTGAAAATTAACTACTTGGTTAACTCCACCTCTTCAACCCCTCAGTTATCTTGAAGCTTTATACCCACAGGATTTTCTTCCTCTGCTTTGTGGTCACGGACTCTGGAAAGCTCCTCTGGCTGTTTGACTGGCTGACTTGAAGACTTGAAGCGCCGAGATGATGAAGGGGGTGAAGGCAAATACCCTGGCACGTTTATTCAAGCGGCTGAAAGCGATCCGGAGCCCAGCGGCGGGGCCGGCACGGCTCTGCAGCCTGGCCGCCTGCAAGCGGAGAAACAGGAACGACGCGCGTAAGTGTATTTGATTTTATCCCTATAGTAGCCGACACCTGCTTAAGAGAGAGGCAGAGGTACAAAGACAACCGATATAGCAAAGCGTTCTCTTCTCTCTTCTTCCCCAAAAAAAGAGAAAGTTGAGAAGGTGACTGAAAGATTCAAGACAAAAGAGCAACTAGAATGAGAGAAACTAGAGATGGGCATCCCTGGAGGTATTTAAAAGTCATGAAGACGTGGTGCTTAAGGACATGGTTTAGTGGTGACCTGGCAGCGCTGGGTTAATGGTTGGCCTTGATGATCTTAAAGGTCTCTTCCAACCAAAATAATTCTATTATTCTTACTGAATTTCATGATTTCTCTCCCTGTGCAGGATTAAAACGTTGTTCTTTCTTATTTCTGCCGCGTCAGTGTTAGTGGGTTGCTTGTCATTGTCACTTGGAACGACAATGAAGAAAGAGACTATATAATAATTACTAATTTTGTCCTGCAAAGTTTTGCCTGGTTGCAATGAAAACTGGATTTATAAGTGTAATTCAAAGCACATTTAGTGCAAATGGATTTTGAGTGACTTGGAATTTATAATAGATGCTACAATGTTTAATTTTGAAAATGAGGCCTAACAGAAATACAAACCACAAAACCCTCCAGATGTGGTGTGTAGGAAAACTGCAGTGAATCACTTCCTGAGATGAAGGAGACTACTGGAAGATGTCAAAGATTTAGTTATTTAAAATACCGATTAACTGATCTACAAATAAGATGAGGCCAGCCAGAGACCGTGCGTCTACTCCCCGTGTGCAGATAACGTCAGCTGGAGCAACAGTCGTTTTTCACATCTAAGAAATGCTTTTGTTTCCTATCTTTTTTTTTCTCTTCTCTGTAAATGTATTTAGCTTGCTAACAAAGAACAGCCAGATCCGTTCGAGATGTGATTCCCTTCTATTTAAATTACCAAACAAGAAATTTTGTATTTATTTAGCCGACGAGAAAGCAGCTGATTTTGTGACAGGTCTAAACCAAAGCCAAATGGAGAGTAGCACAAGGCTTTGTTTCTATTGGAAGCTAGAAGAAATATCCAGGAACTTTCCCTGTGTAAGAGCTCTACACTTGTAAATGCATTTTTGAAGATGACAACAAAATAATTTCTGCCACTGAGCGACTGGCATTTCAAAAAAACCTGGTAGAGGAGCTGCCAAGTGCACTGGGCACCGCGAGGAACCTTCCCAGACACAGAAGCTTCATGTAATACACAGCACACGAGCTTCCCCCTCCCTCAGCACAGCAGGAATAATTCAGAGCAGTTCTCAGAAAGATTGCAATGTTTTCCAGAGATCTCAGGCTACATTTTCTTTTTTTTTTTTTTTTTCTGCTACTCTAGACTTCAGGAAGGGAACATATTACAACTAAGTGGTACATTTCTGTTTCATCAGCGAAGGCTGACAGGAAAATTCTTGGAAATTGTTTAGTGGAGTAAGAAGGTACACTGGAGAAAAGCTGAGATGTCTCCATGTGATGGAGAAAATAGTTATTTTTTGGTTACCCGTGGTCCATCAGTTCCCAGTAAGAGGCTCTATGATGCCTTATTTTTTGCTACAGATGCTTCTCCATGGGGAACTGTACTGAGAAACCAAAACTCACTTCATGGTGATCCAGGAAGAGATCACACACGGCTGTTCCACCATAAAACCACTGCTGATTAAATTACTATCTATCCCTTTTCACTCACATCCCTCTTTTCGATTTAAGGCAGATGCTGTTTATTACTTCAGTCTTTCTCTACTCCATGACATTCATGCAGGCAATGCCAAAACAAACTGATTCAGGAAAACTCTATCTTTGGAATGGCTGGTTTTGGCTGCCGGGGGAATAGAGACAGTAGCTCTGAAGAAGCCAGCCTGTGGGTTCCTCCATCTGGTCGCTAGACCCTGCGCACAACACGGATCCAAAGCGAAAAGCACATTCCAGTCAATTCCGCTACTCCCAGCTGACAGCACAAACAGCGCCCTCAGGGACAAAAACATCATCAAAGAAATGGTAAAATTGGGCTGTTGAGCTCTTAGGTAAAAAATCCACCATTTTCCCAAGCTTCATCTCTTTCCTCCCACACCCTTCCCACACTCAGAAACAGTCTCTCACCGAGCTGGGCGGTGCTGCATTCCCTTGGCAGTCAACTCAGACACTGGCTGTGAGGATATAGGTTAACCAAGTCAAAGGCTGACGCTTCCCAGTGTCCCAGCCTTTTCTGGATTCCCCTTGTATCCCTAGAAGAAGAAAAGTCGATTTTTCTGCCCTTCACTGGGAAAGAACTGTAGAAACATTGGTGAGAATCGTGGTATAGATGTCAAACCTCCTCGCAGTGGGTGTCTGTGCTGAGCTCTGCGGTACCTTCTAACAATACATTGGGGCTGTGGTTTCAGACACCTCTTAATACAACAGAGAGGGAGTTGCTGGAAATGCTCTTCAGAAGGATATGAAGTCTATGGAGTATACCCTCCCACTGGTAATTATTGCCAGAGCAGACCTGAAGGGCTTTTTTCTTTCTTAGCCTTCTAGAAGTTCCAAGAAAAGCAGAATCCTTCAAGTTATTTCTAAAGAAGTGTGGAAGCCCAGCAGTGACCCACAATCCAGGTGTGCCATCTCCAGGACTGCACCTACAATTGCACCAACTGCACAAATGGTCCACGAGATACCTTCTAAGCCCTTTCCGTGCTGAGTTACTAAGCCAGCATGCATAATTTTAGCAAATGTTTTTATACAGAAAAGATAAAAGCCTCTGTTTGCTTTGCCTTGCCAACTGGAATTACCTCCTCCTTATCTGGACTTAGCCTCAGCCGCTGCCTTCTCATCCAGGCTCCTATCGCAGCCAAACATTCTGGAAGCAGAGAAAAGCTCAGCGGTTCACAATCTGCTTTCCCGTGGAGCTTTCGAGTGCTCCGTCACATACATCCGATTGATAAAAAGCACCGGACTGTTTATCAATAAACTGGCCTACACCACGATCCAAAGCTGACATCAGTTCAGCAGAACTTTCGACACCTTGTCACGAAGGGCCTCAGCCAGCCGTCACTGTTATCCTCCCCAAATCTTGATTCGTACTAAAAAGCTTCAAAGAAATCAACCTATCTTGGATTTCCTCTGGAATATTGAAGCCCAGCGGCTGAAGCAGAGCCCACGGGACTTTCAAGTTTAACATGGTTCTTTATTGAGTTTCAGGAGGATGTTTGGTTTCATTTTTCTAATTCAGGATGTGTTGCTGGGGAGAGCAGCCCTGCGCAGCTTAGGAAAAAAATACACATTTCCTGCAAGCAGGTGAGGGGTTTTCGACTGTTCCCACACTGCCATCCTCCCCTGTTTCACCTCAGGGCTGGGTGAAGCTTGTTTGAAAGTCCCTGTGTAAACAAATCAAAGTGCTTTATTCAACAGGCCTTTTTTTTTTTCTTTTCTTTTCAAAGATTAAAACCATAAAGACTGAAATTCACTGAAGCTGAGTCATTTTACCAGTCAACCACCTGAATTAATTTCCATACTCTTAATTTTGTGACCGATATGCGAGAAGTCTCTCCTCCCCAGGATACTTCAAGGGAATTTAAAACTGAAACATTGACAAATGTTTTGTCCCTTTAAACCAGTGTAAATTGGCAGTAAATCATTTAATTTAGCTGAATTTATTTTGGATTTTTACCATAGAACTGCGGCCTTCAAAATATTTTCTTGGCCATCATGTTATAAATTATGATAATCCAGTAATTTTCATCCAGCTCTTGACTCCCACCCCAAAGCTTTTGACGCTTGTATCAATGCCAAATGAACTTTTTAACAATTACTCCAGACCTGTTGAAGCATCCACAGCTCCAACTAATTATAGAAAATAATTCCAAAGGTTGGTTCTAGTTGGATGGCTCTATACAGCTGCTTCAGCTGGGAAAGGCAGGGAAAAAAACCCACAGTGCAAACGCAAGAAGCCTCCAAATAGTATAAAATTAAATGGAGCATCACTGCGTCTGTCTGGAAGGCTTAAAAAAAAAAGAAAATATCAAGCACAGATTAGATCTGTTCGTGGCAGATCTCTCTTCCTGGGTGACTCACGTCTTGGTTGTGCTTGTGATATTACAATATTTACTACAACTGTTCTCAAAACACCATAGACACGCACATCACAAAAATAAATAATAGACCAGACCCTTCCTGGGTGCGCTGATTGTCACTGCGACGTGTGGGAAGCAAAGGGTGCAAACTACACGGTGTCTTAATTCTCACCTTTTGTTTTTTTTCTCTCTTTATTTTTTATTTTATTTTACCCATTTGAAAACAGACCCGGTGGATGAGATTTCTATTTCTCTTTCTGCCCAGATTCTGCAGTGCTTTAACTCACCCAGTAGGCCAATTGCCAGCTTGCTGCTTGCCGTGTTCCCTGTCCACAGAAACCACTCTCAGCTCAGGAACAGGAGAGCGGAGCTGAAACCGCCCAGATGGTCCAGAAATGTAACAATTTTGGAAAAAAAAAAACCAAACACAAAAACAACAGAGATATTGTAATTCTGGCTGCTGTTGCTCTCTCCAGCTTGCTGCACGAGAGCCACGTCACTCTTGCATAAACTACCAACTCTAAGTGGGACACGGCCAAGGAGAAACTCCCTTTCTGGAATAGTCCAGAAAATAAGATTTTTGGCCACACTAAGTGTTGGGAGTAAGATTTAGGGCTTATGTTTCCTTTTGCACAGATAAGAGAGTTTTTGCCTTTCTGTCTGCAGTTTCAAAACAAACCATCTCACTGCCACTGAGCGGAGATTTTGAAGGCTTTTTTCTAACGCGTTAGAGAAGAAACGTTTTAACCCCTTCGACAAGAAAAGGCTTGGGTTTTTTTAATTAAATGCTAAACTTTTACTAAAATTTATGCTCAGTAAGAAATAGCGTGTGCACATAAAAACTGGGTGCAGGTCCTGTGAGTGATTCAGGAAAGAAAAGTGTTGTAGGTCGTATTTCTCTTTGCTTTCGCACCTGAACAGCCCAGCCATTTCCGAAAGCCTCCGCCGTAAGAACTTCCCTTTGGTTGTGCTCTTCAGCCCACAAGAAATGACTCATTCTGCTCAGTTTAGCAGCTCTATAATAAACTTTACGTCTTCAAATTTTGTTTCGTTAGTAGATGATGTCTTTGCACATCTCCTGATGACTTCTTTTCTGATCGTGTGGCCACTAAAAGCAAAGCGCTTGCCAGATTTCAAACTCCCCTTACTCAACTTAGTACTTTAAATATGTTATATTGTGAATGTACTGGAAACTTCTTACACAAGATTGTAAACTAAAGCAAACACTTCTTGGTTGACTCTAGTTGAGTATCTAGTCCTGTCTCCATTTCAGTAAAAAATTCCCAATGCTATGTCAGGTTTCTTACGGAAATTCAAAAGTACTCACTCTAACAGGATTAAAATTCCCCATTTCAGATGAAATGCAGATTTGCAAAGTTAATTTACAAGAGTAACCAAGAAATATGATTCCAAGTGGGTGGCAAGGTGAAGGCAAGGAGCTGAGGTGTTAGTGTTCTGCGCCTGGCTGCCCAACAAACCCAGCAAAAATGAGGACACTTACTTCATCTCTGTGCTTTCACCGACACTGTCAGCTTTCTACCCACTTTCCTTTTTTTCATTTGTGTTCCTCGTTGGCAGCTGTAACACAGCAAAGGTGCAAAGAACAATGAAGATTTTAAGCAGTTTCAGCAAGGCCTGCCTCAAGTGCTGTCAGATAAATGCTAGTTGAATGGGACCCTTTTACCATCCCCATTTTGGCCTCCAGCCTTTGGGGCAGATTGGATAAAATGTCCATAATGTTTAACTTATCTTTTCTGTGTGCAGTGTGGGGTAAGGACCCCACTGTGGGCATAGGCACCCACATCACTGTGGGAGAGGGATCGCACTCCAGCTGGAAGAAACCAAAACCTCCTACTGGAGCAAAACTAACTAGACAAGAGTAAATACTCATCCCCTGAAGTGTGTAAGCAACCCTGACACTCCCACCCTTGAGAGGAATATATTTTTGGTGTAAGTTGTAAAATCAGTTGGGTTGGAAGAGCCCTTGAAGCTCCTGGAGTCCCAGCGCTGCCCCATCCCTGCCAGGGCACCCCTGAGCCCNGTGGCCGCTGCCTCACGCCGAGGGACGCGACGGTGCAGCCTGGGCGCCTGCTGCTCCTACCGCCTGCGAGACGCCCGTGAGTGCTGCCGCCTTCCCGCGTCGCTGCCCTCAGCGGGGACCCCGCGGCAACGGGCTCCCTCAGCCCGGGGCTGTCCTCACTCCTCGGAGCGAGCAGCTTCTTCCCGCCGCCTGAAGAGAGCCGGGCACTGCCCTGACCCCCTCCCTGCTTCTCCTCGCCCGGCTCATCGTCCCCCGGGCCGGGGCAGCCTCGCTGCCCACCCCGCCTTGAGGAGCCCGTGTCCCTCATCGCTTCCCGGTCCCCGGGCTGAGGGGGCTGCAGGTGCCTCGGAAGTTTGTGTAGAAGAGGCGGGGGCGCCAAGGTGAGCCGGGCCTTTGGCCGGG